>JAOYMU010000001.1:91812723-91828360 GCA_025802295.1 Psammodynastes pulverulentus | reverse complement strand
GAAGTAATAGCGCGCGATTGGCTGAGACGCGTCACGTGACGCGGACTCCGAAAAAAGGTGCCGGAACGCAGTACCGCTGCGTTCCCACAGAAAAAAAGCCCTGTCATTATGTACAGAAATCATGCACTGCACTCCACAAGAAAAATCTCATACTACTGTCTAGCCTGGAGGTGATTGTGTCATGATTTGAAGATGCCTTTCTGTCTCAGGATTTGGACAACTGGCCATGGTTGAAGAAACATCTGCTTTATATCAGAGAAATTTATAGGGGAATACAGATATCTTCAGAGGTGAAGCATAATGGGGGAAAGGCAACAAGACAGTGTTTTTCAACAAGAAGTAAATCTACAAGAGAATAGATGAAGAAATGTACCGTATGTTTTGAACCAACCAAATATTATGACAGGCTTCAAACAAGCAGTTCATGCTAGAAAATCTTCCAATGCTTTTGAGCTGAAGCAATATGCCATAGAAAAGTTGTGTCAAGTTCCTACATAATGATGTAAAAGATTGATCATCAATTATAGGAACATTTGTTTGCAGGTATTGCAATCAGTTATTGGATCTAATAGGAGTCACTGGCTAACTGCAAGGTGGATGATTTTTTAAATAAATGAACTGAACAACAACCAAATTTTCATGTTATTTGTTTATTCACAGTCATTTTTATATATCGATAAGCCTACATGAAGCTTAATAATATTCAGTAACTAAGACCTGCAGAAATTCAAAATAACCAAAAGGAGGGAAACATGCCTTTTCAAAATTGGCTATAAAAAATAAATGAGTAAAGTTTATTAACTATCATATCAGCCTCCTTTCTTTCATTCAGATGCAAATTTTAATTACTTACTTTCTACTTCAAATATTAATTATACCTAGAGAACCAGTTTGGTGTAATAAGTAAAGGCACCTAGCTAGTAACTAGGAGACTATGAGTCTAGTCCAGCCTTAGGCCTGAAGCTAGCTGGGTAACTTTGGGGACTTATTCTGTCTCACTTCTAGGAAGAAAGCAATAACATTCTTCAGAAAATCCTGACAAAAAACCTACATGAATTTCTCCAGATGGTCATCAGGGATCCAGATTTTCTTGAATTTCTCTCTCTAATCAATTGAATTATTTCACAACAGATTCTGTAAAACTACTGTATGATTATTTGCTTTAATATGCCAAATTCCTATCATGAGCTGCACATCAATATCATTTATAGCCCTAATAAGAGTATTTGTTCACGATGTCTAAGAATAAATGATACTCTTCAACTGAGACTAAATTAGAGTATAGAACATTAGATGGCAGTATAAACCCACATATGATGTACATAATCTTTGAAATCTCTCAGTAAAAAATATTTGAGTGGAATGATGAAAACAAAAAAGATAAATATAAGAATAATGCAAAATAGTATCCTTAAGAACTATTTTATTACATTAAACATTTTCTTTTGGCCACAATTTCTCGTTTTTAAGATGTTTTCTGATTTGTTTCCATGTTTCTAAAAGGTCCATTTTTTACAGATTAATTAAATGTTTTAAGTGTTTTGAATTTTTTTCACACACTTCAATTTCCCCCACACACACTTCAAATCGGAGATGTTCTAGTCATCACCAATCAATTAAATAAAACATAATTTCAATCTAGGTTTTTCGTGAAGTATTTTTGGTTATTGGAATTACCACTCATTTTAAATGAGTCCTTTTCCCAAAAACAAACAAACAAACTCTGGTATCACCATGCATGGAACTTGTTGGCTAAATAATAATGTGATGTTTTATGGATTTGTTTATAGATAAGAGATGGGGTACGGGATGAAGAGAGAAATGTTTGTACCTTTAGAGAGGATGAAGAATTACTAAATTTGTTTCTACTTTTGTGATGAAGCTTGGAACGCACTTCTTTATATATTTGTTTCCTCTCTTTTGTTATATTCTTACCTTTTCTTTTCCCTTGCACTTTTTAACTTTATTTTCTTTCCTTTAAGTTTACCTAGTATTATTTTTCACGATTATAACAAAATTCTTAATAAAAATAATAAACATCCCAGAGTTTCTGGTCAAAAGACAAAGATCTAATGATAGAAAATTGGTTGCATTTGAGGGAACTTTTTTTTTGTCCCTTGTCTCACATGGAAGCACATCAAATTCTCATGAAAGCCTACGGTATTATGGAACATAGTTTGAAAAATTCTGAGGTAAAACTGGAATACAACAAGATGAATGGGACAGTTATTATTTGAATATCCTCATAAGAGCTATTATTAATGACTGGGAAAAAATGGAGTCTCCCAGGCATTTGGCATGTCCCACAGCTCAGCTGCTTTGCACACCACTATGGAAGTTTCATGGGTGTGGTCCCTTTTTGCTGTACTGCTGGACCAAGCTAGGGTGCTTATGGCTTCTTTCCCTGGCCTCACATCACACTACAGTCTCCCCGTCCCCCATAATTTTTCAAAGTCTGTGTCAGACCTCCTAGGAACTCCCCCAATCCCCAAGGCCCTCAGCTCCACTTAACAATTGCACCTGCAAGAGACAAGATGCCATCGTAAAGTTATTTCATGTCTCATGGTGACCCATTTAACAACCAAAATTCCCAGTTCAATTATGATTTTAAGTCAAGAACTATCTGTAATGAAAAATACAGGGTAACTGATATTGCATTAACTTTGGGCATGTCGTGGAGGGGAATTCCCTGGAGAAAGCAATTATGCTTGGAAGAGTTAGCGATAAAGGGAAACCAAACCAGCAGAGGTGGTATTCAGCCGGTTCGGACTGGTTCTAACAAACCAGTAGTTCCGGTGAGCAGTTGGCCCCGCCCACCGGCTCCTGCCCTTTCCTGTCCTATATTTGTTTTCTAGCTCAGCTGATTTGTGCAGCACAGCAGATTGGCACCCCTCAGCTGTTTTACTCACCAGCGCTGTCACAGAAAGTAAGTTTTGAAGCTTAAAATGGGTGATTTGGGAACGCTGCGCATGCGCGCAAAGCATGTGCTCACCAAACCAGTTGCAGACTTCACAGAATTACACCACTGCAGACCACCAAAGAACACGGTGGTTGGACATCATCAAAGTTAACACCAGCCAGAGCGTAGAAAAAGTCAAAGTAGTAGTGTAAGATCAGAAAATATGGAGAAACCTGGTGCAGAGAATCGCCAAGAATTGGACATGGCTGAAAGGATAACATCATCGTCATCACCATCTTTGGAAGGAATGCTCTATTTTTGTGTGTGTTCAAGATATCAAGCTTTGTTCCACAGAGAACAAATACAATTAAAAAGTGGATTTTACCAGCACATTGCGAGGTTATGGTTTCCTCCCATCCTCTCCCCAAAACCCCAAAGAAACTGAATTTAAGATACAAACCTAAGATACCAATGTCAAGGCCTTCCAAGCCTGCTTTTATTTTGTTGTAAATAGTTTCTCGGTTTTCAAAGTCAGCAGCAATTGTTTTTATTTCCACCTTGAATTTGTCCTCTGAAATAAAGAACGCATATATAACAGGTAACCATGGAGCACTGTGTCTCATTACTATTATACAATAAGATGAAATGGTAAAACAGCCTGGGTTTTGAAATATTTCATTGCAATGAACCTTTTATCAGATTGTGTTTGCTCATTTTAATTTAAAGGCTTTCAAGAAACTTAAAAGTTTCTTATTTTGCAATAAAGAAAATATTTTTTAAAAAAATAGTTATTATTCTACAGTACACCAAGCCTCTTCTCTTGAATATCTAACAGGTTACTTATTTAATAGTCATTTACAATTATTCTTGTCTAGGCATTTATCACTGACTAGTTTTAAGCAACCTACCTTAAATACTGAATCATATATTTTCCAGGATAAATAACTATGAATGGAAGAATGTATTTCATAGTTTTATTCCTTACTTAATAGTAATAAAGTTGGGAGCATATAATGACAACCTGGGAGCAAAATAATCATCTGACAGTTAAAAGTTGTTTCCTGATATTTACCTGAAAGCAACAGCAATAACACTAACACCATACAAAATAGCAATAGCAATATTATTATGGACTAGCCATTAGGCAATATCAAAATATAGAATATAAAACACAGAAGATTAATAAGACCATAGATAACAACAGAATAAAAGAAACAAATTAAATAGAAAAATAAGAATAAAGTATATCTCTGTAACAGCCCTACAATTTATCCCAAATCAGATATGTAGATTTCAACTGAACTGTTTTGTTCAAATAAAGGGCCATTTGATATGTAATTTTTGAATTCTGACCACATATAAAATATGTTCTTTTTAATATAAGGATCCAATAGGGATATGTCCAGTTGCTCAAATCTTGATTGAATACATACTTCTAAAGATATTTATGCATTTCTGGGTTTAAATAACTAGGTAATTTGGAAGGTATGTTTGTAGTGTGTCATCCATTTCAATGTGCCAATCTTATTGAAGATGGCTATATCTTTATAGCCAAGATTCTTTGTGCAATAATTTTTTTTAGCTTTTTAAAGCCCTGATTAGACAAAGAACAAATTGTACAATTTCCTCTATTTAGTCTGGAAACGTATGATCGGCATAGCCCATAAAATCCTAGATTCCATGTTGATGAAGACACCCACGTTGACGCATGAGGTCCTCACCACCCACATGACAGAAGTAGCAGCCATCATCAATGCTAGACCTTTGGCTCCAGTTTCTTTGGACCCTGAAAATCCAACTATCCTCACCCCAGCCATCTTGTTAACCCAGAAGACAGGTGACTGGCCAGCACCACTAGGGAACTTCGTTACCAAAGACACAGACAGCAATAGAGACAGGTGCAACTGCTTGCCAACACTTCCTGGCAGCGCTGGAAGCAAGAATACCTGTCTACCCTACAGGAATGCCATAAATGGAAGACCGAGGAACCTAACCTTGAAGGAGACCTTGTCTTGTTAAGAGACAAGGATGCGCATTGGAACTCATAGCCCATGGGACTTGTGCACCAAATCCTACCCAGTTCTGACGACTAGTCCACCAAATTGAGGTCCAGATTGTGAAGCCACAAGAGTCTTCACCAAGTCTTTCACCAAGAAGCTCTACATCAGACCGGTCACCGATCTGGTGTTGCTGCTGAGAAAGGCTGAACTTGAAGATTGAACCTCAAGCTTTGTGTGCTTTGTGTCTACCTCATTGTTGCATTGTTTGATGCTATGTTACTGTTTACTTGTCTACGTTATTTAGCACTTAGTTGGTAGTGGAATTTACAATTCCAGGCGGGGAGTGTGCTGGCTGCAGTGGATATTTAATAGGAATGAGAGTTGCCCCCTTAAGGGAATGCTTCATGGAAAATGTAATTACATTTCCCTACATTATGGAAAATGTAGTTTATGTCATATGGTCACATCTGTAGTTCTAATTGGCCACTGGTTAGTCTCCTGAAGGGAGGGGGATCACATTTCTTCTTGCAACAATGGATGCCAGCAACGGGTAGGGGCTCCCTCTGCTTGTGTATTAATGGAAATGAAATCATCATCTTTTTACAGTATGGATAGAGAGCAAGTTATGATTATCAGAAGAACCACTTCTATAAATGTGAGGCTATTAAGATATGGATACCTGATGTACAATAAACTGATTAATTTGTAAGAGAGTTCATCTGTATTGTTTAAACTACATGTGGAAAAGTCAGATCTAAGTCAGCTCTGACTGAAGCAACTGAACTCCTTTTATCCATACCAAATACTTCTTAGATGCTGTGCTTATTCTAGTGGTCATATATATTTTAAGCCCCAAACCCTTGCTCCATATAAGAGAACGGGGACAATTTGATCTTATATATTTTAATAATTGGAGATAAGGAACCTGGACAGCTGTGGTTAACTTATTTGACTTTTGTATTTTGTTCTGTTATAAAGCTGAATGTCATGCCCAGTACAAGCACTAGAAAAATATATGGCTGACTCAATGATGTGGCAATGAAAGACCAAGTTGGGGACAGATCATCCCTGAGAAAATGCTGCTAAGAGAAAGGCTGCTAACGGTCATTCTTCCTTCTCCTTCTCTTCCTCCTCCTCCTCCTCTATTGTAGGTTGATCAAATATTTCATATCTTAGCTGAATTTGGATATTAAGATTCTTCAAGTGCTCTGTGTCCTGCTATTCTAGTAAGTTAACAAGCTCTTGTAATACTTTTGTGGGCAGAGCATACTTTATCAAGTGATTTATGTTTTAGATATCTCCTAATCCAAGCACTGCAATCTTCAGCAAGAAGATTCAATGAATCTCCTTACTAGAGATTCACCAGCATTTCACTGGATTCTACAATGTGTGATATTCTATTAATATGCTACTGATAACATATGGATTAATAAAGTATACTTATTTATGGTGGTTCATCTTTGTCAATATCCCTTAAAATCTTGGGTTATTTTTACTAGCAATAAAAAACCCATGAGCTTTTATAATAAAGAGACGTGATCTAGAAATAATGCTCATTGTTAAGATTTCTCTGCTAAAACTCTGACCACACAATTTCAAAGCAGAGCAGATGTAGCTAAAAATAGCAGCACTCCACCTCACTCTAGAGATGTTCAACCTGTTGTATTTTTTTCCTGATGTGATCACAAGATTGCAACTGCAGTAGGAACTATTTACGTCATTATTTTGCTCTGCCTTCCTCAAATACAGTATTTACCAATCTAACAAGAGCACCATCAAGATATATAGATTGCATGCCACTTTACATTTTTCTTTTAAATAAATGAATACAGAAGATAGTTTTAATTACAGAGATACAATTTGGTGTCTAACTATGATTCAGTGTGTTAAAGGCTATCAGCAGAATGCACTTATGTGCTATTTATGGAATGTAAATGAAGACTAACTATTTCATATATTACTTATATTAATACTAACTTGTTTCTAGCCTTTCTGCTCAATTTGTCCTATAAAGTGGGTTACAACAAAAAATTAAAAAGACAAGTTAAACCCAGTACAGACATGTTTTTAAAATTTAAACTCTAATCTAGGAAACTAAGTGGGTCTGTATTTTATCAAGAAATCAACAAGCTGTAGTAAGACGTTTAACAATACAGTATTCTTCCCCTAGTTTAGAAGCTGTATTATGTAGCCCTATTATTAGTAGTATGGCCATGTCCTATGAGCAGCACCCCATATCATTGCCTGCACCGCCTTCCATTTTAATGCAGCTGGCAAAGTGCATGTGGGGATGGCCGAAGCAAAGACACAATAAATGCAGATAGGAACATTGCCCAGTTGGACCCAGATGTTGCATTTGATTGTGCAAGATGGCGTTCGTCGATTTGAAAAGCAAACCCTGCACCTGCAGGAATAATGCTAGGAAGATGATGATTCCTTAGTTTAGTAGCCCTATGGCAAGACAAACATCTCACCAATTTATTGTCATCAGCGATGTGCAAGGTTCTTATCCAAAAATCATGCTATAATATTGTGCAAATACAATTAAAACTTTCCAATTCATGTAACTAACATTTTAGCTCACTCTTCAGACAAAAATCATCTACACTGATTTATGCATGTATTTGACTAACATGGCCATCGATCTTAAAAAAAAAACACCTCTGTGACTTATGACAAGAAAAGCCAAAGCCAATAGAACCAAACCTTTTTCTAAAACACCCAGCAAAACCATCCCTGAGCTTGAATCATCCCCTAAAAATTGCACTTGTGGCAAGAGCCAGTTCTGATGGTCTTCTGGAAGGCTACAAAGGCAGGGGCCTGCTGGATCTCAAGAAAGGGGTTCTGCACAGAGTTGGGATGGTTATGGAAAAGTTTCACTTCCCAAGCCCTGCTAGGTAACAATATTACCCTCAGGCAGAGAGAGTCCTGCAAATAACCTGCTCCACACCAGGTTAGCAAGCCATTAAATAACAAAGTTGAAGAGGCAGTAATGATGACAGTTTGATTATTCTTCTTTTAACACATCAAACTCTGAGGAGAGCAGCAGTAATATGTGACTATGACTGACTATTCTTAGTTGACTATAAACTAATTTTGTATTTCTTATGTTATCTGCAATTAAATGGCCAAACTACCATTTTTAAACAGATATTTTGCATGCTGTATATGTGTACATATGTATTTCTAAATGTTCTATTAATACCAGCAAAGAATTGATGTACTACCTCACTAGCTATTGATTCACAACAAGGTTTGTAGGTAGATTTTTAATCATTAAGAAGTATCCTAGCAAAATATATAGCTCATTATATATAAAAAGTATAAATAGATGGGGCAATTCTCTATCCCTTCTATCTACATCTTTGTTGTTAAATATCACTATAAAACCCAGAAAGCAGTCTGCCTGGAGGAGCCTGGCTTCCAACATTTGTATTACTGCCAATCTAAAAACCACCTCTTGATGGCCTACAGCCAATAAAACAATATTTATAATCATAAGACCAACAATTAACAATTTAACATTTAAATCGGATTTAAAAAACCACAGCGTATGAGCAAACCATTTGGATCACAACTAATAAAAATGAAAAGAGGAAGCATTACATAATAGTTTATTTCTGTAGTTTGAAGGTAGTTCTATAATTCAAGATTAAGGTCACAGAGGGGAAAAAAAACTATCCAAGGGGAAACTTCTGTGACACATTAGAATGGGCTGAATCCAGATGGGTGTAAAATTCCTATAGTAGTTTTCTCTTATCACTTTTTTCTCCTTTGGTTCCCCATCAAGTCCCCACTTTAGGAACAGATTGGAGGGAGTTCAGAAAAATGTATTATTTCCTCCAAGAGGGACCTCTACCCTGATTTCTTCTACAAATGAGAAGAAATTTATGGATGGGTAAACCCCAATACCATCAAGTATGCATAAGTTGTATTCAATCATCTATTTACTTATGTTTCAGCATTTGTTTAAATCGGGAAAGCAAAAGCTACTCTGTATTTTCTGTGGACAATATTTTGCACCAGATTATTGCATTATGGAATGCTACCTTACTTTTAGGTAGTCTTAGTGTCTTTGTATAGGATCATATCCAAAAGGCATCAATCATTTACTTATTTAATAAATTTGTATGACACCTCAATCACCAAGGCAACTCTGGGGAAATACCAGAAGATGGCAGATAAAGCAACACAAAAGCACAAAGCCATACATAAAGTAATGTGGAATCGAACAAACCACTTGTCCTTTAGCAAAAACACTGGCAACTGAAGACTTTTTACATTTTCAGTGTTTTTCTATTAAGAGCAATTTAGCTGAGTGATTTACCTATTCGAATTTCTCTTTATAAAATCTCTTTAACAACCACATATCCTTCCTGCATGTACACGTTACCTTACTACCTTGTCTGTATATCCATGAGTCACATTATGACACATTTGATTTCTTGCTCTAAATATAAAAAAAAAATACTCCAATTTCCACAGGTATACTCTATCCAAATTCGGTATTGCAACTGCACAAAATTTACAGTACGTATCTTGGAGCAAAATCATTGGAATGTCTTATGAACATCTTAGACTAGTGATTCCCAAACATAGGTAAACTGCCCAAAATTGGGTAAAAATGGTTTTTAAGTGGGTAATGACACACAAGCCCATTATTCAAACACAATAGGGACATTCAGGTAAGGACTTTCCAATAAATGGGGGGGGGACTTTCTGGTAAGCAGTTTTGGTAAAAAAGGAAAAAGTTTTGGAGGCATCGCCTTAGACTTTACTGCACTGGAAAAACAGATTGCATTGGGGCTTCTTAAAAAACTGAGCTCTTCCATGTGAAGTATTTGTCTTTCCTTGTGGAAACATCAAGCTTAATTAACCTTTTCCTCCTGGCCTTTTATACCATTGGCACATTTTTCTTAGGTAAGCAAAAACTGGATCCCAGGAATTGTTTAAAAACACACAGAAAACATACTGCAGTTGAAAAGTAGGGAACCATGCTTAATTATTAATATTACAATATATTTAATTTATGCCACTAGGCTGCGGTTTGTACAGTATTGTTCCACTGTTGGCAAACTGCCAGCTAGGCTCAAAGTAGGAGTCAAGCAGGGACCCAGCCTCGAATCGCTGCGCAGCTGAAAGCAGCATAAGCTTGACCTCCCCCAAGATCCATGAAACTTTACCTGGTCCTTCCCAGGGGAAGACAACCAATCTGGGGAGATTCTTGTGACATAGGTAAAAGACAATAAATTTTCTCACTTAAGCTATTTATGACTGGCTTTGGTTGCTTGCGCCTGACATCTATTCTTTCAAATCACTGGTAATGAGAGGGCTGGGGAGTTTTGTTCTGCTACTAGAATGACATCAAATATGTTCAACGACACCCAAGATGATCTGCTAGAAAGGGAGTATTCTGCTTGGAAAACAGCTGTTCTTGTAATCAATGTTTTATCAATGTAAGGAGAGGGAGGGGCTAAATCCCCTATCTTTTCAACTACTGCAAAAAAGCTGCAGGAAACATTAATCTTACTAAAGAACCTTTCATAAATTTGAATTATTTAGCACGAGGAAGATTACATTCATCTTAAACTTCTTCCACAAGGTTGTCAGGATGCTGCTCATGTCTGAGTGTGTTCCTCACGCTTATGATAATGAGTGCTATTTTTAGCCTTGTTGAAAGGCAGACACCTGCCCAGAGGTCCCTGCATGAATTGTACTGCATACACACTCTTGTGGATAGCTAAGCTTTGGTGTGAACCTTGGATGCATATGGTGATTTTAGTAATGTACCTGATTTCTGAAGTTGCATCTAGAAAGAGTTTTGACATAAAATACTCTGATAATTCAGAAATACTGTGCATAGAAATTCCAACTACGCTGAATCAAGTTCAAATAATGTTGTAAATGCACTGTTTTGCAGCTCTTCCACATTCTATGGAAGCCCAGATAATCATGTCTAAAAGTATCTCACTGCTGAGTTTTTGAAATCATTTTAGGCTGATTCTGCCTTTGTCAGAAAAGTGATCTTGCTTCGTATCCATACACTTGTGCAAACCTATATTCCCCAAATGCGTTGGACTTTAACTCCTATACTTTTAACTGATATTGCCATGAGAAGAATGAAGTGGCATCCAAACTGGATAACTATAAAAAGCTTTATGTGGGGCTACCTGTGAAGAATGTTAACTAAATACCATTTTATTTACACTATACTTCTCTTCCTCCATGTAGAATGTAAGATGGCACTGAAATATTACTGTAAAGAAACAAAATTTAGTCAAGCACTTCAATTCAAATACAGGTAGTCCTCGACTTACAACAGTTCCTTTAGTGACTGTTCAAAGTTACATCATCACTGAAAAAAATGACTTATGACCATTTTTCATACTTATGTCCATTGTAGCATCCCATGGGCACATGATTTACATTCGGATGCTTGACAACTGGCTCATATTTATGACGGTTGCAGTGTCCCAGAGTCATGTGATCGCCTTTTGCAACCCTCTGACAAGCAAAGTCAAGGAGGAAGCCAGGTTCACTTAAAAATCGTGTTATTAATTTAACAACTGCAGTGATTCACTTAACAAATGTGGCAAGAAAAGTCATAAAATGAGGCAAAACTCACTTAACAAATTTCTCACTTAACAACATAAATTTTGGGCTCAATTGTGGTCGTAAGTTGAGGACTACCTGTCCCTCTGATTCTTCTTGTATTATAAAATGCATGTGGTAAATAAACATTAGTAAATAAAAATGGAACATACTACTGCTGGACAACTTAATGACCATTAGAAATTATGACAAATAATTATGACAAACCTCCTCAGAGGTACTTACAACTGATCAAAGTTACAATGGCCACCCATGTTCATGTGATCGCATTCTGAGCACTTGGCAGAACTTTACAGCTGTTTGTGGCATCCTATAGTCACATGACCATGATTTGCAACTTTTTTATGGGTTTCTGGCATTTATTTCTGGTTGTTGGCGAAAAGTGCCCATTAGGGAAAATGAATTCGCTTAATGACTGCCACACGAAATGTAAAGAATTGAATCTGGCAGTATAATACCTTGACTGTCAACCATAATTCCAAGGTCAATTACTGTTGTTCAGTCAAGAACTACCTGTATGTTTGCCACCTTGAGTTATAAAGATAATAAAGGCAAAGCAAAAGAAATCTTGAATAAATTTAAACATCACCCAGGGTGCCCGAGTCATGGCACAGTCTACTTGGGGCCACTTCACTGTAGGAGAAAAATGGCTACTGGGGTACAATATATTTCTGTGTCTGGTACCCGTAACTTAGCCATCACCACCATCTGGGGGAGGAGCCTCTGTGATGCAACCAGCAAGGAGGAAGATACCACAAAAGATCTACCTAACCCAGATGATATCTTTGCTCTCTTGACCCACCCTTCCTGCCAGTAACTGGTAAATGACTAACTCCTGCCTTCTAGATGGAGGTAGCTCTTTCTTGTCAGCTCCATCTTCTAGTGGTGAAGAATTGATTTCATAAAAACTAAATATGGTCATGCAGGATTAGTACTTGGACAGAAGACTACCAGAAAATTTCACAGTGTCTAAAATAAAGGAATGCTAGAATAAAGCAACAGCAAAATACTTCTATTTGTAGGAAAACTATATGAACAACTTAAAATCCACTAGGAGTGAAATTCAATTCAGAAGATTTTTTTTTATTCATCAAGAAAAACCAAGAAAGATACTCACTTATTTCACTGGCAGTCTTATCCAGTTTTTCTTGAGATCTGCTGATAAGAACCACTTTCATTCCTTTTTTTGCTAACTGAGAAAATAAAAAAAAATCAAAAAGATTAATTCTAATTCTGTACAAGCTCATAATCATTATTAAGAATTGCAATTGTGAGGTTGAATCCAAAGATTCTGGCAGAAGGCAAGTTTAGTACCCACTTAATTCCAAATAAGTGTTCAAAGAGGAAAAAAAGGCATTTTATATACAGATAGTTTTGACTTAGCAACCATTTAAAATTATGACATATCACAAAAAGGAGCTTACTATCCAGCTTTGAAGTTATGATGCTCCTCACAGTCACATGACCACATTTTGGGCACTTGGTAACTGGCTCGCATTTACGATGACAAATACACCACAGCAAGCAATGGCTTTGCTTCATGGCTGCTATGTTTGCTTAAAGAGTGTCACAAAAAAGGTTATAAATCAGGGCCTTGTTATGTGGTGACCTGCTTGTCCATCATGACTTATGACTGTAATTGCAGAGTTCAATTACAATTGTACCTTGAAAACTACCTGTAGCATCCAAGTGAACACATAAAATTTAGCTAAGATGAATGGTTGCTGATCAATTTTGATCTAATGAAGTTTTACACTTGTAAATGAAATCTCTAGACCAATTTGAATATATTCACTTGGCCAGCCAACAGGCTCACACATCCCACCCAAATATTTGAATATAAGTGTATATATACAATGTATATATACAATATACATAATCACATATATACAATGGATTGGAAACCAGTAAGTATATATACAATGGAAACCAAACATTTTTCTTTTAAGATTATTGGATAATGAACTTGGGGGGGGGGGGGCGGGTGGAACTTTAGTATATATGCAGCTTGCAGCAAGAATTTTATATGCTCAAAAATGGAAAAAATCATTACATTCCATAATGGAAGAATGGATTGAAAAAGTGATGGAATTGGCAGAGACGATCAAGTTAACCACATTAATTAGGGAAAACAACATAACTAGCTCTGTTTCCACTTGGAAGCCACTTCTGGACTTTCTGTTTAAAAGACATAAATTTTGATTTGTGGTTTTGATGATTAAATATGATGTTATTATAGATTAGCTAGTATTTACTGTCTTTATATAAGTAAAAAGCTGAGGTTATTATCTTGAGGTTACTGTACCCAAAAATTGGAAGTCACTGCTTTTTGACTTTTTTGACTTTTAATCCCCTTCACTTTTTTCCCATTTGCATTTTATATGAAGAAAAAAAAAATGAAAAGTTCAGTCTATTTCTGGGCGGGCTGCTGACTGGTCCGTCTCGAAGGCTCCAACACCACGCTCTGCAACACTCTTCTCCCAAAGGCTGCATCCGAAGAGGCAAAAGTGTCCAGTTTATAATGCCTTATAAATGGCGTGGGAGAAGCCCAGGCCGCTGCTCTACAAATTTCATCCACTGAGGCCTGAGTGGCCCAAGCCGCAGTGGTTGCCGCGCTCCTTGTGTAGTGTGCTGTAATGCCCCTCGGTTGGGGCAATGCCTGGCTGTCATAGGCCCTAGCTATGTTTCCTGGATCCCATCGCAGCCACTTTGGAGAAGCAACACTTTACTGAAATGAATTATTCTATTTTAAAAAAACTGAAAGAGGTTTAGGTAAATAAAACAGAGGAATTTGTGTTTTGGAAAATTGATATTTATATATATTTTTCAGTAGAAAATGTCAATATTTTTAATTTCTTTTTACACTGAGTACAGCTGAAACAAAGCTAAGGTTCTTCTCCACACAAGCTAGAAAATGGAGTTTCATCTTAACCTTTTATTCAGGCTTATGATACAAAATCTAAGCACAACTTTCAACCCCTCAGCAAAGTTCAGAACTCCAGATTCATCAAAAGAAAACTGCTATGTCAGGAATATGTCTAAAAGGATATTGGAAGGGGCGCAAGCCCTAGAGACAATTAGTTATGCTTAATAAGTTTCATAATCACATTCAAATGGACATATGGAGACAGAGAACAAACAATTTGTTTTTACTGGACTTGATATTGCTGGGATGTGATAAAATGAATAAAATCCTCTAATGTTTACCAGAGAATGGAAAACAGCGAGGATGGAGTAAAGGCACGTTTACAGTTTGCCAGTCCAGAGAGTGGCAGTAGACATCCAGGGGCCTGTCAACTTCAATCACACTGGAGAAAGCAATATGGACTATGCCATCACCCTATTTTTTAAAAAAAACAAACATCTGAAAGCCCAACTTTTCCTCAGGTCTTGCATTGAGAGTGGATGGGAAGCACTTTTCACAATTGTATGCTAGCAGAACATTTTCTTCCACAACACACACTGCTCCCCCCTACCCATTTTTTGGTTTTATTTATTTTAATGTTCTACATAGCCTGGACTCATTTGGACTTAGGCAACCTTTTAGATTAAATTGATGAATGGATGGAGGTTAATCTGGATTAATGCAAAGTGGTAAATCAAGTCTTGACTGAGTTGTTTACCAGGATAGGATAGCTGTTGGAATCATGATAGATACAGCAATTACTTTTTTGTAAAGGGCAATGGAGAAGCTATGGTCCACCCATGGTATGGAATATTCTGATTTCAGACCCTTACCTTCCCCAAACAATTAGCTTAATTGAGAAGATAAATGGAACATTTGGCATCAAGAAAATCCAATAACTGGAGTTTGATAGTGCCATATTTCCTGCTTTCCTATGGTTAGAATTTTTCCTTTCAAATCAACGTATGGCAGAAATGTCTAAAGAGCCACTTGAACTGATGCATTATTAGGTGAGAAAGAAGATCTAAGCAGTATAGGAATTCATATAACTGGAGATTTTTATCTTGCAAAAATAGAAAACTGCACTCCCCCAATGAGAAGGGGCATTGGTCCTACCTGATATGCTCCTTCTCGGTGTGGGAGACGGCATCCAGGGCAGGCATGGGTTAACGCCCTGTACTTCCGGTTTGAGACAGAGTGGAACTGAGGACACGCCCATGC
>JAOYMU010000001.1:91731346-91741535 GCA_025802295.1 Psammodynastes pulverulentus | reverse complement strand
ACAAGTCTTAAAGCTGACAAGTTTGGACATCCCTGGCTTAGCCAATATGATTAATGGCTTAGATTGTAAGAATCATAGCGAAGAATTTATAAAAAGCGTGAGATTGGCAAATAATAGATTAGAATATTCAGCCTGATGGCAACTTGGAATTCCAACCATGAAAACCTAATTTACAAAGCTTTATAGCAGACAAATCAAAGAAACCATTATAATGTCTTGAAATAATGTCTAAAAACCATTTTGATTTGCAAACCATTGTTTATCATTTTACAATTTGCATGAATTTATCATCACACAGTAATTTTATTCTTCAAAACAAAATTAAAACAAACTTTGCTGCAGTAATGAACTCACCTAACTCTCAAATTTATTTATCACAACATGTTTGAAAGATTCAGATACTGCTTTAACCTCTTTAAAAGGGGTAATAATTAAATGGAGGAGTTATCAGATTGGGTAGGGCAAAATTAATAATTAGGGGATAGTAGAAGTATAATGAAATGTGTGGTATTGAATTCTATAATATACATCTATGTAAATAGCCTTTGGATTGTTCTGTATGTTGAGAAAATTTACTGGAATATGGAACTTCAAATTTTTTCCTCTGGAAAACAACAACAACAGTGCTATTGCAACTTAAAAGCTAACAAAATGAATTGTGGTGGGGTTTTTTAGTTATCTGATACAGTAAACTAAATTACAAAAAATACATTTTTTGTCTATGAAAGCTTATGTCATAACCTGTAGCTTAAATAACTCACATGAAGTTCATTGGGATTTTTTTCCCGTCTATGCAATGTTTTTCAAACTTGGCAACTTTGTGTGGATTTCAACACCCAAAACGCTGGCTGGGGAAATCCAGGATTTGAACTCCACACATCTTAAATTGCCAAGCTTACTCTAGAGGCTTTGCACTGCAAAATTATTTAAAATTTAGTTATTTTAAAATTAACATATTCTTGATTTTTAACTTGCATTATTTTAATTGTTTGTATTTTTATTACTGTTGTTACCTGTCCAGAGCTATCTGGCACAATATGGATGGTAATTTAAATCTTGTAAACAAACAAATACTGTTTTAAAAACTTAAAAAGTAGAATGGCATATAGTATTGTCAAGCTAGATAACTGCATGCATTTGGTTGGCTGCCTCTTTATCCTTGCTACAAAAAAATCAAAACACCTTTAGATGAAAAAAAAAGATATATAAAATGCTAAAATTTTTCTGCTATTTAATGGTCATCCATTCATTTACTGTCCAGTTAGCCTGAATCATAGAGTTCTGGTAAGGCATGTTCCTTAAATATGAAAGATAATAAAACATATTATATTGGCACAATATTTTATTTTTAATTTATACTCTGAACATCTCTGAAGGATAGACTGGCATTAGAAAGGCAAGGCATACCTTTCCTGAATAAGTGAAGAATTAAACAATGAATATGGTCAGGTTTATGATTTTGAGACTAAGGCAGGACTAGATTTCAGAGTTTTCTGATTTCTAATCCAGTGCCTTAACTATTGTCAAACTGATCCTTAATTGAAATATTCACTACAAATAAAATAATAGTTTATTTAATCTTGATTATTGAATAAACATAATAGACTAGGTTATTGGAGTCATGATAAAAAAATCTAAGCCAAAATTAAGAAAACTTCAATGTATGTATAACTATTAGGCTATAGTATTAAATTTAATTTTAGATCAGTTCTTCCATTTTATGTCAATGTCTTAAATGTGATATCCGAAAAAATAATTAAATTGTTTTAGGTAGAGTTACTCCTGCCAAAGTTTGTAAAAGAATCTGGCATAACATATAATATTAAACTATATATTCAAATCATAACTTGATCAATACACTGTAGGGGCCTGATTCTCATGTAATGGTATAGTTGGATTTCCATTTCATATTATAAGAAACCAAACAAATCACATTCAGTGAAATGATTGATTGGATTCATACATTACCTGAATCATAATTTGCTTATATGTGATTAACCACAGTGCATGACTCAAGCCACAGTAGTCTCAAAGGTGCTTTTTCACCTTTGATCTGGATTACTGAGAATCTCTGTAAACATCAAGTAACAGTAGTTTAACATTAAGTACAAATTATCTCATGAATCTAATATCCTTAAACCATGATATGTTATTTAGGAAATTGAGTTCCATTAATACCATATACTGCAGGCCCTCCTGTATCTTTTCTTTAGTTCATAGAAGCAAAATGTACTGTATTTTAGAAGGCATTGCAGATGTGTCAAGCAATAAATAATGGTTTATAAATCAGAGCAAAAATCTGCAAAACAGTCGCATTGACCTTGTTTATTTATTTCATTTCATTTTATTTACTTTATTTGTCAAGCATGTATTAGATAACAGATACAATTTGAAACAATATGAGATGTGAAATGGGTATGAATGAAAGGAACAATAGGACAGGGACAGTAGGCACGTTTGTGTGCTTATGCACGCCCCTTACAGACCTCTTAGGAGTGAGGTGAGGTCAACAGTAAACAGTAAGGTTAAGGTATGGGGATTTGTGAAGTATATGAAGTATGTGAAGTATGTGAAGGCATGTGATGTGAATTAGTTCAGTGATTCCAGATAATTTTGTAATATTTTCCCAAGTGGAAAATTTAATTGATAAGATGGAACTTGCCTGCCTCATTCATGAGCAGGGTCCTTTATTATTTTGCTAGTTCTACTATCAAGATGCCACTACATTTTTTTTTAAAAATGGTCTATCTGAAATTTTCAGCAAGCTAGAGGTAATAATGGTTCTAAATGCAGTCAAAAATATTAGATTTGCTGGTATAAAGACATTGCTCATATCTAAATACATTTGATTCCAATGAAAATTAATATTTCCTCTGCATTAGGATTTATTGGTTTTGAAAAATTCACTATTTTCAGAAATATTTTTTTGAACCCATTTCTAAGAGGTCTTTAAGGGGTGTGCATAAGCGCACCAACATGCCTATAGTCCCTGTCCTAATGTCCGTTTTATTCATACTTGTTTATACTTATATGTTTATATGTTGTGTTCATACTTATAATTGTTTTTCTCATATATGCTTGACAAATAAATAAAATAAACAAATTATTGAAATGAATGGAATTTTCATTTCAATATATAAGCAAACTGCAATATAAAGTGATATGTTTATGAAAGAAAAAAATAATTCACTGTTATTCTTAGAATCCTAGTTAATGGATGCAAAAGAAGTAGATTTCTTTTTTCTTTACAATGTAAACAATGTTATTTCCATAATCAGGATCTGATGGTGTTACCATCTAATATATCATATAATCTGAAGCATGAATTTGGTTGATTCAAAGCCATATATTTCACATTTGGTGAAATGATCACAATCATTTGAACAAATACTTTCAGTATGTCTAATCGTAATTACTGCACTCAATTTAAATAGATCAGGCATTCCTTTTGTAAAAATTGCAAGCATGCAATATGTAGATTACACTTTGATTAATAATTTTGATCTCTATCTAAAACACTAGTATTGTCCTGTTTTTATACTGCTCCATTTAATTTGGAAAACTATAAGGTCTTTAATTTGGAAAAGACAAAGGCAGTTCTTAGATATATTAACAAATTTTTCCATTATAAGTAAAATTAAGTGAGCACTAGCTTTTGAACTACCAGCATATAGTTCTGAACCTAGTAGTACTTCTTACATGGAAAAATACAATTATTTTAACATGACTTTAATTACAATTAAAGCTCAGGTAAAATGCAATAATAGATTATTGATGCTGCTGTAACACTGTAGATTCAAATGAATTGATTAAAATAACATTTCTCTATATTCTGAGATTTACCGTGTTGGATGAAAAGTATACAGTTTGAAAGAACTAGACAAGAAAATGGAGTTTATATGGTTTTTTTGGCTTATGCTTTTGGTTTCAATGTTAAGAATTTCCATCCTATCTATCTATCTATCTATCTATCTATCTATCTATCTATCATGGAAGCCAATTTTTAAATGGATAACAGGTAAAGTTATAGTTTAAATTATCTCCAGTAGGAAAATATTTTTCTAATCATATACATATTAGATAGATAGATAGATAGATAGATAGATAGATAGATAGATAGATAGATAGATAGATTATAATCTTATGATTAAGCATCTAAAATCTAAAAAGTGACCTGTTTAACAGCTAGGTTTATTTGTTCTTTAGACTGTAACATGGTGTGGATATACTGCATTTTCTTGCTACAAAAAAAAATCTGAAAAATCACACAAAAAATAATTTAAAACCTAGGAAATATTTGAAAACAGAAATTTTGGTTTTAGTTTTTTCTTTAAAATCCTTCATATGTACCAGTAATATAAAATATTAATGATATTTAATGAAATACTATTTCAAAATGTTTTTATATTTTTGTGCTTTGGAATTGAAATTTTCATAGTAATATTTAGTTAAATCATTTTATCAAATGCATACTAGAAGAAAGAAGTTAAGCAAATTGATATAAACATTGATTACATTTTAAGATTATTTAAGGAACAATGTATGGATTGTCCTTTCACTTCATTCAAGGTAGACAAATAATACTCTTACATTATGTGGTATTTTAGAAGAAAATATTTTTGATCTCTTTAGGGACATATTACTTTATAATCATAGTATCTAGGTGTGGAATTTTTGAAGATAAAAAAATGTTAAAATAAGGACCATTCTGTTAAAGGGAAGCTCCCCTCCCCCATCCTTTAAAAAGTATTATTATTTGATTAACTTTTTAAGAAAAAAAATATTTCATTGTTCATACAGCTTTAACTGTATGGAATTTGGACAATTAATTCCCATGCCAGAAAATACTATATTTAGAAATATTTACAATGTTACTGAGAACAAAAGCTATTTAACAAGATATTAATGGAACCATGGTGGTACAGTGGTTCGAATGCAATACTGCAGGCTAACTCATTGCTCATTCCAGGAGTTCGATTCTGAACAGCCCAAGGTTGACTCAGCTTCACATGCTTTTGAGGTCAGTAAAATGAGGACCCAGATTGTTGGGGGCAATATTCTGACTTTGTAAACCTCTTAGAGAGAACTGTAAAAGCGGTATATAAGTCTAAGTGCTATTGTTATTGCTATAGTCCTATGCTTGTTTACTCTGAAGTGCATTCAATTCAGTCTCAGTCTCAGGAAGACCTGCAGATAAATTGCAGTCTTCTCAGGAAATTTAATCCATATCTATTCAGAAGTAAGTCCATTTGAATGCAGTCCTGTTTATGTGTACCAGGACGCAATCCCTACTGAACCCTGCCAAATAATTGGATGCAGGAGTTAAACCTTACCAAGGGTCCATTGATTTATATAAAGTAGATATTTTCTTTGGAATATTTTCCATTGCCATCACTTTCATGACTATCCAAAGGAAGTAGCTTCTCCTCAAGAAAGTTTGCACATGATTTTCTCCTTAAATGTCTTCATTTCAAACAATGCAGTTTAATTCTATTTTTAGTTTTAAAAATAAACAGAATGTACCTTTGCATGGTTATGTACTGTAGTACTATTAAATGGAAAGTATCTGTTAATTCTGAGGTTAGTTCTCTCTTTTGTATCATATAATAAACTATACATTTTAGCTATAAAGCAATCAAGGTTCAGAGTGACTTGCTTTTAAGAGACGGTTATTGAATTTCAATTCCACTCAGATCGTCTTAGGAGTTCATTATGTGCATTAAGAAAAGATTTCAATAAGTTTATTTTGGGGCAAATTACACATATGTTTTAAATGCTAGTACATTTTTTTTCAAATTCAGAGAATTTGCTTCTCAAGAACTCAAGCAATCACAATATGATTGCTATATTCTCTTTCAATAACTTCAAGAAATAGATTTCTTGATAACTCTATACATAAATACTAAGTTAAAAATGCAAGCTTTCTAGTCTTGTTATAATAACATCAATTTGTTACATAAAGCTTTAAAAACAGTATTTGTCTCCTTTCAATTTATTTTGTCATCAAATTATCTTTGTGCCTCAGAATTATAGATATAGTTCCTCTTGATTTTTAATCGGCTTAAAACTGATTATTTTTGAATCATCCATATTATTAGATAGAGCAAATGTTACCTCAGATGGCAGATGCTTAGGAGCAGTGCTGATGTCTTCTTAGAGTGTTCCTCTCCAGCTGGTTCCTCTGTGGAAAGGTAGAATTAGGTATACCACACAGTTTTTCCTGAGACCCCTAATCTAACCTGCTACTTCAGGTAAGTCTGTTCTGTCAACAGTATTGATGTAAATTCAACTACTCGTTCAGCTGCTACTTGTATATGCAACCTGGAAACAAGGGCATTTTGTCTGGAAGAGCAAAGTGTTTTGAAATAACATTGTACTAAAATTGAAATGAGGCATTAAAAGAAACAGACATAATATGAAAGTTTTGGTTTCTTTTAATAATTATAAGATGCAAATTATCCCAGAGTTTCTTTTCACACTTCTCAACCTGCATCCAGCCATACTCTAGTAACTATTTTTATATGACATGTTTGCTTATTTGTATCCTATGATTACTACTGTTATACCTATGACTTTTGACATATGTATCTTTTCTTTGTATGAACACAGAGAGCATATGCACCAAAACGAATTCCAATCACACTTGGCCAATCAAGAATTCTATTCTATTCTATTCTATTCTATTCTATTCTATTCTATTCTATTCTATTCTATTCTATTCATAGTGATGTTGCCTTCATTTCATTCCAGTCCGGAGCTGAAGCAGCTTAACATTATTGTTGGTGACTCTACTTTTAAGTTAGAGGGGTTTTTTTCTTCCCCGAATAGAAATTTTGCCATGTATATGATCTAGCAGGCTTCATCAATGATAATGACTGCTGATGTATCAAGAGTTTGAATCTATCCAGCCCCTATTAATTGCATTAAGCTTTCACTTTTTGTTGCTGGGCACTGTTCCATTTTGGCATGGCTATAGAGAGGATGAACATCTGGTTGCCATAGAGGTATCTATTTATGAAATGCAAGAGTAACGCTTTTTGAAACACATGTCAAGTACTGTGCAGACTTCTTATATGGATAAAGCACTAGACCTATGCTTTAAAAAACAGGAATAGATCTGTGGTATGGAAACAATTGATTCAAATCAGTAAACAGAGGAGGGTTTTGACAATTGTGTGTTGCTGATCTTGCTACTAATGAGTTCCCCACTGCTGCTACCAACATGAAGCTATGCATGGCTTTGCTCTTACTTTTTATTACTTTGGTAGAGTTTTTATTTTTATTATTTTGGTGGAATTTGTTCATTCTAGGAGCTTGCTGGACCCATTTTCTCTTAACATTAGTCAAGGACAGAGTTTGGCATTGTTAGTTACTTGTTAGTTACTTTGGCCCATGTCATCTAAGTGCCCATTAGCCCAAATAACAGATCACAGACCTGGAATAGAGATGCAGGGTGAAGTAGGATGAAAGTCTCTTGATATTCTTCAGGTTCAGAAAAGCTTTTTCTGTTGTCAAATAATGCTTGTTAGGAGGGAAAATTGGAGGAACCCACCTGTTGCTTTCCCGAACTTTTTCCTGCATTATGGCTATAGGGACATCATCCTTTATCAACTTTGTTACTCAAATAGGATAAGGTTTGGCTAACAAGCAGGCAATTTAATGCTAGCATACTTTCTGAATTTGAATTGAACACTTTATTTGGCCACGTGTGATTAGGCACACAAGAAATTTGTGCAGAAACTCTCGGTGTACTGTACAAGTAAAGTCACAGAATAATGATAGTCATAATAATGCCAATAAGGGAAGGTGAGTAAAGAAGATAAGAAGAATAAATAATAATATTACAGCCATACCACATGGATAAATACAGATAAGTCCTCAACTTATGACCACGATTGAACCCCAAATTTATGTTGCTAAGTGAGACCTTTGTTGAGTGAATTTTGCACCATTTTACGACTTTTCTTATCACAAGAAAGTGTGACAAGACTTAAGTGAGCCATTGCATTTGTTAAGTTAGTTGCACCGTTAAGTGAATCTGGCTTCCCCATTGAAGGTCACAAAATGTGATCACATGACTCTGGGACACTGCAACTGTCATAAATAGGAACCAGTTGCCAAGCCTCTGAATTTTGATCACATGACTATGGGTTTGCCACAACGGTTGTAAGTGTGGTCACTAAATGAACTGTTGTAAGTTGAGGACTACCTGTACACATAGACATTATTTTTGTTGATCAATTGAAATAATATGCTTCTGTCCTCAAGTCTCTCCAGTCATCATGTCCCAGTGCAGCTGGTTTGTGAAGGTGAAGCAGAATTTCAAATTCTGAAATGAAGCTGATAAAGACTTTTTACTTTTTTATGCTACCTATGTATCTTTTTAAAATGTAGAAATTGTTATTTTTTTCTGATTTGTTTTCTCTCCATTTAAAAAAGAAATCTTTAAAAGTGATATTCTTGCACTGCTAAAAGCTATGAAATTTGTGTAAGATTCAGACTAAAGAACATCAAAATTGAATTCAGAATTATAAGCTACCTTATAAGATATTATAATTATATATTATACAATATTATATTATAATATTATAAGATATCAGTGTGATATATAGTATAATAGTGTGATAACAGCTCGAAAGCTAGTTTGGTCTAGTGGATAAAAACCAGGCTAGAAACCATGAGTTCTAGTCCCATCATAGACATGAAACCTGGCTAGGTGTCTTTGGTGCAGTTACCCTCTCTCAGCCCACAATGTCAGGTTTGGGTGACAAGCCAGTTAGTCAATTCATGTCACAACCAATAGATCAACATTCAGTTGATCTGAAAAAAAAAAGCAAACCCTGCACTTGTAGGAAAATGCTAGGAAGAACACAGAAGTGTGATCACAGCCTATTAGGGTCAACATTCAGGACAATATGCTACATTGATTTCTACAGGATTGAACAATGCACATTTGAATATTCCAGTATTATGAGTGTGTATAAAGTTATAAACCAACAAGGGAGTTGCTGTCAGCCTCAGTGGGAACTGAGTTACCCTGTGATAAAATGGACGGCCAATAAATTTTACAAATGAGTCAAGGAAATAAATTGGATTGTGTCCTACATTCTTGTACCATGTTTTTATTCAATGGAAATGAAGCTGAAGATTCAGATATGTTGTTGCCAGAAACCATACTCTGCCAGATGATCATACATCACACAGGTATACCATTTGTGTGAATTTAGTAATGTTATTTACCAATTTGCTTTTTAAATCCTTTTTGCTATTGGTTGACAATCACAAAAAGTACAACCATTCCTCCTGTTTGTGTTGGCAGTTGTTACTTACTGCCCTTCATGAACTTCACTAGGTGCCCCAGTCTTCATTTTCCACCATCCAATACAAACTTAAGTGCACTTGATAAACCCACTTAAATAGGTATAGGCATATTTACACTATGAGTGAGAATTGTTTATCCTATGTCCCCAGAAATGTGTTTCAGAATAACATTTTAGCTGTTGAGCAATATATGGTTTCTTACACTTTCCTTGATGTCTTATTTTAATATTTTGATATGATACACTTTGTATTTCCCATGTAGATTCTCTGTAAAAATGAGAAAAAAATACAACAAATTGTGTCAGTTTTTTGCATAAAATTTTATTTATAAATAAACAAACTTTTATAAGACCCTGAATAAGTATTTCTTTTCTCAAAGCAGCTAGAATATATCGGTTCATCTCTCCTAATTTTTAATCTGGTTTTGTTTTGCTGTAATCTGGAAAACAGAAGAAAAGCTTGCTTGAAAAGAGATAGAGTTCCTTTATTAATGTCCTGTCCAAAAGTTGATTTTGATGTGCGGTATTCCTCATAGTATTTTGCCTTCACTATTAATCCGAATTCTAAAATTTTAAGAAACAGTATAAAATAAAAACTCTAAATTGATCCACATCTTAACATTTTTATTTTAAGATTTTTACTGGATAATTTAAATTTAAGGTTATGTGTTAAGTGTGAATTGACTAACAATTTGATTAGCATTTTGAAAATGTAGTATTAAAAGACAGATATCATTAAGAAAAACAGCTTAATATTCATTAGGATAGGATAGGATAGGATAGGAGATAGGATAGGAGATAGAATAGAATAGAATAGAATAGAATAGAATAGAATAGAATAGAATAGAATAGAATAGAATAGAATAGAA
>JAOYMU010000001.1:91718627-91731246 GCA_025802295.1 Psammodynastes pulverulentus | reverse complement strand
GTCTGTCAAGATCCTTCTGTATCTTAAGCCTATCTTCTGGAGTGTTGGCTATTCCTGCTAGCTTGGTGTCATCTGCACATTTGATGAGTTCCCCATCTATCCCCTCATCCAAATCATTGATGAAGATGTTGAAGAGTATTGGGCCTTAACAGAACCTTGGAGTACCCCATTACACACTTCCCTCCATGTAGATGCAGTTCCATTGAAGACTACATGTTGAGTGCAGTTGGTCAGCCAGTTATGAATATATTTTTCACATAGGTGCTGTGGCTATTCATATACTTCTGGAAGTACATCACATATTTGTAACATAAAAACTGACAAATTATATATCAATATTGAAATATTTCTGCTAAAGGAATAATCTAAACAACATCAAAACATGGTGAACATTAGCATATCCTGTATATAGAAATCTAGTACAATTTAGAAAACGTTAAAAACTCCCAATGAAGCTTTACATTAGGCCTCTATTAACTATGAAACTAAAACATCTGGGTCATGAGTATATAAATATATGATTAGTTCCTGTAGTGATTGCAAAACTAAATGATACAAACTTAATAGTACATACAGTGACATCAAGAAACAAATCTTAGCCTTAGTACTTGAATCTCAATTTCCACACAGGTCAGTCCAATATTTGCAGCATGACATGTTTCATCATTTTAAGCCATTCTGGTTCTTTTTCAATTGTCCATAATTGGTTTTATCCTGCTTAAAGGCATAGAAGATGATGGTCTTAGCTTTGAATGCTTCCCAAAGATATGATTTCCCCATCTTTTTAACTAGATTTTTCATGCAGTGCTTACAATAGTTTAGAATATGATATGTATGATACCAGCATTAGCACTGAAAAATACACCTATTTTAAAAAATCAGGAGTAAAGTCAGAAAAGCAGACCATCTTTAAACATTGCTGCTGAATTAGAAGTACTTGCCTGAGTGATTAGAATCAATTTGATTAAAAGAGTAAATAATTTTGTAAGTCTACAAAGCTCATGTTTCTATAAGACATTTAACTTTTAATACACTTCGGATTTCTCAAAATCAATTCAGAGTTCTAATTCTAACTATTTACTTGAAAAAAGTAATATTCTTTCAATTCACAGCAACTTAATTTGCAAGTCTAGGATAACAGTACTTGTGCTATGCTACGGATGTAGGTCTATAATCAAGCCAATATTGCTACTGCAATCTAAATTTATTAAAATTGGAGTTATACAAACCATCAGGTTGATATCAAGAACTGAAGATTTTAGACACCGGTTCAAATTTATTGAATATAAATTAGTCCTAGATCATCCTCAATTAGACTAATTGAAGACAGTGGATCAGATGGTAATGGAAGAGAAATTACATTCAGATTTAAAACAAAAATGGATTTTTCCATTATAAACCACTCTGGTGCTTTGGAACTGGATTTCTCTCCCTCCCTCATCTTTCACACACATAAACATCACTTCAGTTATTTTAATAAGGTACAGGTTATTTTTTTTCAAACAGTGCAGAATGACCGTAAAGTTCTATTAAGCCTTAAGCATATCTAGAGCTCTCTTGCTTTAAGGGACTCTTCTTTAAAATAGATGAAATAATACTGGCCAAAACCTCCAATTCTTGTTACCAGAGACATTAGTTTTTCTTTACTTTGCTTAGGAATAGAATCTTTGACTGACTGCCCTTTGTTTGTGCACCTGATACCACTCTGAGGCAGAACATTCTGGGAGGACTTTTCTGAATCATTTCTCTAAACAGGTTGCCATGATTAAATGGCAAAATAAGTAAGGTGCAAAAGCAACCTTTGCTTCCTTTAAATCAATTCCCCCATTTAAATCAATAAGTGATATGTCTCAACCATTAAAATAGGCTCATTTTTTAAAAAAATTCTGAATAGGTTGGAAGAACCCAACTGAAGGTGGTCCTTCAGTCCTTTACTTTTGGCCTTTAAGTTACCTTGTAGAATACCTGACAGTATTGCTGCTCCAAGATCCCTTGATATTTAAACATTGTATAAAGCCATGATGTAATTTACTTATCTTGATTTTGCTTGATGTGTCCCTTAACACAGATAATAAACAGCCATTGCAGCTATCTGTGTGAATTTAGCCACACCCTGGTGCTGACATCCAAAAGCAACTTCACCCACCCAGCCTTTTGAGGTTACAAAAGCAAATGCTAAGATAAGAGTGGGAAGTTGGGTGTAAGTTGAGTGTTAACAGACTGGGATAAAGGACTGAATGCCAAGGACACATTTACATGGCAATATCACCTTGCAAGGGTGGAGATGATGCAATTCTGGAGCAATAGTCTATTATTTGGAATAGGTGTGTGTTGCAATAAAGTATTTTCTTAGGATTTTCTATACTGTGGTAAGTCAAGATCTTGTAGAGCAAAGAACCCTCACCCTCTGAACACTTCGGTTGGAAAAAATATCCATCTGGTTCAATTCCAAGCCAGAATAAAGACACTGGAAACAGGAGGCTGATTGGAATGAGGGTTTAATGGTGAACGGAACCACCAAGCACATGGTCCTGGTGCAGCTGAACACATGAGGGGCTTTTATACTTCCTCTTGGGCTTTGAACTTGAGTTTCCTGTTCCTGTGCAAGAACATGTATTCTATTGGCTGTTGTCAGACTCCCATGGGGCCATGTGGGGTCAAGTTTGTCTGAGATAAGTTTGGTTGAAGCTTGCTGGGTGATGCAATGTCCTTAGGAAATTTTGCTATGCAGTGGGCTCTGTGTCTTCTGCTAAATGGTCCTATTATGTCCTGAAGGACCATGTCTTAATCCCATCACCCCAGAGCTGAAGGTCTTTTGTCTTGCAGATAGGATGGCCCAGTCTTTCTTAATGGGAACTAGATATCTGCTGGGGACAGGAAGCTGCTTTCTGTCTTTAGAAACATATTTCTCCTTTAGGCAAATGTATTGCATTTTTTAATATTTCTCAAAATATTTCATTCTTCTAGGAGAGGTGGCTTCCCTGACTTTCATCTCTACTTCTCCCCAATCTTTCAAAAACTATTTGAAAATTGTGCATGGCGTTCTTCAACCTACCAACTTCACAAAAACTACAGCCTGGACACCCAGGTCCTTCAGGGAACAAAAATCTCTTTATCCAAATAAAAGAGAAATAAATGGTTTGTTATTGCTCCAACATCCAAACCCTTCCAACATCATTATGATGTAAACTACTAGGAATTGTGTTTGAGTTTGATTCTTTCTAAAGAATCAGTCATATAAAAGGGAGCTGAAGAGGGGCCAGATATTCACTATTCCCCTTGAAAAACCCAGTCGGGAGTTAGAAGGGATGGCGAGAAAATATCTTTAAATTGCCCACAAGTCTCACAAATCTCCAGTATTTTTTTAAAAATCTGATTTTATTGCAGTTTCAAATGTGTTGCAATTGTGTCAGGCATTAGCTCAGCTCTCAAACATAGCCATGCTTGTGGGTTCACAGAAGCACAGCACTAGTTTCAAATTGGCTCAGGGTCCTAAGATGAAAATCCTCTGTAAGAATTTATATTCCTATTACATATCACCGTTTTCTAGTATTACTGGGATAATTTGTTATTTGCATTAGCATGCACATTCTGCTATCTTTTCTTCCAATATACTAGCTACAACTAGCAGTCTTTATCAGATGACTGCTAATGCCATTATGAATGGGGAAAATGACAAACATGATTTGAATCCACCCATAGTTCTCGACAGCAAACTGCCACGAAAGCTTCTCCAAAGATTTTATATAGCAAATCTGGAGCAACATTGACAACTTAAAAAAAAAAAAGAACTTACAAAAACATACTGCTAAATTAACAGATACTTCTGCTGTGATTTTTGACAGTCTAAATTCTTCAAGGAAAGGTTTTAGGAAGGTAATTTTGCAGTATCCTGTTTAATAACTAGAAGCAGGACTTGTTTCTGCAAAAGAAAATCTCCCATAGGAAAAAAAAAGCTTATCCTGTGATGTTGTGCTTAGAATTGTAAGCCAACTAAATTAGAGGCTCTTTTCCCTTTAAAACGGGCACAGAGACAGCTGAAGGCTCAATGTAATCACTGTCCAGTGTCAATGACAGCCACCTCAACAAAGTGAGAGGACCCAATGTTGTTATAAGATGCTCAAACAGCTCCTGAATGGCAAAGTACATTTTGCAGAGCCTAATGCCAGAGACCCTTTTAAAAAAAATGCCTCCAGCTATGCACGATTGGACAGTATTAGATCATCCACTTTAATTTTTAACATTCCTCCAGAGGTTGGCAAATATATGTTCTTAGATATAATCACAAATAGTTATGTAAGAAAAAAAAGCCAACCAACGGCAAATGACAAACTATCTCAAATCTGTTCCTTTTCAGCAGTCAGTTTATATGTTCGGTAGTGAGTCATCAACTATCAAGAGCTTGCATGCATATGGGAGCCAGCCGTAAGCTCAATGTTTTATACGGTGTCAAAATTGAAAATTGAACTGTATCAACCCAATGATGGACATAACAAATGTAACATTCAAAGCAATAGCACTTCGTGGATTAAAAAAGAAAGATAACAATAAAGATGACCAGTCTATTTTGACTCAGAATCATAGCACACAGGACTCAATCACATTATTTAGTTCTTTTTTTTCCCCCTATTACTCAGTTTCATTAAAAAAAAAGATCTTATCTTACAAAACAAATTGCACTAGGAAAAACAAAACAAAGCAAAACTTCTCACTGGCACCAATGGGATTTCCGCCCCCTTCCCCCCTTTCTGATTATACTTAGAAAGAACAATTTTGACAAACCTATGGCTGGGTATTAACAAATTGCTTGACTGCAGTTTTATTCAAAATACATTTTTATTTATTTATTTTTTTAATCAGATAATATATAGTATAGACTGAAATTATGTTATTGTATTTCCAGAATTAACTCAGTGAGTTGAAAACAAGCTGATCAGTGATTGCTAAACTAAATGATCCACTTTGAAGATCTAGCAAAACAAATTTTAAAATAATGGTGTGTTGGTGTGTGTCATAATTATAAACACTTCTAGTGTAGATTTAATAGGTCAAGTTCCTAACTCGTTAAGTTCACTAATATTATTACAAATAGGAAATTAATTGCATAGCTTCAGATGACCTGTTTCCTTACTGAAAAAAATGTGTAATTTTTATATGTAAACTGCTTTGGATATACTCATTTAAGAAAACACATATACATTAAACAAGATAATGAAGGTCTAATAAAATCTACAAATTCTTTTTTAACATGCAAAAATACATGTCACATTAGATATTTGCAATGCCTACTGCATTTTCATACATAACGTATCTTAATTATAACTGCAAATACATAGACACACACACACAAAAACCAGTGATTCACAAATGTCTGGTATATGGAAAACATTTTCTATATTCTGACTAGAGTAAAATCTGAAGGCAGATTAAAAATGTAACAATACTACCACTGCTACTACTACTAATAATAATAATATAATTTACCATGCTGTAACATTTAAAAAGTTGTCAGAATAGTCCTTTGTGCTTAGGATTGCCAAAATGATATTTGGGTACTACTCTTTTTCTACATAAGGTTGAAAGGTGGTTTTAAAGCCATTTAGACAAAAATAGTGGCAAATATGTTGCTCACTAAGATATGTACAAGATATGTTATTTGAACAAATTAATGCTTATGTAATTCCTACTTTTCAGTTAACTGCAGGACAAACTGATCTTTATTTGTTGTAGTGATGTAAGTGCCCATATATGGACCAAAACAAGAGAAAGTGATGCTTCTTATAACATACCAACAACATTGGAAGACAGAAACGAAAGCTTTTTTTCTAGGCACACTTCTGTTTCTTACATACCATAGTTTGGGAATCACTGCCAAAAGCACCATTAACTCAATATAGAATTTCCACAAACTCAAACTTAAGTATCTCCCCATTTTCTTGTTTTTCTATTTTAGTTTTTCTGAATGAAATTACAAGGTAATTTTTTTCCTATGACAGGCACATTCACTAAAAGAACACTTGCAATGCAGCATGTAAATATATATATATATCGTATGCATACGTACCTTATTCAAATACATACCTAAAGTGGATCTCTGCTTTTCAGAAGAGATACTTTTCCTTAAAGGGCTGGAGAAAATACAGAAGATAACTGTAGAAGAAAAGTAATAAAACATAAATATGTTAAATGACTCTGCCTTTATTGATGCATCAGTTTCCTTTTTTATATGGATTTACATAAAAAGATGAAATGTGGTGGGGCTATTTATTTTAGAAAAATATTTATAATTTAGTTAATTGAGTCCAGGATCTAGTACTGTATAACCAATACAACTATTTATTATTAGGCATGAGGTAAAGATTGCCTTGATTTGAACTTTGTACAACCATGCATTTTTCTTGGACAACAATATCCAAGTAATTTACCACTTCCTTATTTAATCATAGTTCTCAATTTAGCTCAAAGCCCTGGAATTTCCACAATTGTTATAGGTTATAAAAAGTATATAGATTACACGATTATAAGAAAAAAAAATTACTCATATTAGGTAAATCCTGACTTATTCATTATACTGGGGAAATGATAAACATTTACAATAGATTGGACCTTAAAAGCTGACAGGATAAAGTCTCTTGCTGCCAAGAGGCTTGACCGCTATTCAGAGAAGTAACAACAACAACAACAACAACAAACAAATTTCGGAATACTAAGGTGACACCAATTGGCTTAACCTTAAGAGATCAGTTTGAAATCAATCTATTCATTTAGATTGAATGTCTGAAAACAAAAGGCAATAAAACAGAAATTGGGACACATGTTCTCCCAAACCATGTACACGGACAGAGTGTTTTCTTAAACTAGCTTCTAGAAAACATCTGTTGAATCGTCAGTTAAGTTATTGGAATCAATTTCATATAATATTCACAATCAGATGTCATTTGATTATTCCGTGGCAATGGGGAATCTTATTTGCAATGGCACTTAGAATCAGATGGTTAAAGATTTATTTGGTTGGAAAAGCTTAGAAAGGCAAAGGCAAAAGGAAAGGAAAGAACAAAACAACTCAAATAAGCCATAATAGTGAATTTGACCATATTTTCCTGGCTTAATTTTCATTTGTTCCAAAAGTTTAATCTAATATCTGCTAAGGAAAGCATCTTGAACTACATAATGGAATAATCATGATGTAACAGATATTATACCATTTTTAAAAGCTAAACATAGAATCAGTGTGAATCTGAATTGTGCAAGAAATATTCTTTTGTTTTGAAAATATAACTAGTGACTTTTATGGAGTTAGTTGCATTAGTGAAAACACTGAGTAACTCTAAGTCATGGACAGATGCTGGCTACCTGTTAGCCAGCTTACATAAATCCTTTTCTGACTGACACAGAACAATGAGTGTGCAAATGGAGCATGGGGAAAAAACAACCAAGAGTAAGATTATTTATTTAGTTATTTGATTTGTTTGCCACCTGTTTGCTTCGAAATAATTGTTGCAAAATCTTGCAAAACTTAAAAGAAAGTTCTTTATCTCAGAGTGTATTACAGAACAAATTGCCTATTATGGATAACAAAATGGATAAAATTTCCAAACATCAGAACAACAATTATAAAAGGAGCAAATCTAGTAATAGCCTTTAAAGGCACATATGGTACAAAGAAACAAAAGAAGAAAAGAATCTTCTAAATTGTAAATGACATTAACATTACTGAAGTACATCTATAGACAACCAAGCCGCAGAGATATGAATAGATTTAAAAAATCTATTAGATTCTGAGTTGTACTCCAATCTGAAAATCAATTTGTTTTCTTATATGTGCTCCTAATAAAATTGTATTAATCAGTTGTCTTGCGATCCTACAATAGAACTATAGCATATACTTAGAAAGGCAATAGCAATAGCACAGACTTATATACCACTTTATAGTGCTTTTTACAGCCCTCTCTAAGCAGTTTACAGAATCAGCATATTCCCCCCACAATCTGGATCCTCATTTTACCCACCTTGGAAGGATGGAGGGCTGAGTCAACTTTAAGTTGATGAGATTCGATCTGCCAAATTACCAAATGTAAGCAGAAGTAGCCTGTAATTACTGCACTCTATCTTCTGCACCACCGAGGCTCTGCTTCTTTAATAATGTTTAAGCATTTTATGTGATAAAGTTAAAGAGTTCCAATCTTGACATTAAAACTGAAGTGCCTGTTTCTATAAGAAACAAGAATAAGATGGCACACTTATGAGAAAATTGGCAGACTGGACAGAATCAAAAGTCCACAATTATTTCTAGGTATAAACTGTGTAAAAAAAGGACATATATATTCAAGGATATATGAGCAACAAAATGAACAACAAATACAATGATTTAGAAAATATAAAGGAGCAAACTGTTCCACAAAGCTTCCAATAACAAACCCAGATCTTTTTTATATACTGAATAAAATATTAGATTGTTAGACCAAAATGTTATAGTGATCATTAGATAAAGAAGTCAGGCAAATAGAACAAAGCAAAAAAAAAAAAAAATCCTACCTTGTAATAATGGGTGGGTTTTACTATTTTCAAGTAGCTAAATTCATATCAAGGGGTTTTTTTAAGCAAAAATTATTGTTATTATTTATATCTGTGAATTTATTGTGCAGCTACAGAACATATGCATGGCCCATTATAGAGCCCAGGAGGATGTCATACATCTATAACTTGGAAGAAACACATCACAATAGTGTCATCTTCAGAGAATAAGAAGCAGCTGAAGAAGCTCTGGAGACTAATGGGCCCAGGATCCTGGTGAGAAAAGAACCAGGTCCAGAACAGGACTCAACTTCCTAGTCCACAAAACTGATGGCCATAGCAAGCCATGCCAGTGAAAGGAAATGCTGCTTTGTATAATGACCCTTTTGGGAGCTACTGTTGTTCCTTACTAAGGTGACAATCTGAACTAAGTCACTGGAATCCACTGATTTATGCTTGAAACCTAGGATATAAAACTGACACTTGAGGCCTTAATAAACTTTCTTTCACTTGCTAATTGGTGGTGGTTAGGCCTTCTCAGCTTTCTTTCAAGCCAATATCTCTGCCAAACATATGACCCTTTGGAGGAAGCAGTAGAGAAAGAAAGAAATACAGCTAGCAGTGCAGTAAATGCAAGAAAATAAGAAAATTAACGAGACAAGTAAGTGGGTCAATCAATTTTTATTTTCTTTTAAACAAAAGGAAATAAAATGTGCAAAATATAGTAACTAAATGAACATCAGCAGTAGCAGTGACGATTCAAACATTTTGTTAAAAATAATGAATACTCACTGTAAGAATTTAGTTTGTTAGTACAAAAGGGAGGCGAAAAAATTATAAGTTGGCAGAAAAGTTAAAATAATACAGAAGGAAGATTGCACAGACACTGAATACATTTTATGAGCCTAGAGCCAGTTTGTTCTGTGGTTATTGCACCAGGCTAGGAAGTGGGAGACTGTGAGTTCTAGTCCCATCTTCGTCAAGAAAGCCATCTGGGTAACCTTCTCTCTTTCTCAGCCCAACATGCTTCACAGGGTTGTTGTCGGCTTTTTTTCTGCCGGAACTTGGCGGAACGGCATTCCGGGACCTTTTTGCAGTCTGTGTCATGTGGTCCGTCTCCACCAATCGCGCTCTATAGTTTCCGGACTATTTAGCGTGACGACGGGGGGTGCATTCCGGCACCTTTTGTCGGAGAAAAAAAGCCCTGGTTGTTGTTGTTGTTGTTGTTGTTGTGGGGAAAATAGAAGGAGTAAGGTGTAGGATATGTTTGCCACCTTGAGTTATTTGTAAAATAATAAAGATTTGAACACACACCTTAGAAATTTCTAAATAAGATAGTAGTTTTAAAAAAGAAAATACAGAGGATCATAAGCCAGCTAGGTTAGATTCCAATTTACTAGCAGGACCCATCATTATCAGTAGAATTATTTAAGGCCAACAAGTGTTGAGGAACAATAAGGATGATTTCTACAAAGAAAAGACCTTCATCTCAAAATATTTTTCCAGGATTTATGTACATACAGATAATTTGGTATACTTATACTCAGCTTTCATTAAAAAACCTTTTTAATAAAGTCTCTTGAGTCAGCATTGCAAACAAACCTTAACAACTATTGGCCTAAGTCAAGTAATATTCCCACAGCTTTGGGATTTCTTTCCCATGACTAACATGACTACTATTCCTTTTATGACTAATTTAAATTGGTAACCAGCCAAAGAACAAAAAACAGAAATCTGGTATGTAGGGAGCTTTCATAGTGGTAGAGAAAGCAAGAACTAATAGTGGAAAATCAAAGATAAGCAGGAAGGTAATTGGCAGTAAACAACAAAGTAATGTTTATGCTATTGAAGAGAAAAGAGTACATTAATTACTCTGATTTTGTATGATTTTACAACAGTGAATCCAAAGTTTACTAAGGAGGAAATTAATTATTTTAAAATAATGTTGCTTTTCCACAGATTACACATGAAAAAGCTGTTTATCTACCTAGTCCTAGAGTAGATGTTTACTTTCCCAAGAAGTAATTGAAGTTGCGGGAGCTTCATCACTGGAAGTTTTCAAGAAGAGATTGGACTGCCATTTGTCAGAAATGGTGTAGGGTCTCCTACTTAAGTGGGGGGTTGGACTAGATGACCTACAAGGTTCCTTCCAATTCTGTTAATCTGTACATCTGTACATCTATCTAATTGTTACTATTATAAGTGATACCTATCCTATTGAGAAGCAGAAGTCATACACTGATCTTTTTTTCAGTCCTAATTGAAATTTCTAACAGAACATTTTTAATGAATATTTTACAGTTTCCTTTAATGGAACTATAATCTTAAAGGCTAGTAAAGAATCTACAGATTCTGCAAATTATCTCCTAAATGTTAATACACAAATTTTAACAGTAACCCTGGAAAGTAGTATACAATTTAGATTACCTTATATTATCTACTTTGTGCAATCTAATTTTATAAAAGGGTGACATATAATATCAGACTACTAATCTGTAATGTTAATCAGCACCGATGATTTCAATGAATGTCCATAAGACCATTGATATGATGGAATTCAACTTTTGTGGTCAGTCTTTGACCACAAGATTGATAAGTAGGAGTCAAATAGATAATATTTTAAAAGTCTATAATAGAACAGAGAAAAAAAGAAAAAGCTCTCCAAAGAAAAGAAAAGTTTAGAGAAAAAAAAACAAAAATCTCTTTAAAAAAAAAAGAACAAGCTATGGATGAGTGTTCAAAGGATGCAGCAAAAAGAGATAAAGGACAACTTGAAAGAAATACTTAATCGGTATAAAAACATTACAAAAAATTATACGAAGGCAAAAATTTAGGATTAGGTAAATTATTTCTATTACTAATATTAAGAATGTGTTAAAATATATTGTGAAGCTCAAACTTTCAAGGATTAGAAATGGTGGGGAGCTTGAGACATAACCCCGGGATCAATTGAAAATTGTTAATATTTGGTTTGATTAATAGTTTTGGATACTTGGGATATTGAAAACAGGATGGAAAAAGGAGCAATCTTTAAAATATTAAAGATATGTGATTTAATAAGGGATAATGAATAATGGTGGAAAGAAATGTTATTGATGTTTAAATGAAATAATGGGAAAATGGGAAAAAACTACAAAGGAAGAATAGTATTGTGGAAGTTGAAAGATTAGGATTATATATATCTATTTGTATTCTTATTGTTAGCATTGTTTAAAAAGAATATTCACCCAGTCAATGCACTGTCCAAAAAATATGTGTACTGTGAAATGAAAATTGTCAATAAAACATAAATTAACAAAAGAAAAACTTTTGTGGTCAAGTGTGATCCTAACATGAATTTTCTACTTTTTTATTAATTGGATGACAATGTAGTATTCTAATTTCATTTATTAAAATGGAATTATCATGTATCAAGATATATCATGGAATTTGTCATTGGTGCTCTTTATCTTGTCTTATATTTCATTTGATATTGAAAAAACTGGGCTATCTTTCCAGCCATGGAAAGGATACTCTGGATGTAAAAACAGTTGGAGTAGCCAAACTTTTTTCATATATGCTGATGTTAAATTATTATAATGTTCTATATTAAAATCTATTGATATAGAATAATGGTTTGAGACAATTCAGTTTGAGCAAATTTCATATACAGTACTTCTGAAAGTTTTGATGTGTTGGTGGGAATCTGTAAAAATTGGAGCTTTACTTGGGTATTTGAATACTTGAGATACTTTGGCGTAGTTATCCTTAGAAAAAAATAGTTGTAGATGCAGATATTTCAAATAACTTTCTTCTCTTTATGGTTTACCACTGGGCATATATTTTAATTTCTCTATGGAATCCAAGTGATTAAACCATGATGGCTATGATTAAAAGGTAAAGGTAAATGTTCTTCTCGCATATATGTGCTAGTCGTTCCCGACTCTGGGGTGCTCATCTCCGTTTCAAAGCCGAAGAGCCAGCGCAGTCCGAAGACATTTCCATGGTCATGTGACTGGCATGACTAAATGCCAAAGGCTCACGGAACATTGTTACCTTCCCACCAAAGGTGGTCCCTATTTTTCTACTTGCATTTTTTACATGCTTTCGAACTGCTAGGTTGGCA
>JAOYMU010000001.1:91577569-91589884 GCA_025802295.1 Psammodynastes pulverulentus | reverse complement strand
CTACTACCCTGGCGGCCGCATTTTGGGCTAGCTGCAGCCTCCGGATGCACCCCAAGGGAAGCCCCAGGTAGAGAGCGCCCCCATGACCATGTGATCATAATTCAGATGTTTGGCAGCCTGTCCACATAACAGCAGCTCAACTCCCCTTCATCCACCCTTTTCTGCCTTTTTGGCTGCCTTACACTCTGCCACCCCTACTGCTGTGCATTATCACTGCGGCCCTTTGTCCTTTAAAAGTAGCACAAGCCTGTTCTTTACTAGTACAAACACAGGAAAGTACTTTACCTGGAAGGGAAATGGACCTGAAGAACTTAAGTTATTTATTGATTTCAGCTATGATACTCCCTGAAGCCTAAACCTTCAGTGTGTGGTGGGGGGCAGTGATTAAATGGAGGAATAATGTTAGGGATCAGTCTGAGCCTTCAGATTCAGACAAGTCTGAACCTCAGCTTGCGTCATACAAATTGGCTGAAGAGACCATACCTGAGGAGACAGGTAAAAGCTGGGGCTCAGACTTTTTCAGCTTTTCAATCTAAGTCAGAGATTTAGACTTAGAATGTGGTGGCGCAGGGGTTAGTATGTAGTTAGTTCTGCTGACTACCAGGAGTCCGATCCTGACCAGCCCAAGGTTGTCTCAGCCTTCCATTCTTCTGAGGTGGGTAAAATGAGGGCAATGAGATTGTTGGGGGCAATATGTTGACGTTGTAAACCACTCAGAGAGGGCTATAAAGCACTATGAAGAGGTATATACTGTAAGTGCTACTGCTATTGTTAAGTGCTAAGTTAAGCAAAGTCCGAGATCCAGCAACATCTTGAAAATTAAGAACAAAGGAAGAACAAACTATCACTTGAAAAAAACATGACTCCACTAATCATTCAAGCTAAGACTTAGTTTTAGTGATTGGCTCTCTATGGGAGTGGTACACAACGGTCAAAATTCTTACCTATGACTCTATTCTATTCTTGGCTTACCTGAAACTTTGAAATGAAACCATCATCTTCCTGAACTCAAGACTGGTCGCTCCAAAGTCTTATGGTAAAGTAAGATGGACCTATTTTCTGCCCAGAAAGCTTTGAGTTTCTAGTGAGCTTTGTATTATTTTGGGGAAAGATTTATATATGTGCAGCTGGCAGTTCCTTTGGAGTACTATATATATCACGTTAATGTAATTGTTCTCACTTTCTTCTAAACACTTCCTTGTTTGATGCATGATCTTTGAATCTTCTGAAGTACACTAATATATTTTTTGAAAAGCTATTAATTAACCAAGCATACTGATTAGTCTATGGAACCTGGCTTTTGGTACATTTTCTATATTTACAAATATAATGCCCTCATATAACAATGGAATCAACAATTAAAATATGCTGCAAGCAGTTTGCCTCCACAGCATAGTACAAACTCTACATCCACAGCACTAAGCCCACAAAAACATCAATAATGAATTCACTTCAGCACATATGACGAACAATGTAACAGCAGCAAAATGATGCTTCAAGAATTGGGATTGAAGGCTTTTTAAAATGTACATGCACACTGCACTTTTTTTTTTGCATTTGGCAATCTGCCTGCAAAGCTCAACTAACACAGTAATATAGTTTCTGCATTTGGCAACCTGAAGGCTCAAAAGTGTAGCAATGCTATCTGTAATGCACATGCACTGTGCACATTTCATATTTCATTTCAGGGCATCATCGGCTACTACTGAGATGACTGCTGCCAGAACATAATGTAGTAGTAAGTTGCTTTGACAACTTAAATTGGATTGTAAAACCTAGTATCAAGAAGGCATTTTGATAATAGTAACTAAAGTTTTCACTGAAGGCTTCCAATTTCCAGTTTCATCAATGGGTTTCCTAAGCCTCAGGAAAACTGAAGACGTAATTTATACATTTTGGACACAAGAACATTCTGTAACTTAAAGGTAGAATTGCAGGTACATTCAATTTTAATTGTTTGTATGTAGATGCATGTTTTGAGATATTGTTATAAGATTATAAATTTTTATAAGTCTGCAGGGATAGCATATAAAGTAAAATATATTTTTGTTACTTTCACTTTTTATGAGATTTTAGAGTTTACTGAATATCAAAAATGGATTTACATACTGCATTATATTAAAATGAGAAATGGAAAAAACAAGCTTTATTAAATGATAGGTTACTCCATTATAAATTTCTATTTCTGTGGTGGAATGTAGTCTGGATTCCCAGAAGAGAAGGGCTACATTCCAGAGGACCAAGAGACAGTGAACTTTAGATAGTTTGGTTGGGAGGTACTGTAAGAGGATCAATACAGCTCCTCTCTAAGAGTTCTCAGACTATATCTTTAATTTGCTTTAGTTTGGCAAGATTCTATCTGTAGGTGATGAAAAATAAAAGTACTTTGAAGTAACTCAATGTTTTTGGAGCCTGACATTTTTCTTATTATTTGGACACTATCTACTCCAGCATAAACATTGCAGTACAGAGGCTGGTGCTAGAGTGTCTCTATCAGGTTTTATGAAGAAAAACCTATCTTTGCTATGATTGTATTACAGACAAGTCATTTTCTTGAAGTGAGAGGCCTCAAAAATGATATTGCACTCTGGATGATTTTGATCTTGCTTTCCAGATACCTTTTTTTTCCTAATTAGCAAATAAGCAGGAATATGGATCAGTTCTAATTTGATCTGTAGAAATCAGCCTTTCCCAACTTCGTTCTCTTTACATATATAGGCATGCGGCCTTATGGCAATTTGGGGAACTGTAATTGGAACATACTTGGAATTTACTATTTTGAGGGATGGCTGTTGTTTAGAGAATTCTACATATCACAACCACAGCTATTATTGAACTAAACTAGGAAAACATAAGTGTGTTATTTCAAATGCATGCAGCTACCTTTTCAAGTACTTTGGCTATTCGAGTACCAACTTGTTCTAAAGATTGTGGTGGATATCGGTCTTTTCCAAGATTCTGCAGTACCTGTGAATCAAAAAACAAACAAACATTCTGATATAGTTTCTATCAAATTGGCCTGACAGAAATAGATACAATCTCTTTCCTTCTGACTGAGTCCAGTATTCTTGCAGATTTCGAGTGTGCAAGTAATACACATGGTTAAAAATTACTACTTCCAAATCTGTGCATATAAAAATCTTTAAGAATGTTTTAGTTCAATGATTAAGACTTACAAACCTGGAATCCTCAAATTAGAAAACTAAGAAGCTCATGAGCAGATGCCATGATAAAATCAATTAACCATAGTGGGTTTTTCAGAAATTAGGTAATACATCTTTGTCTAAATTTGGGTACCCATTTTTTATGGATCTGTTATTCACAAATAATTTTATTCTTTCCTCACTTGCCCAGTATAATGTTGTTCTCTGCAAACTAAATTCTCCAAAGTCATAGATTTCATGACTAAAAATAGGAAAGTTAAACAAATATTTGTTCCATGAAATCTGATGATGCAATCTGATTTTCCAAATATCACATGTGTACATGCTTGTGAGCAAACTAGTGGTGCAGAATTGAGAAATTGTTAACCACAGTGAACATTTACCTAGAAAAAGACTTGTAGCTTCCTATCAGCCGAACTTCACATGGATGCACTGAAATCAGCAACTCGTTAATAAATCAAATAATACTGATTTCAAGTGAGTCTGTTCTAAGCATGCTGTTTTTAGAAACACCCCCAAGCCCACATGAGAGCACAACATTACCTCTTTCAGTTGACTCTCTCCCATGTAATGAAGACTGGCTCGATTGGCAACACCATGGAGGTGATCCAATGTATGCATGCTGGCAGGCAGGTTGGCATTGCAGAGAGGCTCCATGGCGGGCTCTTGCAGGGGAGTGGCAAAATCAATGTGCTCTGTGATGCTACAAGAGACAGAGGATTGTTAAGATATTAAAGGAAACAAATATATCTACATATCTAAATGAATATATGAAACCAATTCTGACCGAGATTTATTTTAGAAGCTGTGTACTTGACTCACATTTTGCAAAAGATTCTCTAATGTTTCTACCATATTGGAATATTCCCTTACACAAAAAAGTTTATGTGAATGGCAGGTGATTAACTCCAGGACTATGTTTTCTTACATCATTCTGAAATTATATTATATTTGTTTGTTTTTTTCAGATCAAAGAAGTGTTGATCCATTGGTTGTGACAGGAATGGACTAATTGGGTTGTTGTCTGAGCCTGATATTGTGGGCTGAGAGAGCGATACCTCAGAGTGAGGTTTAAAGCAGCATCAAACATAAACCTAAACTGTATTTTCTTGGGTTGTCCTGACCAATTCAAAACAGATGTGAAATTACAATTCCTCCATCATCTTGCAAATTTTAAAATCTCCCTTCATATTTTTTTTGTCTCATTTGGAGAGAGATTTCTTTAACTATTCGGACTTTGTTTTGGACATTCTGCAACTTAGTGCATAATGCTGGAGATGACATGTCTGACATTAGAACAATGACACTCACAGAAGCTCAGATCTCTGTGGATTATTAGCTCCAATAATAGCATTATCAGAGTAAGTGAGTAAGAATATAACACAGTCACAATTTGGTGTACCAGCCCATTAAGATTAATATTTTAAGCTATATGTATCTGTCCCAGTTATGTACTGACCTAATTTTGTTTATAGCAAAAATACTCACTCAATATTTTTAGCAGAAACAGCTAGCCATGTGCTGGCTACAGTAGTAAGATCCATCCTGCGGAACTTAATACACTCATCAGGGCTTGGCCAGCCCAAGCTGCGATAGTCTTTCTTTCTTCCTGCAAAGAAACAAGACAATCTTTTGAAAAAAATTATTTCAATTTTGTAAAAAAAATTTCAATAATGGGAAGTTCAATTATTGGAATAGTACAGACTACCTGATACCATATCAGGAGCAAAAAATAGGTATTGACTATGAACCAAAGAAATAGAAAAGCATTTTAAAAGGCTGTATTTTATGGGTGTGCAAGAAACAAACATGTATTTTGCTTTATACTAAAAGCAAACAGGTTGCGGCTCAAAAATGTCTCTGGACCATTCTGGCTGGACTTGGTCCTGCCAAAGTGGCACCGAAATAATTTAGTTCAATCTAGGTTTCAGATAAAGCAAATCTGTGCTAGTATTAAGAGACAAAAAGGATATGGGGGTTGGCAAGGATGGTGTTCCTCATCCCTCTTCCCCTTTCTCAGTAAGGTCTATACACCAACTTTCATATTTATTTTATAGTTGCCCATCTCACCACTTTGGGTGGCATACAACCATCAAAACAATAATACAAAACAGCCATTATAAAAACATGAACAACTGTGATGAAAAATTAAAAAAATATAAAGCAGCAGCCCCCAATCTTTACAGCTTGGCAGCCTAGTGCCATCCCAACACAATAATGGGATTATTGTGAAATATGACTGTTGGATGCTAGGATAGCCAAAACTTTGAGGATCAGTTGTATATCTGTTATATCAAACCTCTGAAGCTTTTCTTTTCTTTTCTTTTCAATTAACTGCACAATTATCTGTTAAACCTGAAGAACTTCAATTACACTTTCATTCTGGCTAATTTTATGGACGTTATTTTTATTTTGGCTATTTAGAAAATTTGCACCATATCACACAAAAATAAATACTGTTTATAACAAAATGCTACAGTTTCCTCCCAGGAGAGCATTTTGCTTTTTTTTTCTTTGTCAAAAAGCCCAAGGTTGCAATGCTAGACACATAATTGGCAAGCCCTTTGCATGTTTTGGGACATATCTATGAATGGATATGCACAGGACTTTACTGCACAATGCTTTTATCACAACCTATTTAATTTGTGCATCAAGTGTGTCCTGATGTTCTGAAAAAGTATCAGTCTTGTTCTTAAACAAAGAAAGCATATATACCAGGTGGCCCGGGGGAAGGTATTTTGGGCCCACTGATTTCCAATGCCATTTGGTAAAGGTTTTCATTTTCTCCAGCTACTCCTTCCTCTCCATTTCTTCCAGCGGGTTCTTGTGGGTCTATATTTTCTGGTTTGTGCTTCTTCACACGTTTTACTTGAAATGTGATCTGTCAAAAATAAAAAATGGTGAAGGTAACAGAACTAAAAATATCAGACATGCTGATAAGAATGAAGAACTAAGCTGATTCCTTTCAGACTAAGTTGATTTTCAAGGGCAATTTCCAGACACTTTCCTTTTTCTTGATAATTCTGGTTACTCTAATTCTGCTCACATCTTAATACATCAAACATACAAATGTAAACTATAACAATAATTTGTTTAGCTCGGAATTGAGTAACACATTCAGTACGGAAGGTTCCTCAGAAAAGTTTATAATAGTGCCAAAGTGCATAAGCAATGGTTATGTACTATTAAAATAGACTACACTGCTAGAAGTTGCTAAAATCCGTATCTTTAGAGGCAAAATCTTATCACAACCAACAACTAATTGTGTAGGGGAAAGCTTCCTGGCTATGCTTTTGTATGCCCTACTGCCTCTATGCTGTCCACTGGCATTTGCAAAAGGCACACTTTGAAGGAGCAAGCACATGTCTATGCATAGAAATATCGGAACAAGCACATCAGGGAAGAGATAAAACATGGTCCAACTTTAGTCCCACACAAGAAGATAAGTTTTATTTTATTTTTTTCTGGGAAGGGCAATTTCTGAGGTTATTTATTAATTAAATGTTTAATGCCACCTATCTCCCCTGTAAGGTGACTCTGGGCAACTTACTGGTTATAAAACAAATAGAAAAATAACTAAAATATTAAAACATTCAAATTACACAGATTAAGATTTAAGGCTATTCTACAATGATGGAAAAGGCTTGCTCACTATGGTCTGTTACGTCTCTAATAATCTGTATTTATGGTCTGGCCAAGAGAAGCAATTGCAATTTGACATTTACATTGTAATACCTTCTTAAAACAGAAAATAGGGTTTTGAATCCAGAATTTTCTAGCATTTTTACACATCCACCAAACTTGATAAAATGCGCCTCCTTCTTGTTCACATTTTCAGTATAAAATTGAAGTGCCTTTATACAGTCTAGAGAATTTCTCTGGTGACATATACCAATGGTGCGTCATTTTATAAATATTCTCTTTAAGATTATAATAGTGTAAATTTTAATCCTTTAGCCACATATTAAGAGTCCTTACCCATTCAGTTTCACCATCATCACCATCATCCTCTCCACAATCTCCCAAACAGGAGCTGGCAAGTCCATCTTGAGAACCTTTCTTGAGGACACGGATCCCTTGCAAGTCCATCCGATGGCCTTTTACTTCCAGTGCCCCTTCAAAAGCTTCAAGGGGCCAAGAGTTTTCAAACTCATCCACTAATGCTAGCATCTCCTCAGACATCTGAGCACCTCCCAAGTTTTCTATTTCTTCTGAGTCATTGTTTTCTGCAATAACAGTACCTACGACAACAGAATCAATAAAATATATTGCTTTGATCGAAAGTTATTTTATGTTCCAAGTGTTATGCTAAAGAAGTGTGACAATTCTGATATTCCAAAACCAAATGATCAGTAGAAAAGCATATTACACTCTTAATCAAAGCTTCAATACTTATTTTTAAGTAAGGCAATTTGCATTGTAAAGGTTTTTTTCTTATCCTGAAAAACTCATTATTGGTCTGCTAAATAAATATTATTTCAATAAAAAGGCAAAACACAAAATAGGTTATTTTATAGTGATCAACGTATGTATACTGAAGGTTGCAGTGAACTATAGATAGAAAGGATATTGATGCTTTTGATTGTTGGCATTAGAGAAGACTGAAAATGCTATGGACTGTCAAGAAAACAAACAGATCAACCCAGAGTTCTTGCTCAAACAAAAATGACAAGACATAATGAACACATTACGAGAAGTTCTAACTCTTTGGAGAAAGTTCTACTATTGGGAAAGGGGGGAGGAAAAGAAGAGGATGATCAGCAACAAAGTGGATGGAATCAGTTATAGTGTGATTGGTATACTGTTGGGAAGAACCAAAGGACCAAGTTAGTGACAGATAATCATGGAGAAAATCTATGTCAGGAGTATCAAATTCGATTTCATTGAGGGTTGCATCAGGATTGTGTTGACTTTGGGGGGTGGGTGTGGCTGTGGCAGGTGTGGCCAGCTTGACATCACTCATTTTGGGGGCACTTGTGGTGGCCAAGTGCTAAGGCAGGACTTCCCTCAGACCCTCCCTCCCATTCATTATAATCTCCTTCCTTCCCTCTTCTCCTTCTTCCTTCCCCTCTTTCCTTCTTTTTCCTTCCTTGCTCTCTTTTTATCTTTCTTTTTCTTTGTCCTTCCTCTTTCCCCATCTCCTTTCCTGTCCATTCTTGGATGCTCAAATGTAAAAGGGGAAACATTTCTCCTTTTGTTTTGTTTTTAGTTTGTTTTGCTAGCCCTTTGGCAGTGAAAACAAAGCCCCATTTTTGGCCACGACGACCTCCTGCAGCCCTCTGCCAGCGAAAACGACAGAGGCAGAGGCATTGCAGGCCGATCCTTTTCGGTTTCCAGGGTGGCCCCACGGGCCAGATTTAAGCACCTTGTGGGCTAGATTCGTCCTGTGGGGCTTGAGTTTGACACCCTTGATGTATGTGATCACTAGGAGTTGACACTGATTTGGTATCAATCAATGACACTTATTCACTCAATCAAAGCTCTTACAGAACATTATCTTATCAAGCTATTTCTCCCTGCTTTTGTTTAGAACCAATTACATCCTCACAGAGAAAATGGCAACATACTTTCTAGTCAGTTCAGAATCCTTACTACATTGTTTATTTTAAAAAATACAAAGATATAATTTAAACAAATATTGCCTGTGGCCATTGCCTAGTAAACATGTGACATACCAATTCTCAAAACTTGTTTTGAAGCACTTTGCATAATACTGTTCTCCTGAATATGTTTTTATGTTTAACATATTTATGATATATTGTCACCAACTTATTGGATGCTAACCTGGAATACAACTGTGAGTGTGTACGCCATGTGTGTATGAAAGAGAGATAAATAAAATTCCATCAACATACCATCTGAAGAGGTCAGAGGATAAAGTTTATTAAAATTTCAATTGTTTTTCAAGCTCTTGCTCTCTTATGCAGGGGTTTCCATTTTATTTCCTAAAATATATCCACACTGAAATCACCCAAAAGGCAAAAAATATATCTGAAGTAGCTATGTGCTTCTCTTTTAAAATTTAATGAAATACAGTATGTTTCCATTATTTGAAGAGAACAGTAATTCCAGAAACTAGAACATTTCAGTAAGATATAAAAGTGAAGGGGATTACACACCAGAATTGTTCACAGTAGATTTCCTGCTGGCATAAAAGGGAAAGGATTTGTATGGACCTGCCATCATCACTGAGGCCAAAGAAAACCTTAAGGGCAAAGTGAATGGCTCAGTGTGAGCTGGCAGTTGCAGAAAAGTGCATCTTGCTCGTTTGCCTTGGTTGGCTAATGGGGAAGGGAATGGTGTAGGCAGTTTTTGGCTTCTGTAGTCAAGAAATGATTGTGTTAAAATTAGATGTGCCCTGCTTACCTGTCAGTTCCTCTACCACCCTTGCTTTTCAGTTATAAACATTAATTCAGAAATATCCATTTAATTTCATAATAAAACTAAATGCTACTCAGTTGCCTGTATAACTCTTTGGCTTTAGAACAGAATAAGCTAAAATAGAATATATTCCAAATCAGTAATTATTTTATTGATGAGCACAGCTATCAATCTCCAAAAGGGGCTTCAGAACATGCGATCCTGGGAAGACAGACAGTTGTTTTTTGATTTTACATTGTGCTCTAATACACTGTATAATCTACTAATTATATGTTGCAAAACTCAAGACTGTCCTGTACATAACCTTTTTTAAAAGTTCAGAATAATATGCATCCTACTCCTCTATCATCACAGAATCCCCTGCATGTTTCTATTTTAGATGAGACGCCAGCTTAGTGGTTTGACCTACGATATGCAAATGTTTTAATGACAAAAATTAATTCAGTACAATTTGAAAAAAATGTTTGTACCGTTCCTATTCATCCTAGTATGAAAACTAATTTTGACCAAAACTATGTATAGGTGTTGCAGAGCTACTCTGACAAATAGTCAGTGGTCTAGGTCTCTGTGAATTTAAATTTAAATGAACCTTCTAAGACATGAATCACGTGGTCAAGTTATTTACATCACAAGCAGAAAGTGTAGCAGGATTTCTTAAAAGCACTATATGTACAAATATTAAATGAGTTTGCAAATGTATTTTTAAGTCACTAAAACTCCACTGCCATAGCTGCCTTTGCCTAAAGGTTATATTGATTCTGAGTATTCACTTACTTTCTAAAGTCAAAGAGGATGAATCCCCTGCTGAACCATGAACCTGATCTGTCAAATCATCTTCAGCTGCCGTTTTAAGAGTTTCTTCTATTAATATGATATCAGAATCCTGTGAGTTAAAGTATTTCTGCTTAGCATGGTTGTCATCTTGACTCTTCTCATGACAGTAACCTGTGAGATATGCACAGAAAAAGAGAGATTGTAGATATGATTCCCTCAGGGCAAACCACTTGCTACATCTCTTGAATTATTGATGTACAGAAATAAAAAGCCTAAAGGGAAGAATAAATATATACAATGCTATGGGATTAATGGATGTCAACCTGCAACACTGTTTGGATAGATTCCTTGGTGGTTTAACATCTTTATCATGCTAAGAGCACAATGACAGTTTCCCATGGTATTGACATGATACCACAGAGTACCCAGGAAATCTTACAGGGAAAAGGCAAATATTTCTCCCTTCCTCCTTAATATTCATGGCTAAACTCCATTACAAGTCAAATAGCATTTCTGGAGGATGGCATATCCATCTCTGGAAAAATATAAAGTGTGGAAAACTTGAGATACCATATAAATAGATAACACATTATGATAAACTAAAACTAAAACAAGATCTAAGATTTGTATACTAAATTAGAATTCCACTTTAATATGCTGTTCCTTTAATATGCTGTTTGATATCTTTGCCTCCATTTAGTTATAGAACAAAAGGAGTATCTAACGCTACTTTATGCAATTAAGGAATATGGTATAATCAAATTCAATCATTTTTATGCACAATGGAAGATAACGACAACATTTTAAAGATGCTGTGGTAGAAAAGACTATACTGGGTGCTGTCAGAATATATACAGTATCTTGATGGATAAGATCCATAATATGTCTCTCCTGCCAACCAGACAGCGCTTTTAAGCACTTACTGCATGTGAGGCTCATATGAACATGTTTATGGAAAAGAACACTGGTAGGATGTACTGGCAGCTTTCTATGACAATGGGGATAAACAACCCATGGGCCACAAGTAGCTGCCAAACCCTTTCTTTTTTGGCAGTTAGAGATTCTAGAAATTGCAGAGCAATTTGGCAATAAACTTTCTATTTCTTTATACCCTATAAATCATGCTGCTTATTTTTGGATGGAAATTATGAACCAGAGGTATGATTTTTTTTGCCATTTCTTGGCAAATAAGCAATTAAAAACACATACGAGCCATGTTGGTGCAGTGGTTAGAATGCCGTATTGCAGGCTAATTCTGCTGACTGCCAACAGTTTGATTCTCACTAACTCTAGGTTGACTTGGCCTTCCATCCTTCTGAGATTGGTAAAACGAGAGCCCAGATTGTGGGGGCATTATGCTGACTCTGTAAACTGCTTAGAGAGGACTGTAAAGCACTGTGAAGTGGTATATAAGTCTAAATACTATTGCTATATGTCTTCTTTTACACATCACAGCAAATTCAATAACTATGGAACAAATGGGACACAAACCTTTTCTCTGCTCCTCTAAGAATGTATTGGGATAGATAATATCACAATCTCTATAAAAACCTCCTTTTGACCATTAGTAATGGTTAGGTTGGCAATCTAATTAGTTGCACCTATCTTTCTTCTTGCATCATTGGATATAACAGGATTATTATTTTGTGTGTGACGTGGACAGAGATCGTAATATGTTCTCAACATTATCTCCAACATGGAAGATGGTTTTCTAAATTTAAATTATGAACATCATCAGCAGATAAGAAAGGCTACAAAATGCTATTTGCAAGGCTTCTCAGGTTATGTTGAAGCTACATATAGAACAGAATAATAAGTACTGTTGTGGCCTGAATTTCAATAAATGCCTCAAAAATAACCCAATGTCCTTTAAAAGACAGAGGAGAATAAATACTGAATGATGACAGCTTAAAGTTGGCAAACTTTTGTAATCTAAACTGTAGTTTTAAAATCTTATTTCACATTATTTTTTTTTCACCATAATTTATTCTTTTGC
>JAOYMU010000001.1:91549044-91563212 GCA_025802295.1 Psammodynastes pulverulentus | reverse complement strand
CTATTCCCTCATCTAAGTCATTAATGAAGATATTGAAGAGTACTGGGCCTAAGACAGAGCCTTGTGGCACCCCACTGTTTACTTCCCTCCATGTAGACTTAGACCCATTAAAGACTACTCGTTGAGTACGATTTGTCAGTCAGTTGTGAATTCAACTGGTGGTGGTACTATCTATCCCACTTTTTTCTAGCTTACCAAGAAGTAGGTTGTGGTTTACTTTGTCGAATCCCTTAATCTAAGTATATATTATGTCCACAGTATTTCGCTGGTCTACTTATTTAGTTACTATGTTGAAGAATGAAATAAGATTGGTTTGGCATTACTGTTTTTAACAAACCCATGCTGACTGCTAGTTATAACTTTACTTGTTTCTAGATGTTGGCAGATCTGTTTTTTTAATAACATAAAAAACATTTTTTAAAAATAATTACATTCATTTATGTTCTAGCCTAGAAAACATTTTAAAGTTAGTAGGACTGCACTTTCAACTGCACCAAAAGACATCACTTTGAGTAGCATGAGAGATAACATCTTGTGAAAGTATCATGGCATATAATTTATATTTAATAATTTGGTTCAAAATAACTGATAACATTACTGCACATCAGAAGTAGCTAATAAGAAATGATTGAGCCAATGTATTACATATATGAAGCAATACTACTTAAATGTACTAAATGTTGTATTTATTTATTGATCAATTTATATTACACATTTCCTCCAGGATCTTGATATTTGTTTTCTCCAATTGAAAATGAATAAGGGCAAAGAGTAATAATATGTATACTTAGCCATTAGCCCTGAAATTCTCAGTTTCCCAATTTATATTGTATTTCAGAAATTAAATCATATTGAGGCCTAATAATAATAAGTTAGTGCATGAGAGTCCATATAATTGCATTTCCTATCAATCCTAAGTAATATGAAAACCACAATCAATTAACTTAATTTGCATATTATATGTTCCTTACAGTTCTAGTAAAGGCTATCTATCACTTCTCCATATGCATCTTACCTCGTAGAAAAATGGAGAGCTCGCATTGCACATTCTACTACTTGATATGGGTCATTCTTTATTCTCCAATAGAAGGAAGCCATGTTGTATAACACCCAAGAAGATGAATTCTGTAAAAGGAATAATAAACGTGGAAAGAAACAATGTTCTTTTTGCTATATTTATTTATTTATTTATTTATTTATATATATATATCGCCCCTGTTGGAATTATTTTTCCCCGAAACACCATTTAGTTATCATACTATTGTATATATGTACTGCATCAAGCCTTTTAAAGAGAGTAAGGAAATTTTTGGAAGCTGCACTTTGTGAGGAGACTGTCAACTGCAAACTGGAGGGAGTTATATCACAAACACAATTACCTGTTAGGCTTTGTGGTAGGACTTATTTTATAACTTGTTATAGTCTTGTTATAAGTTATTCCATTCTCTTCATAAATTTCCCATCTCAAAATGATGAGAAACTGTACTGTCAATTTTCAGCAGTCATGGTCAAAAGGGGCATTTAGGGTCACGGAAAGCTGAATCAGGCCTCAGGCTGCCCAGGCTTAAAAAACTGCATCTAGATGATGCTGATTTAGCAAAAGTAATGACTGTATTTATACCTTCAAGAGACCTTCATATAAGCGATGTCCTATCTCTTCTATACTTCTTCCTAATCGTCTTGATAGGTAATTCAATACAGGATCTTCTTTAGGTAATAAGGGTGCAGAAAGATTAACTCTTTCTTGAATACCCTAGATGAAAAGAGGAAAAGTATTAGCATTTGAATTCTTAAGATGGCTTGACTTTTTGAAAAAAACAATCCCCCCCAGATTCTATGTTCCCTTAAATCTAATTAGACGTTATGGCATAATTGAAAAGGAAGATAAGCTAAAGGAATCCCTGCGGATTTGACTCCACTAGTCGGTGCTAATTTTGGATGGTGCTCATCTTCGTTTCAAGGCCATTGAGCCAACGTTATCTGAAGACATTTCCATAGTAATGTGGCCAGCATGTAGAGGTACCTATTTTTTTATTTGCATTTGCATATTTTCAAACTGCTACATTGGTAGGAGCTGGGGCAAGGACAGGATCTTATCCTGTCATGTGGCACTTGGGTCTTGAACGCAGGCTGCTGGCTTTCCAGCCATCAAGCCCAGCACCTGAGCTTCATTCAAGCATCTAGCCACTGAGCCACTGTGCTGTCCTATGGTATAATTGTGTATATATAATATTTCTCAAGTATAATAGGTTTCATTTTAAGGTGTGCAATTCTGATTAATAAAGTAAGAAATATCTGGATGTGTGACATCAAAATAATATAGGTGAACATTCTTCATAAAAAACCTTAATAAACCAAGCAATAACATTCAATAGAAATTGGTTATTGTTTCACCATATTTAGTTTACCTGCCTGTACTCTAACAAAAAATATAGTAGTTTTGAAAAGGTAACTATTATGATTTGGACAGCAAATTTATTCTTGTAGTTAAAGTTCTGGACTGGCAGGGAAACCTAAGTTCTAGTACTGTCTTAGTTCTGAAAGCTAGCTGGGTGACATTAGATTGATCTCTCTCTCTTACCCCTAAGAAGGCAGTAGCAAACCACTTCAAAAAAATACTGTTAAACTGAATCCTATAGTCATTAAGTCAAGCCATGTAGCTTTTCCACAAAAATGTCAGACAGCAGGAAGTTCCAAGTCCCAGGCTGGCAGGCAGATAAGCTACTACTGCTGCGTTGGGATGGAAGTGAGGAGGTGCAGGAGAGAGTTGTGAATGGTGCAGAGGAGAGCGCCTAAGGAGGTGTGAAAGAGGCACTGCACAGGAGGATGTATAGTGGAGATTAGGGTGTGCAACAGAGTGTACAAGAGTCACAGTGCAAATCAGAAAGAGTATGCAGGGGTGCATGACTAGCTAGCATAGTGTTAGTGCAGAGGGGCTGGAAAAGGTGTTCAGGTGGAAGACATTTCCCATCTTCCCTATTGGTGAATATATGTGAGCAGCTGGCAGGGAATGTCACAAAGGGTGATCCTGTGGCGCTACAAGTCCTAAGAGTGAACCAGTTGCCAAGAGCTCAGATCACAATCATGTGATGGCAGGGATGCTGCGATGGTTTGGTATCCGAGGGCCAGTTGTAACCATAATTTGTTTAGAGCTGTCATGACTTTAGTCGCTGAATGAATATTCCTAGTTTGAGGTCTACCTATAGAGCTGCTTTAAACGATCACTTGTAACACTTCTCAAAAATATCATGAAAAGTACCCAGATGCAACCATTAGTGCTACATGATAAACAATACATGGTTTTATCGAGTAATTTTAAAAGCATTTTAAATATATTTACATTAGAGTCTGTATTGGTTTAACATGTTGGATCTTTGCCACTTTTTAAGTTGCTGCTTAAAAATAAGAGTTTATGGAATAATTGTTTTTTATTATGCTTGAAAATTAGTTGCCTTGATAGGGGTGAACCGATCTGAAATGTAATTTACAAATCTTTCAAAAAATAGGTGCAGTGCATGTTTACTCAGAAGTAAGGTCCACTGACCTTAACCATACATCATATGACAGTCATAACAGCAACTAGAAAATCTATAGTTGTCCACATCAAATTATGATTTTTTTGCCAAAGTGGTTTTCTCTATAGATCTTAAAATATTCATACACTCATATACAAACTTTTGCATGCACTTTGCCAGAATTTTGTTACTGAACTGAAATACTCAATAGCAGAAAAGAAGTACAAGGCATAGAAAAGAATAGCCCTAGTTTGATGTGCTAAATACCTAATGATATTAGGTAACGGAGTTCATTCACATGGAATCATAGTTCCAAGGAAATCATGTTTCAAAGTAGAAAATCCTTAAAATTTAGGCTTATTATTCTACAATGAATGCATTGCTCTTTCAATAATTCAAAAGGATGTAAAGTTAACTGTGTTTATGCACAGGAGTGTTTATAAGCATACAAAAACCAAGGTGACATTGAAAATACAATATAATACAAAAGATAGGTAGAATAGTTGTTTAAAAAATGAAAGAGAATTAAAGATCTGTGGCATTAAACAGTTGTGATTTCTGAATTCTCTTTTACTGTGCTAATAACACCACTGTAAAGTTCTCAGTCTGCAGTATTTCTAATACTAATATAACCAATTACTTACTCGTAAATGCTGAAATGCATGAATGCTGTATGGTAGATCTAAAATTTTAGTACATTCTGGTTCTTCTAGGTCTAGAGGTAAAGGAGACTTTGTGTCTACATAATCTTCAGGACTAAAGCGTAAGAATAAATAAATAACAGTTTTGGTGCAATGAAATAAATTACAAAATACCAATTAGAAAAAGCAATGTAGTAATATTGTCAAAAATAACTCTACTAAAATGTATTTTTCTATATTATTTCACTGTTCATCTTCCATCTCCCAAAGCAGCTGTAATTAACATGATAACCAATTACCCAAGCAGATTTTTAACCAGCTAGGGATTGTTATGATATCCCCTTTCCCTTCTAAAATTACAGCTTTTTTATTTTTACAATTAGCTCCCTTGTACCTGATGTCTTTGCTCTCCAAGGTGATATATGTGCCATCATAGAGATCCAAATCCCCCAAGGGCACCTTTGCTTTAATACAATCAGGATCTTCTTTATTATGCCTTTGTTCCAATCCTGTATCTCTGTCTTCATTCTCCTCTATATGGATCTTCTGAGCTACTAATTGTTTCTATAAAAAAATAAATAAAACAAAATAAAATAAATGCATTGTTTAAAATACAAATATAACCAAAAATACATACTCATTTAAGGTTTCTATGAAAGTGACATGGCAATTGTCTTTTGTTCCTTAACCTCAAAGCCTATGGGGGTCATGCAAATTGATGTTCTTAGTAGTTAGTGATCTGAAACTTATCTGCCTATTTTTTGAGGTTGAGAACAGTTAGGATTGTAAGAATTAAAAGGGAAATATTACGTCTTAGGTTCACTTTAATTTTTTTTTTGAAGAAAAAATTGACAAAGATTATTCTGCTGAAAATTAAGATATTTTGCACCTAAACCATACCATCAAAAACCAGCAATGGAATTGGTTTATTGTTTTTTTAAAGTAACTTTTTGCTTATTTGGTACATGGGCACAAGAAAGAACCTTAAATGAAAAAGTCAACATCTACCAACCCGTATCTTATTATACAACTATAGTCCAAAGAGTTCAGTTAAATTCTCAGAAAGGACATACATCAGCTTGGATGATCAAAGTAACATAATTGTAAATGTACACTACTAAAAATGTAGAACTGAGGCTGAAACTTCCAGACTCAATATTTTTAAGACTACAACTTCATATTGACAAAGAAAATTATTGTTTCCTATGTTTGTTTGCCACAAAGTCAATTTTGAAAATAAAATCAGTACACCAATCTCACCTCCAGCTCTTTGAGGTAGTTAACAGTTGTTTCTTGTCTCATTAATATTACTAAATCATGAGGATGTTTCAGATTCATTGGTGAGTCAACCTGCAATACAGTCCAAAATAATAATTATCATTTGTTCCTTCAAACTGACTTTCTTACATCTTTCTGAATAAAATACCCTAGCCTACACTGTAAACCACACTGTATTATCTTCAGAATGATGAATGGATCTGTATCAAAGATTACTTATATGCTGGATTTGGACTTCAGATCTTAGTTATTTAAGGTTAATAAGCTTGAGCTTCAGTATGCTTCCTATTTGGCTGAAAAAGATACGGTGTTCAATTTTGACACATTTTACATTCCTAGTTAAAAAATTGGTAATAAGCACAGTTCTGGACCTAACAAAGAATTGCAATTTAAACTACATAGGGTTAAGGTTCTGAAACTAGGCAACATACATTTTTTGTCTCTTTTTGTTATTGTTACAAACTAGAAAAAATAGTAACTGAGCAAATAAAATGCAAAATGGTAACTGATGTGTGCCCTTGTCTAGACAAAAGAAAAGAAAAAGTAAAATTCATATTCACAGATCTTTCTGGAAAGAGGGAAAGGAATTTCAAATAATGCAAACTATGGTATAATAAAATTTTCCCTAACTGCCCTGTTATTCAAAAGCAGAGAAAAGAAAATTCTATTGAGAATAAAGAGAACACTATTCAACAGACATTGATAACAAAGGAAAAATACAAACACGTGAGAGGCTCATTTAAAACAGAGTTTAAAAACACTTTTAAAGCTAGATTACACTAGTTTTTCCTCCTTCCCCTCCCCCTCCTCTCGCAGTGATACTTCAGGTGCCACATTCAACACTTATTTATAGTTTAATAATCAAATGGAATCTATCTGTCACAAAAGATGTATATGTTTTTGGTCAATGACTGAAACAAATGTATTTGTTCAGAAATGAAACTGAATTGGCTCAGTTGGCTCTGAAGAGACAGTTTCAAATGTCAGCAGAAAGGCTGAATTCTTATTTGAATACACTACAAAATAAAAGTGCCATGCAAAATGTTTCAAATTAAAATATTTAGGGCTAGAAACATCCTATTTCTCCCGATAAAAGAAAAAGTCAGAGTTTTTTTTTAATCTAAGAAAGAGATGAAACAGTTGACTAGCTTCCATTTACTGGTTAATTTCCTCCCCAAAGTCCAGAAGTGCTCTACCAGTCCAGAAGTGCTCAGGGAGCTGTAAAAATGGTGCTTCTTAGCTGCTAATTGTGCACCTTTATCATAAATAAAGAAGCATTTCAGAAGCATTTAATTTTTGTTTTTGTTTTAATACCACCACTAAAACATTCTGCAAGTTCTGCATTTACAATTATGGTGATGTTTTGGCCAACTGATTAACACTTCAGGGACAGAACAATGTTTTTTACACAGCAGAATTGAAAACTGAAGAAAAAAGTTTTCAACTCTAGGGTTTTTTCTAAAAAGCAGTAATTGAGTTAGTCCTAAAATGACTCTGTACACAAAGGACAAATGAAATTATTAGATTAAAAGTCAATAAACAGGTGAAGTGTAGAAGTGGAATGAAACCTAAAAGGAAACAAGGAAAAGAAAATGAACAGAATTATTTTGAAGACAAAAGACAGATGAGAACATGGTTTGGGAACAAACAACATATGGGTTAAATTTAAGAATGCAATTTCAGCTGCAGCGGTTTCCTATTGCTTTTTTAACAAGTGAGCTGACCAAGGTCCTGAAGAAACAGCATAAAGATCTTTTGGTGATCTATATTTAAAAGAAAAAGCATTTCATGAATATTAACTGTTTGCATGAAGAAACAAAGTCCACTACTTTAACATGATTGCTGGTATAGCTGAGGGAGAAAAGTATGAGAAAATAATAATTCAGCTATGGAACAAGGAATTGGAGTAGATTTCTACAGAGAACTAGGGAGGGAAATAAGTTTGTGCGCTTCAAGCAGTTATCAGCACATTTTCAGCTAACCCAACAGTCACTCTCAAATCCATATATTTGTAGCATTAAAGAGGCATACATTTCATGTAACTTTCTTTCTAGATTTTCTTTTGTATTAAATAAATCCATATTTTATTGAGCCTTCAGAATTTTATCTGTATCATCCTTACTCTCAATCCCATTTACGTATTATAAATCATATAAGAAAATATGACTTCTTTTCCAAAGAGAAAATTTACTGGATTAAATAGCAGTAGCTTAGCCTTAAGCTATAGCTGATAACTTTCAATGGATGTTGGATACTCTAGTCATTGAAATTCAAAAACGTGTGCCAATACCTATTTTTCAAAAGAACTATATATTGCAATATTACTTTTAAGGCATTTAGAATCCAGATAAAAACAGAATCATTGGCTACTGAAACCATAGTAGTGACATCAATATTTTTTCTTAGGTAACTTCCAAAGCAAGGTAAGATGGGGAGATTTCAGCTAATTTCCCACTAACATTGAAATATTATTATTGCCTTATAATTTATACAGAGATGTGATTACTTCTACATTTTAATAGGAAAACTAGTTTCATTTCCCTATCACTGCATGGTAAAAATTCAATCATCTCTACTTTATGTTTAAACACAACAGACATTACCGTGTCCATAAGCAACATTTAAAAAAATGACTATATTCAATCTATAAAATCCATCTTGTGAGTGAACTGCCAAAAAACTCATGATTTAAGATTGGCATAATAGTCAGACTTTCTTTCATCTACCCCATCCCTTTTTGTAATATCTTATTTAATGACATGTTCTGAGGAGTTCAGATCATTTAACATTGTTTTGTATTATTTTGGCCAACCTTAAAAATGAATTTGGGGTTAATGTTTTAATAATATTTTTCCATTGGCATTTATTTAAATTTTTATAGTTGCCCACATCACATCTCTACTTACAGTGCACAGTAAAACAAAAGAGCAATATAAAATAATACAACCATTTAAAAACTTAACACAGTTAAAACATAGATATAACTAAGACTTTTATTCATGTTATAGTCAAAAGGCCTAAATCTTAACATGTTCTGGTAAATATTCTTGTTGGATCTTCAACCATTTCAATTAAACTTTGAATGAAGCTTATAGATAACTTTTATGTATGATGCTGAAGAAACAAGTAGTTGCACAGCTTTAAAGGCTGCTCATTTCCTTACTACTGTAGCTGAAGTCCATTGTTAGTTTTGTAGCCATTTCTATGTAATATTAAGCTTATGATTTGTTCCATGCTTAATTGGAACAAAAATCTAAGTCAGGGTGTGTATAATTTAATACATATTTTCAAAATACATTGCACAGCCAAGTACAATTCAGGGTATATGACTTAAGGTAATAAAATAGAGCAAATAAAACATTGAACTGCACCATGCCAAATGGAGCACAAAACCCTTTCTTCCCTAAATAAAACAGTTTACAGGATTAGAATTATTATAGTGTAAAGTAGCTCCCTTTTAAGACCATGTTGTGTAAATGTAAAAAAATCCACTAGACATGAGTATAAATTTGAATTATTAACAGGTAATTTCTCCCATCCTGATTCTGGAAAAGGCCATCAGAAGACGCAAATATAAATCTAAATAGTAAGAGATAATTTGAGTCTTTTTGAGGAGCATCATCCTGCTAATTTTACATTTAAAGAAATTTTAACAGGTTTTCGGAAAAGATCTAATCTTAAATAAAACTATAAATTGCTGAATGCCTAGCATATCTCTAAGGACACATTTTAAGGGTAATCCTTGTCTTATTAACTTTATCAATATTCTAAAACATATATTATATCTAGTCAAGTGCTGCTTTCCCAACATGTCACTCAAACTATCACTTTCTCTCAGACCAACATCAACCTCACAGATTTGTTCTTATGGGAAGATAACAGGAGGAAGCACCACTATATATGTTGTCGCCTTGAGTTATTCATATAAAGTAAATGCAGGATAAAAATAATTAGAAAAATATATAGCATCCAGTCATATTTTTTGAATTGCCTAATTAGAGTCTTCCAAGACCAGAAAACTGGCATCTCTTCACCTGGTGTATTTGATCAATCCCATATTCATAGGTAAGTAAGTAGGAACGCATTTCCCATATCTCATATCGTCTCTCATTATTTTCAGAGATACCCAGAGACTATAAGTTTAGAAAGATAAAGCCTAAGGCCTTTGGGCTTGTAGAAGCCAAGCAGGATAAATGTCTTGCAAACTGAAGAGAAAATCTTTCTCACAGCTATTTCCTGCCTCTTGTCTGGAGAAATAAATGTGATGTGAGTGTGTGCCTTGAAGCTGCTTCTGTTGTAGGATAAAGATTTCAGAAGGTCGAAATATATCTTTATTTTTGTCAAGACAGAGTTTCAGCGAAACCTTCGTGAAGTCTTAGTTCTCCCTAAATCAAATGTAATTCTTAAAAAACAAACAACAAAAACACTCTTCTGAGGACAGCATACAATCTGATCAGCAAATGCTGCTTGCAAACATCTCCTGAGGGAAGATAACCTTATTTCACCAACACATGTTCCTTTGAAATTTGCAATAAACCGTGGCATTTTAGCAGTGCTTCTTGGAAAAGCTTAAGCAGACTGATAGCCAGATAAACTCTGAAGAAAGGTTTCAGAAGCTTTTTCCTCAACTCCAGCAAGCCTCTGCTCCTAATACTTCCTGGTCAAGTACAAAATGAAGCTCCATCCCTCTGGGCTGCCTTAAAACCCTGAAGCCCACAGTCTGCCAACACTATATTTTTTGTGAAGGAGACGGATGATTATGTTTCTCCTTACCAGGGTTCTTAAAGAACTGAAATTTCTCAAGAGCTACAATTCAAAATTGCTATACAGCATTGTAGTCTGAGTCCAGAGTGGACAGGAAAAGTCATCCAAATGTTCTATGGGGCTGTGGGTATCCACTTTGGACCCTTTTTATTATCTTTGGCCTAGATCCAGGTTGATAGACAACTTTTTGAATATTCTCTTCCATCTTCATATAAAAGTTTCCAAATTGGGTCCTCCCCAGTTTTACCTCAATTCTACTGAAGTGTCGTCTTTTTTTTAAAGGATTGCAATTTGAGTTAATTATTTTTCAAGTTAAAATTAATAGAATTCGTTGCACATTTGCATTTTCTAAAAAAAGGTTTGAATACTTTTATCCTATGTGCCTTAAAATGTCAGCAAAAATTCTTTTCACTGGAAAATAACAAATTTGCAAACATAAGTCCAATGATTGGGGTTACTGATAAGTAAGTAGGAAAGCTGTAACCAGAATATAAGTTAAATTTTTGGCTTTCTATATTCAACCATGTATTTTAAAAGTAACTAAACCTTTCAAGTTTAAACATGCTACCCATTATGTATAATAAAATATATTTCTATCCCAGTTTTTGAGTTCCAGAATTAGTGAGCCATCATGGCTTTTGCTGAGAATTTTGGAAATGAGTCCACTAATCAGCAGAAAGATTATATTAAGAAAAGTTGCAGTGTAAAGAAAAAGTTTTTTTTAAAAAAAAGAACAACAACCAAAGATTTGTTAAATCTAAAAAAAGAAAAAGAAAACATAAAAGGAACAACAGAAGAAAAACACCTAGTTCAGATAGATAAAAAATCTCTAATAATTTTATACAATAAGATATTTTGATAGTTTGTTGTGGGTGCTAAAAGAAAATGGCTGCCATGAAAAGTCTGTTCATTCACAAACTAAATGCAACAATGGGCAAAACTGTTCCCTATGACCTTGTCTGGTTTTGATAAAACTAAGCAGGATGAGTTCTATTACTATTTGGATGGAAGATCATAAGAAAATATTAGATTGATATCAAGAATTAATTAAAAAAACCATTAAATCCTATAAATATATAGTAGCATTATATCATTGTAAAGAAAATATATGTATAGTCACTAAGAGTTGAGTTCAACTCAAGGAGGTGTTTACATTCTCTCTCCTGTTCCCAGCTTATCCTTGTTATTATTCAGTGTCGAATTTGAACAATTACAAACAAAACAATGAAATGCTACCACCCATCAATGTTACAGCCTTCTAATGCCTATAGGGGTATTGCTGGAAATAAATAAGGGGTATCCTTTGCAGCACAATTATACATTTTAATTAAAATTAAATTTATCTGAATAGGGAACAGGTGGTGAATCCCCAAAATGTTCATAAATCCATTAATGCCCACAAACACCACAATGCAAAACCTAGATATGAGCACTCTTTCATTGGACAATAATGGTTCCATCTGCTGGCAAACACTCAACAATGTGAAGAATGGAGAAGCAGCTGTAATGGCATTACTTTTTATATTATCTACATCAATGAAATAGTTATCCATGTGTATCAGCATTTATATATCATCTAGTAATTGCTTAATGAAATGCAATTTTAAAAATTTCAGAAGCAGCAGATTTCTCCATAACGAATGATTAGTGTGTTTCAGTGAAAAAAGAAGTCTAAAACAATATTCAGGGATGTGGACTAAAATACTGTGTTCCTTGCATTCTCTCCAGCACAAACTGATTAATTAAGGCAACATTTTCTTAAGGTGTGAGCTACGTAATATGAGGCAAATAACAACAAAAGCAACCAGATGGTGAAGAGAAAGAATGGAAGAAAAAAAAATATAGAATTCTATTCAAGGCTTCCTATATTAAGTAATTTCACAAATTTTCATAGCTATTGGTCATAGGATTGACCCATTACAAGACTATTCTAAATACATTTCTTTTAAAAAGCCCTGTAATACATATGCAGTATGACAAAAAGATACAAGGACACTTGGGAATAAAGAATATATGTTATAGATCAGGGGTCTCCAACCTTTTGGAACTCGGAGACCACCAAATTCATAATTTTAAATCCCGTGGACTACAATAGGAATCCAGTGCGCTGCTCACTGAAGTGCCTAGTCTCCCAGTGTCAGGATGGGGACCTTCAGGCACTTAGCTGCCCGTTTCTGCAAACATAAACACCGAGTCATTTGGACCCATTTCCCACACAAAACAAAACACTGGGATCTGTCTCTCTCATCTCTCTCTCTGTATCTCTCTCTTTTTTGCTCTCTCTCATCTCCCTCTTTCACTCTCATCTCTCTCTCTTGTATCTCTCTCTCTCTCTCATCTCTCTTTCCAGAGCTCTAGTCACAGGACTGGCCCTATCTGGGTGCGCTGTGGGCCTCCAAAATTTTCTCACAGACCAACAGTGGTCCCTGGACCACTGGTTGGAGACCTCTGTTATTGATCATTCCCTGCTAAGGACCAAATGCCATTTGATGGTTATTATCTGCACTATTATTGATTGAATTCATTTTAAAAATGACAAAGCATTCTGGTTTGGTGCATTCATAACAGTAAACACCAAAGAGCATTGTTCTGTCCCTGCATAGCAAAATGGGACTTTGTACTCTTGAAACTCTGCTAAGAATCTCCATCTTTTACGGAATTTCACTGGCACGAAACAGCAAATGGAATGAAAAGGGAAAAGGGAAAGCTAAAGATGCTTCCCACTGAATCATCTGAATGAAACAGTCAAAGGAGATCTGAAAAAATACAGTACTCAACCTAATAGAAATTATTCTTGAACCTAGATGACTTTAAAAAAAGCAATGAATTAGAATGGCTTTTGCAAAGAGATATCATGTTTGTATTAGATTAAATAGGCATCTGGTTTATTGCAATGAGAACAGAAAGCAGCATTTGAAACTTTATTCTTCCCCAACAGCTTCTCATTGCCATATATAGGCAGGAAAATGAGAGATGTAAACTTTATGTGAAGAGTGTAGCTTTTCTCCTGGATAATTTGTCTTTACAATGAAGAACAGCTAAGAATATAGTAATGTTTCATTTACCCTCCCATATCAGAGTTGTCTTTTCATGTAAACATAGTGATTTGGGTTAAGGCTTTCAAATAATAAAACTGTACAGCAGATAAATAAAATGCATAAGCAAGCTGTAAAATTCCCTGAGATGCAACTGCAACCTAGTACTGCTTGATGGTTTTTTCTTTCTTTCAACGTTAGCTTGCAATTTCTCAAAGGTTTGCAGTTGTCAGTCTAATTCAGCAAAGAAAGACTGAAAACTCTGCAAAGATGTTCTTAGGTGACTTGAGTGAGCAGTGAAATGGCAGTTGTGGGTACCAAGTACATATGAGAGTTACCAAAGAAAAATACTTAGCTTTAGCCGCTTCTTCCTTTTGAAACATTATCTCAAGATGGAATAACGGAAAACAATTGGAACAAATCAAATCATTAGAAGTAGACAATGCCACACATAAAAGCAGCAAATTATTAAGAGTCCAGAGTTTTCTAATACGGAAAATTTAACAATATTCTAGATTTTTACAATTACCAAAAGGCAGCTAAACAGTTGAACACACAAAAATGCTTATAAAACAATGTTTTTTTTCTCCCTCTGTCCCAATAAGGGCCAAACAAAACCTTCACACCTAACGGGCAAGCCTATTCTTGGACAACCACACATGGGAGATGCACATTGATTTCATCCTCCCTCCCTTGTGAATTCACACCGGCCAGTATGGGGAATGCGGGACGCCCATCTTGGTGGATCCAGCCAAACAGTTCACTGAAAAGCCAGGTAAGCCTTCTTTCTTTGGAGAAAGGGGGAAAAAAAGGAGAAAATATACCCTCCAGGGCGGGGGCCTCCAACCGTGGCCACTTTAAGCCTGGTGGACTTCAACTCCCAGAATTCGCCAGCCAGCTTTGCTTTGTTGGCTGGGGCATTCTGGGAGTTGAAG
>JAOYMU010000001.1:91519483-91537475 GCA_025802295.1 Psammodynastes pulverulentus | reverse complement strand
CTTAAATTGCAATACAATTTTGACTTAGAATGTTGTGGGACATGAACATATAGATAATACATTGTAGTAAAACTATTGGGCATTACTTTGAGTTTGCTAAGTATTTAATGGGTGCTAAATAGAGCAAATGTATTTTTTTCACAATAAGAAATCATACTTCATTTGTGTTATTTAGAACCCAAATATTTAGCAGCAGCTGTGCTGTTTAGAAAGCCAAACCTAGAATGTGTGATAATTAATTCTGAGATAAATGAAATCAATACTCAAGCTTACAGTGGAGAAAAGGCTACTGGAATAATTTTAACCATAATCACATGAATTTTCTCTCAGAACTCAATAGCATTTTTTCACAGGTAAAATCACAAAACTGATTCTTCGGAAGACACTATTAAACCAATTACATCTAAAATAGTTCTGGGCTATATACTGTACTTATTATAGCACAGAAAACTTTTCTCTTTTTACCTTTCCCTTTCAAATACTTTGACCATTCTTTTATGAATATGAATAATTTGTTTGCAGCACAGAAAAATACAGTATTTTTCGGACTAAGACGCACCTTAGTTTGGGGGGAGGAAAACAAGAAAAAAAAATCTTGTGCCTCCCAGCAATTTGCCTCTTTGAAGCAAGCAGAATTCAGTTTCATTTTTGGTTTCAGCACAGCCTAATTAGCATGTGGCTTGGCTGTTTCAGGCTGCAGGGATTGCTATAGCCTAATGACAATCCTTGCAGTCTGAAACAGTTGATGTTCAGAGCCCGATTCAAATGACCATCAGCTGCTTATTCTAATGAGGCTGTGCTGAAGCTGAAACAGGCTTTTTGCCGCTTGCTTTAAGGAGGCAAACTGCTGGTGGGCGGGGCTTCTGCAACATTCGGTGTATAAGACACACCCAAGTTTTCACCCACTTTTGGGGGTAGAAAAAGTGCACCTTATACTCCAAAAAGTATGGTACTTCATATTTCTAACCTGGGCATACTATTTTCATTCTAATAAAGCCTGCATAGTACTACCTGATTTTAAAGTCTTTCACTTTATCTGTGTTCAACTTTGCTGTTAGGAAATCTGTAAGTTTTCGTCCTAGTTGATGAAAGCTATATAACAAGCATTCCACATAGCTAAATTGCAGCTTAGGCTCTTCATTTCCTGCATTTTCCCCATTCTCTGCTTCTTCTGGAGGAAGTGGCATGTATTCCTGAGAAGTAGAAATATAAGTTATATAGCATTTTTTTTCAGCTAATAGTTTTCATGTATTTCAAATTATTAGAATTTATATACAATTAGCTATTTCCAACATTATCTGACATTTTCATTTGCAAATTGATCTTTCTGTTGTTTTCTTCCATTCCCCCACCCAAGAGCACACAACAAACATCAAAAAGCAGATTTTTGAGTACACAAGTGCATGAGGGGTTTAATCCTACTGGGAGAATAGCACTGGTGCAGATGGGTGTGGAATTTTCTTGAAAAGACTGTGTTGTAGATTGGAGATAGATGAGGTGGTATCCCTCCCCTCTTTGAGAGAGGGCTGTTCAGTTTTGACAGATGGCCGCTTTAACTCCTCTTTCAAACCAGTGATCCTCTCATTTTAACAGTCCTCTCTCAACTGAGGGGGAGGAATATGACATCATCTACTTCCAACCTACAACACAGTCCTTTCAACAGTTCCAAGAAGGCTCTACACCAATTTGCACCACTCAGATGACCCTGATGACACAGATAAACCTCCAGGTGATCTTAACAATTCGCTAAAAGAAGCTTCTTGGATGAGAAGTGAAACGTCTTCAAAGAAAAATCAGAAAGTCCAGTTACCTTTTGAAAAAAGCAAGACTGGAATAACAGCCAGAAATTTAAGTTTAATTATGAATATTTACAATGTCTCTAAGATTATGAATACACTTACCAGTAATTTATCAAAAAGTTTCTTTAGATTTGATTCTAACTTTTCCATGTCCCCACAAAAAGAACTCATCTCAGCAAGTAACTTTAGTACCTGAAAAAGATAAATGAAGATTTATAACTTTGTATGATGACAATGTTAAACAAAAGTAGACCTGAAAAACAAATCTTGCTCACTTATTACATAAATAAGTGAAACTGATAAAAACACTGATTTGTAAAAAAATTACGCCTGCTTACTGAATGCAGCTTGCCTTAGATTATTCTAGACTGAAAACTTAGAAAGAAGTGATTAGCTTTTTATTATCTTGCACTGCAATGTGCAAAATGAAATGGAATTTTATATAATTATTGGAAAGATTTTAAAGATAATAAAACTTTAAAGGCATTTGTTACTATTAACGATACATTTCTTTGTTTGATATATACATTGAATAACTCTAATTCTAGCTATGTCAGATATATTCAGATTAGCTTACCTCTAACTGGATATCAAGGCCTTCAACTGGAGTGGTCAGAGAACTCAAATTGGGCAGCACATGCTCACAGAAGTAAGTCACAAATCTTGTAGAGTGAACGTTTTTCTGTGGCAAATAAGAACCACATTTATTACCACAAGATTATTAGCATTGGGAAAAATGTATTAATATGGTTGTTACAATTCTCTATTACCAGGTAAGCCTGGCCTTATTTTTTGGGATGAATAACTTCAACATTTGGGAGACTCATTTTTACATAGTGCTGTTTATGCACAGTTGTAACACTATTGCACTTAACTACCCCTCTAGGCAAAAATTATCCCCAAGTAAACTACCTATTCATACTCAAGCAAATTAGTATTTTGAAGGGGACAAAGAGTTGCCTGACATTTCGTTCATTCTCATCTATAAAACTGAATAACCGATCTATAATAAAGTTCAAACTTTGAAAAAGTAGAAAAAGTAAAAGGAGAAAAGGACATTCTGAAGTTGAAAGCTGAACTTTAAAGAAAAGAATGTATCAATTCTCTTTTAGCTGTTGTATGCTACATGTCATAAAACCATAAGGAATTTAATTGAAACTATTTTTAATAAAAAATACTGTAGACTAAATAATTTTAGGTCAGCTACAATTAATAAAATGCATCTAAATTTGATTAGATTAGTGGTGGGGAGGAAGAGTTCAAAATCAAGATAAAAAGGATTTTCAAATGAAATGTATACCTAGCTGTGGCCTTCATCATAGAATACAGGTTGTCCTCACTTAACAGTTTTTTTCTGTCTCTAATATATGTGGTCGCAAAGCATGACATGTTGTGGCCACACCAACTTAAGAGTTATGGTTGCTGCTGTTAAACAAACCTCACGTAGTTGTATGCACATCACCTGATTGCCATTTGTGACCTCCTGCTGCCTTTCCCATTGACTTTGCTTATTGGAAGCTGGCGGTGAAGGCTGCAAATGCCATCAGGTGACTGTGGAAGGCTATGATTGTCGTAATTGCAAGCCAGTTGCTAAGGACCCAAATGGCGATCACTGGGATGCTGTGACAGTCACAACTTTGAGGAATGGCCGTAAGTAACTTTCAAGAGATGGTGAATGACTGGTTAAGTGAGAATTACCTGCATTCACTCCAATCATGGCAGTTTTTTTGGCATGAAAGTCACAACAATCTTTAAACATGAATACTTACAGAAAACAGTGGAACTGCTTGGCGAGTGCACTGCAAGAGTCTGTCCACACAATCAGGGTCCGATGGATTGAAGGTTTGTTCAAGGTCAGCCTGTTCAGCCACTAGTTCAACTAGTTGTTGCCTCCCACTTACTGTTTGAAGGCTTTTTAAGCCAGATAGTATCTTCATGAATAAGACAAACTCCTCACCTGTCACATCCTCAAGCACCTGAAGAAATGCAAGAAAGCAGGAAATAAAGGACACAGCACTTGAAGGGGAAAATATGCATATTCCTTTTCTTTACCCAGTAAGTGATTTTGTAATTACTTGCAATGTACACAATATTTAAATAGCTGTTCATTTAGCTTAATAGTGCTCTTGCATAATATGTTAATTTCTTCCACGTCCATTCAATAACTAAGCAAGGATTTGAATTTTAATTATACTCTTGTTATATCATACTGAATGTCTGATTACAGTGGTTACAGATAATAGCAGTATCATTAGAACATGAGAAAGCAATTTGTAAAAGATACTTTGAATAAATAAAGTTCTTACTTTAGGCAGGTAATTCTACTGTTATATTGTTTAACAGTAGTATTAAATTATGGTAATAGCCTAATGATCAAACGGATCAACTAGATTCAAAATTGCATGGAGTCAAATTGAGGAAAATGTGTTAGTATTACAAAGAACTCTGTTAATCTCACATCAATTATTGGGTACAGGAATGTACGATCCAATGAGAGCTTAAACCTCTCACAAAAGTAACAGACAAATTCAAGGAATTTTCAGAATAGATGTTAAGCAAAATATAAAAAAAATATTGACAATGTCTCAATTTGAAATCTGCAATACTGTTAAGATGAGAACAAATGCTATACAAATTATAATAACTAGAATGGGACAACAATTTTCAATTCTAAAACCTTAAGAGCTTGTAATAGGTTATTTTCATCTTATTGGAAGTGTTATAACCTCAGAATGGTCTTGGTTTTGACTCTGAATGCTCTTGCTACAATGAGAACAAGATCTGGGACTGTTATTCAACAAAATGGAGATAATGAAATTGAAATATTTTCCACATCAGAAACAATGGGTACTTAAAATATAAAAGCGAGCAGTCATGCAATTCCATCTTTGGAACAAGTTATAAGTATAAGTATACCAGTAAGAAAAACTGGTCAGGTCTTATATTGATAGAGTTTGAAATTAGTTTTAGACATCATAGCATGCATATCATCTTTGATGTGGTAAAATCATCAACATAAGCTTAACTAAGTTGCATTATGCCATTCTGCAACAATGGAACTTCATATGGAAACTTCAAGGTAAACCAAAAGAACAGAAAGCTTATTCCATTGGGAAAAAACAATCTATTCACCTACATTATACCCAACATTTTAAAAAAGTCACACCATGCATGCTACATTTATTTATTTGTTAAATTTATTTGCCACCTATCTTGCTGTGGGGCTACTCTAGGTAGCTTACAACAATAAAAAAGAGAAGGAATGAAAAAACCAGAAATAATAGAATAAACAGTGTAAAAGAACACGACGAGAATACATGAATATGATAATAAAAAGATGGATGGGCGGAGAGCAGATAGCAACAGGGGAGGGGGGAGAGTTGGAATCTGCCATCAATCAGCAGATACCTCCGGTGTGGAAGTCCCCCATTTGATCCCCAGGCCCACTGGCAGTCTTCAGGCTCTTGTGGAAGGACAGGAAGGTGCTGTGCTGGCTCAGGAATTCTGGGAGTTGGAAGTCCACAAGTCCTAAAGGGGCCATAGTTCTTCACCTCTGCCTTAGAGGGTAAGATATTCCAAAGGGTGGGTGCTGCAGCAGAGAAGGCACTGCTTCTGGATCCTGATATTCAGAGTTCTTTGACTGACAGGATCCAAAGTAGGACCTTTCTGTTGGCATAAGGACTGGCTTGTCGTAGCAAGATGTGGTTCATCATGTAATCTGGACCTTTTCCATTAAGGGCTTTATTTTCTACTCAAAATGCAGTACAACAGATGTTTATAAAGTCTTTGTAATCATTTAACAAGATTAATATATCCACCTTCTTTGATTCTGTCAGTATTAGCTCCTCAACTTCTTTTGTTAGCACCTCTTCAGGCAGCGTTTTGAGTTTTGTAGAGAGGAATTTAATGGCTCTTTCTCGCACAATATCCTCTCCCTGAAGAATCTGACTGAACAAACCACCGAGTGTTCCTAAAACAATGATAAAGACTCCTATTACTTTGTTTATAACTGAAAGGAACTGATCTTTTCGTTAAACATTTAAAGCTACATCCAACAATACCAGAGGGTACTTGCTTATGTAAGGAGTTCTCTCCTTGCAAGCTTTCCCTTTTTAACTGCTCTCCCAGCCCCATTGCTTTTATCCTAAATCTGCTCAGCAGATTCTAAAAGGGGAATAAGGGAGAAATAGAATAATTTTGTTGACTTTTCTTGTAAACACCCGAGTCACCTTTGTTGAAGTGGGCAGCCATACAAACATTTTAAATAAATAAATATTGCTGAGACATTCCAATTGGATGCAATCCATTATTTTCTAATAATGTAAGTCGAAATAATATAGAAAATATAGCTTTAGGATTTTTATAACTTTCTAACTGATCTGTATTATATTTCTAAATTACTATCACAGTGCAAGCACTGAACTCTTTTCTTTACAAGTAATTTTGTTATTGTTGCCATGACATCTTTTGTTCTGATTACTTTTAGGACAAAATACACTCAATCCTTTATTTTATTTCAAAATATTCAAAAAGATAACATAAAATATATTTTAGTATAAAATGCATCCTTTACCTTTAGCATCCATCTTAAATATACTAAGCAAAGCATTGTTAACCAAGTTGAATTCTGCAGAATCATCTAAAAATAAAGAAAACAAAGGATCAGAAATTATTTTAAACTAGATTGTGCCAAATACTGGAGATTCAGGAAATACAGAATTTCATACAACTATTCCAGGCAAAACCCTTACAAAGAAATAAAGACAGTGAAAATACAAAATTCAGAGAAAAATGATTCTGGCGAAATATTTACATTAAACTTGCATGTACAGATATATACCAAGTATTTAAGTATATGAATGAAATAAGAACAAAAGAAAAAGATTCATTTTGCACTAGACACAAACATAAAACTGAACTTGGAGGCATCATTATTTTAAAAGTAGGCAGATATCAATGCCAGTTTTTAGCTTTTATGGGTGCACTTCCAAAGCAGTATCTAAAATACGATTTTCCAACTGGTTATATGCTATCAAGTTGATTTTGACTTTTAGTGTCCATATAATTATATAGGTAATACCTAAGAAAGAATTCTATCCAAATGTTTCTTCTGCATTATGTAGTGTTAGCAGTGCTAATAAAAACTCAAAATTAGCATCTACCTTTTAGATCACAATATCCCTTATTCATACCATATTTTCAATGGGAAAATATAATACTCAGGAATAATACGAAAAATAACGAGAATAAACGGAAGAGAAATTCTTCAAAAATATAATACTACAACCTCTATTAAGAAAACAGTCAGAAAGCTGAAGCAAGAAAGCTATAGCAATGAATATTTAACAGTGCCTTTTACTAATACTAATACAATATTTTTTCTTACCTGATTGCAAAAGCTGGGTAAGTATATCTGCTACCCTAGGGAGGTTATCACCCATAGCGAACTGAGGTAATTCTTTGATTGCTTGGCGCCGGATCTATAAACAGGAAAAAAAAGAAAGACACACATGGAACAACTGGATAACATATGTCCAAATTACAGAAGATTCAGCATTAGGATCATCACAATATAAAATATAAAATCCAGCATGAACAATATTTAGAATTTCAATGAATCAAAACTAGCATATTATACTATTAGATTTACAATGTAATTCAGCAATTGTTGTATATATTTTAATTATGCAAAATAGCAGAAATAATGACACAGGGAATGGACTATTATTAACAATCTTAACAGCTACACCAAAACCTAAAAAGATTTTGCAACTGCTTGCAGAGAATGGGCAAAATAGGCACATAAAATGTATTGTTAATGTAATTTCCAGGTACTATACTGTATCAATGCACATTCCAATAGCATTTTCCCTTTTGTAAAGAAAAAGACACTTACCGAAACATCTTCGTCTTCACAAAGATCCAACTGAGCATTTATAGCAGAATCTGCCAACTCAGGGAAATGTTTGAAGAATTTTGGAATAAACTGTGCTGCTAATCTCTTCTCCTTAGCACCCCCTTTGACACCATCCAAGATAACTTGATAAGCATCTTTGTGCTAGGAAAAAAAAGAGAGAATTCTAATACAGAGCTTCTTAAGTAAACAATGAAAAATTAAAAAAATTACATTCGCCTGAAAATTATTTTCTCATAAGCAAATTATAACAATTCATAGATTATCCCTCTATTTCTAACTGAACACTCAGCAGAGACATATTACTTTGAAAAGGTATCTCTCCTCTTGTAATGGTTGAGTAGTGCTTGTACTGCTACACATGGTTTTTGACAGTGTACTCAAAAAGTGTAATATGCTAGCTCCCATTCCAGCTAGCATATTAAAATGTTAGCCTATGAAACAATGAATATACATATGAAAACAATTTACTGCAATCTTTCACAAGCACTGTTTTTATCATCCTCCATATATACCAAGCAACCAAAAAATGTCTGCTGCCTTTTTACTAAGAAGTTTCATTTTTCTCCCTGGATCCTGTTGCCGTAATGCACTCAATTCCCTACCCTGTCTTAATTAATACACAGAAAGGTAAATGTTGACATTTACTGAAATATAGACGCATACTTTGCTATTGCACAGTTGATCATTTCCTAGGGAAAAGCGTGTATTCGCAATGAAATGATCCATGCTGCCAAGGCATGTTGCTACTTCCCAGCACTTACAAAAGATCAAAACAATCCCTCAGGACTTAAAGGGACACTTATTTTAAGTCAATTTTCACAGGGTCCCGTCTACAAAACCTTCCAGTTGGTAGACTGAAGTAAGAACATCCCAGAAACCTACTTCCTAGAAATGGAGCTCTCGCCTCACAATCAGGAGGCTGTGGGTTCGATCCTAGTTAGAGGCTAATATTTGGAATAGACTCTCCTGCTCGAGCAGGGGGTTGGACTAGATGACCTCCAAGATCCCTTCCAACTCTGTTATTCTGTGACTCTAAGGCTTCGTTTTACCTCTGGGGAGTCCGCTTAAGATGGAGACACGCACTCACAAAATTTCGCACTGAGAGATAGGTAGAGAGGGGGGGGGGAAGAGGATTTTAGGGTCCGCTAATCATTGTTCCTGAATATCTTAGCAGCGTCTGCTGTTCATTTATTTATTTATTTAAGTTGAATCCTATCCATCCGGCAAAGCGCGCAGGAGAAACGAGATCAGCAATCGCCCCCGGCTTCCCCCTTGGGAATAAGCCTCCAAAGGCGTTCGCCTTCGTAAACTGGCAATGAAACCTGGATTGGGGTAAACAAAACGAACACGGAGAAGGACGGATCTCCGGCCTTTGGCAACGTTGCTCGGCCGACCGGCTATTTCGCGCCGCGGTGGCCAACGCGACGCTTCCAAACTTCGGAACTAAAAGGAGAGCCGAGGGCTTCCCTTCTCTGCCCCGCTAGGCCAGAACCCGAAGCCCCAGGGGCAAAAAATAAAAGAAAACACCCCAATCGCGTCCTACCTCCGGAGCGGTTTCCTTAGCGTCGGCTAGGATGCCGTAATTACGGTAGAGCTCCTCCACGGTGGGCATCGTGCCTCCTTGGCGTCTGCTCCTCCGTCCGTCCGTCCTCCCTGCCCCGACGCCCTTTGCTGCAGCGGCGAACACAACCACCCTCCCTCCTCCACACCGCAACTCCAGAGCCAGCGATACCGCCAAGCCAGGCCGCGCACAGCTACGCAACATCCGTTGGCCAAGGCTTTCCGCATCCCTACCGACAGCGGCCCCTGTCGTGGAGGAGGTGACAATACAGCTGGGGTGGGGCTGCTGCGTGTGTGACGTCACCGAGGGGTGGCGTCCGAAAGCGAGACACGTGATTCCGCTTTACGCAGTTGGAGTAACGTGGGTGTTCCTGGATGACCGGGGTGGTTTGCGGACGATGTCTGATAGTGTTACTTGTGACGGACATTTGGCCGGCTCCTACGAGAGTCCTACAAAGGCTGTGTTGTGTCAATAACTCGCGTTAAAAGCTGTATCCGAGCCGCTGTTCGTTTTATATACGTCGTAATTTTGATTTTTTTTTCCACATTAGAGTTTATGCACGTAGGGATCACTGCATTATTTCCATCTCTGGATGGAAGACCACCAAAAAGGCTAAAACGTGAAGTCAAGAAAACCCCAAGTCCTCCTTTCTGAATGTTTTTGATAGGATGGTTATGGTCTCTTTCTACACATTTTTCTATTTATGCTAAGGTACTGAGTTTATTATTCAAAGGGGTTAAATTCCCGGTTTGCATTTTGGGTGAATTGCCTCTTTTACACTTTTGTCTCTTTTTAATTGTCTCTTTTTAAACGGACCCTGCCATAGCGGGGGAACAACGCTAGGAAGAAGTCCTTTGCTCTGGTTACCCCATCACAGAATCATCGTAATGTTTCAACATATTTTCTGTAGCAGGGGTTGTACTCGTCTTCTCCTGGAAAAACTTCAAGAGCTTAGCATGAGTTTTATTGTGGTACAGTTGTAATAAATTATTGTTGTTTATATTATTTACCTGTGTCTCTTTGCTTTGTTAGCTGTGTCAAAGGTCAAAAAACATATACAGTGCTCGCACAGTGGTGTTTGCAATAAAAAAGTGTGTCAGAGTAATGACAATGTGCACAAATGCTGTGTTATGTACTTCCCCAGGATATCTGATACATGATACAAAGAATAGGGGTAACGTGGTAGCAGTGTTCCAGTATTTGAGGGGCTGCTGTCACAACAAGAGGGAGTCACCTTATTTTCCAAAGCAGCAGAAGGCAATACAAGAAACAATGGATGGAAACTAATCAAGGAGAGAAGCAACTTGGAATTAAGGAGAAATTTGCTAACAGAATAATTAACCAGTGGAACAGCTTGCCTTCAGAAGTTGTGGGTGCTTCATCTTTGGAGGCTTTTAAGAAAAGACTGGACCTGTTTGAAATGGTATAGGGTCTCCTACTTGAACAGGGGCTGGACTAGACCAGTGGTCTCCAACCTTTCTAGCTTGGCAGTTTGATCTAGGGTGGGTTGTGTGAGTGGCAGGCGCAAGAATGGAGCTTCACTCACCAGTGGAGGGCACTTGTGCTCGCGCACGAAATTTCACGCAAGCGGAGGGTGCTCATGCGTAAAGCTTTATTCACGTGAATGCAGTTTCACACGAGCGCAGGTGCCCTCTGCTTGCGCAAGTGGAGATTTGTGCACGAGCGTAAGCACCCTCCGCTCACGCAAGTGGAGCTTTGCGAGTGCACGCCCTTGCCTATCTCCGGTGGCCTGGTTTCGAATAGGCCATAGTCCAGTAGTAGCCCATGGACTGTGGGTTCAGGAATCCGGGACTAGAAGACCTTCAAAATCCCTTCCAGATCTATTCTGGTTGATATTTGAAGTTTACAGTATTTGCCTGACAGCTTCACCCATGTTATTTACCTGCAGCAAATCACAGTATGGTCAACATGACAACCAATGGGTGTGCATACTGTTACACATATCTTGAAGCTGGTGCTCTCTCCAAAGCTACAACTGAGGAACAATTAATAGAGAAAATAAATCAATTTTCTAAAATCTAAATGTGATAAAGAAAATTATGTTTCATTGGGCATGGAAAAGGCATTCTCTGCGAACAGACTGCAGTGTGATATCTAAGGGCATCAAATATATAGGTGATTCTTCCCTTGGTACCTCTCAAAATCTATCCCACCTGAAAATATCTATTTCTTTTTGGATTCTTTTAGTTCAAACAAAAAGAGGATGAGACTATGCAGTAAACAAGACAGCAACCCCCAGCATAATTAATTCCAGGAATGCTCCTGAATCCAGGGGGCATTTTTATATGATAAAAACAATGGCAGCACTGAAAAAAAAAGCCAGAGGTACGCTTCCTTGTGAAATAAGCTAGGCAGAAAGAATGATTGACCTCCATAGTTGTAGATGAACTTGAACTTCTGCCAATCCAACCCTTAAACTAGTATTTTTTAAACTTGGCAATTTTAAGTTATGTGGATTTCAATTTCCAAAATTCTCCAGCCAGCATGGCTATCTTAAATGATCTTGAAGGTCTAGAGCAGGGGTGTAAACTCACAGCCCACCCCCAGTTTAGTGAAAGGGAAAAAAGTTGTGATATGTCACGTGATGTGTTGTCGTGAGTTTGACACTCCTGGTCTAGAGGGAATAAGAGGAAGCAACCTCAACAATTTGCCTTCTTGTGGAATAAATGGTATTTTATGACAGCCCGTGACTTCAAAATCCCAAATGTTTAGGAGCTCTGCTTAAACTCTGCTAGTGGAAATCACCAGATTGCAGCAAAGAGATTAAAAAAAACAATATTTCCATCTAATAATCACCTGGATTTCTCTAGACTGCATCTGGCAGTTCTAACATTAAAGGCTCTGAGAGACAAAATCAGGTGTCTGGAGAATTCAGAGCTGTAATGAGCCAGTTACATCCCTGGTTATGGCATAAACTGACTTTTAAGGGTTTTCTCATTAATAAGCAAAACATTTACCAGCCACATTTAATTTCCAAAAGATGGCAGTAGAAATCCACAGCAGCCTGCAATTTATGCCATATGAAAGGAAAAAGGCACTAGTAGAAGCAAAACATTTCAATTCCATGGCTGGTGAAAGTGCTTATAATACTGGATTCCCAGGGTATTTTTGAACTGTTTGGCTTGAAGCATTCATAATGAAATTTCAAAGTTGTACAGATACATATGCTGCATCTGTTTCTCTCTAATCAGAGGAAAGTCCTTTATTGAACTATCTTACTTCTTATGCTGGGTTTTATCTAAATTAGTGACTTAAATAGATCTCTCAGGCACTTCTCTAGTAATTTCTTTTTGCAAGTTATGAAAAAAAATACGCTCTATTGTTGCCTATTATAAATGACTGCCTTGTTTCCTTTTACTTCTTTTCTCTGCTTCATAAAGGACCTGTGAATTTCATTCAGAACTGGAGATGAGCCTGAATTATGTGGCTAAAATGAAAGAGGAAAAGGCTGCTATGACTGAGTCTCTGTGCCTGAAATCCATGAACATGTAACTGATTCTACCCCCATTAAGTCTGATGATTTCTTCCAGCACGTTAGTTAAGATCTCTGCCATTTCCTCACTGCTGATTTACAGGATCCTCTAGCATCAGCTAGTCATTGTTGAGGCAATATAAAGCCTGCCCTCATTGTTCAGCATAATGGTTGGAAGGTTCTTCTAGACACAATAAATTACCAGTGGGAATTCTGGTATGCCTGACATTTTATAACCGGTGAAATCATGGTTTAGCTCTCTCAATCTACTGAATGAATACAATACGGGAGTAGTTTACACACCACACAAACAAGGAAACCACATTGTTATGAAATCCATGTCCTCAGTGGTATGCCTTTTACCTAATAATAGATTTCCTCTCCTGCTTCCTTAAAAATCCAACATTTTCCAAAATGGATTCACTATTTTTGAATATTTTGGTTCATTCTATTAAAGACATTCTATGGGAAAGGAAGGAAGTTTGGATTATCTTATATTTGTTTATTAGCTTTAGATTTCTCAGAATGGTTGTATAAAGTGAGTCATTTTGATGTAGTGGTTAAAGTACCATTACAAATCAGGAAAATGTAGTGCCACCATAGGCATAAAGAGAGCTGGGTGACCTTGGGCTGGTCACTTTCTCTTAACCCTAGGAAGCAGGCAAATCCCTTTCAAAAATCTTGCCAGGTCAGCTGCAGGAACTAGTTCAGGCAGTTTCCAGGAGTCAAAACCAGAAGGAGCACACACACAGAGGTTATATAAATAGTTCAATATTCATTGCAATTACAGTAGTAGGTCTAAGAACAGGAAATAGTTGGCTTTTCCGGTAATTTTCTTTCCCATTTTCATTAGCTTCTTGGTTTTTCAGGCAACCACGCCAGGATGCTTGCATCAGCAGTTACGTGGCCTAAATAAGGTATGTAGGAAACCTTGGCAAAAACAGAAACACTAATTAGTCTGGAATTTTGTGCAATGAACTTTTTGGATCAGATATTCTGGTGATATTCTACCTGTTCGCACCAGTTCGGGCCAAAAAAAGCTGCCATTCGGTTGAACCAGTAGCAAAAAAAGAGCTACTGGTTCGGCTGAACTGGTAGCTAAAAAACCTCCAATGATCAGCTGAGGGGATAAAAGAGTTCTTCTCAGCTGATTGGTGCATGCATGCATGGTAGGTACACGTGCATGCGCAAAAGGGGGGTGCGCGCACTCACCGAACTGGTGGTAGCACCGGTAGCAACCCACTCCTGGATCAGACTTTTGTGTTGCTATTGCTGTCAGAAAAGAGATCAATCTTACAAATAAAGGGGAATGTTTGTAGCTCAGGGTTGAAATGAGGGGTCCTTGGTGCTCTCTGAGCTTGGTTGTTTTCTTGCAGAGGTTTCATTACCCAGCTACCTCTCCCTGTCACCCTAGAGTCACTTCCAGCGCTATTTCAGATGTTCTCCAACTCTCTGAAGCAGATTTAAGGACACATTGAATAAAGGGGCAACTGGCAGAGATGGTCTCCTTCCTTTATTCAGGCAGAAAAAAATATTGTTTAACCCAAGCATTCTGCTAATGAACTACTTTGTCTTTTAAAGAAAGCATAATGAGGAAAATTGCCTAGACCCCACATGGAGGAGGCTACATCTGAAATATGACTTCATATTTGAAATGATTGGATCGTGGATCAATATTTTTCATTCAAAGCAAAACAAATCTTTTATATATAATGGCAAAAGTTATTCTAATATTTCATGTTTTTCCACATTCATCAGGTAACCAGAGTTGTTGATGTTGGTGGACAATGCAGTGGAGAAACAACACTGACATTGATGGTAGTGAGAAGAAAATGCATGTTTGTGTGGGGAAGGGAATAGTCAAACAAAGATTCTGCACCAGCCTTCTTTTAAAAGCCCTGGTGGCTGATTCTGTGGAAAGCCTTCTCTGGATTCAGTCCTGTGATCAGCTAGGCTGATCTAATTGATTCCAAAGCCAGTCTGGGAAAGGGTTGAAATTGATTAAGAATTGAAGGTGGCAAAAGTGTAGAGTACTGTAAGTGTGCCTCACATGACAACATCAGTTTATTTGATGTTCTAAAAGACTTTTAGTTTTTTAATATTAATATCACTTTGGCATTTTGTGTGCCGTACAGTGTACATAAGAATTGGTAGAGCTTCACTGGTGTCACTCAATGATGTGTGGATGTATTTGATTTAATACTATACACCCCCTAGTTTCAGGATTATATTCCAGCATTAGTACAGTACACCAATGCAAAATTTCATAAATTCGATTGCTTAAATATTGCATTTGTTTACTTTGGTAATCAAGACACAGATTGAATTAGAAATTTATATTCTACTAAAGTGCTCTGTGAAACTGAAGCCCGTCAATTGATTGGATGTCATGAACAGATTTGTGCATGCCAGCTGGGTCTACATCTCAGTATTCTTTTTAAAAACTTCATTTTGTATTTCTCTCTGGCTGAATGCTGTGGAAGAGCAGTGAAGAAATATTACTGTGATACAGGGATCCTGGTAGGGCAGAAATCCAAACAACCACTAGAGGATAGCAAATAGATACAGAAACTCCTTTTTTCTTCTTCGAGTGATTGTCCAGATTTTTTGGGTAGTGCAGAAATGGTAGGCTTGTATTTTTAACCAATGATTAGGAATACATACTTCCAATAAATGTGTTAAATGACTCCAATAATTCTATCATACTGCTTCATTGTGATCAGAATCACAAGATTGTAGAGCTTATAAAATATGCTCTAGATATACAGTACCAACTTGCCTCATTGTAAACAGTAATTTTATTCCTTTTTTCTCTGGTGCTTCCAATGACTGCTGTTAACTTTCTCTGTAAATTTGCTATTCATATTAAGAATATGACCAAATTCAGAGTGAAGGCACAACATAAACTCATAACTCAGTTTATAATATTTTGCTTATGTTTATCTATCTTTTTGATCAATGCAATCAATTATTGCCCACTTGTTCATTGAATCAATCCCTTCATTGGGTTTTCTCTAAGAACGTTCAAAACTTTATTCCTAAAAAACTGGAGCTATTTATTTATCAATCTATTCCATATTTCTGTTAACAGACATCATCTTATGTGTTCTTTCATAGTAGTAATTTCTATTGGATTTAATAAAATTTATGTCCAAGACAGTGCATTTAGCCATTTCTGTGCTACAACGCGGAAATTTAAACTGGATGAATCCCATTGTGACTTAATGAAAATATAATCTGAAATCAAGGTATTTAGATTAGCTAGTTTGCAAATTGGGCTCTCAAAACCATTGGGTTAAAATAGACGACTTTACTGATATGTTATTCCTTCTTTGCCCAGCAGATGACATTCAATACACATACTCACAAAATACTGTTTTTTTCTCAACAGAGATTGATGCATATCTATAGCATGAAAAAAAAAGAGTATGCAAACGTGGAATGAACAAGAAGCTAAGACTATCTTGTAATACAGTGCCAATAATCCTCAAATATCAGTGGCATTATTAGAAACAATATTTGACTTAATATTTAACCCAAATATAGTATGGTGGTCTGTTCCTGTTCAAAGAAATCAGAAAGAATAGCAATTTCAAAAGCTGCTGTCTTTCCAACCTGATGCTTTATAGATTTGACAAACCTCAAATCTCATGATACCCAATTTACAGAACAAATGATGATGCTGTCTGGGAATTGTATGGTCCAATATATCTAGAGCTAAAAACTGAGGAAGGTTTTTACAGGCTGGCAGTTGTGCTCATCAAATAATTTTTACAATTATTAATAGTGTTCTCTTTTATGTTATGGCTCTCTTTTGTTCTTCATGCAAATAATACAGCAATTTTTCTCTTTAAGAGTTTTCCCAATATTTCTATTACTAGAGATATACCAGTTCTCTTCCTCTACTCGGACTTATTTTTCCTCCTCTGTCATTCTAACAATTGATTGAATTTCCTCTGTGATAATTAATCTCCTAGGTAGTGACCGCCTCTAGCAATTCTAATTAAGTGCCCAATCAAGGAGCCAACAGATCTTTATTTACAGAGATGAATGAGTTGGGAAAAGGGATATATCTGTAATATGAAAAATCTGATTCAAATTGCTAGGGGGATATAATAAAGCAGAGGTGATAGTTCCCAGGGATAACACCTGCATGGCAAATGTAAAACCTATAAAAAGTCTAATTATAATTATCATTGATCCTCGGCAAGGGAGAAAGACTTGTGGCAGAAAGAGAAACAAATGGGATACCATAAGAAACAATTCAGAACATCAACAAATCTGCGCTGGTGAATTGTACAGGTTGTTTTAAACAACTTTACAACATTAGATTGTACAATTTGGTACAATTAGCTAATTGCTACAGGTTATTTGAGGGTATTTTGATGTGTTATCGTTCCTTCTTTGTTTCTTTGTGTTATAATATGACAGTTTTTAACAAAACCAATTAGCTCTGTAATATGTTGTTTTTAAGTGGGTAGATTTTGGCAATCTATTGTTTTGCTCTTGGTAGGCAGCTCCACAACAATGTTCTGTGTGGAAGGAATGATAGAATCTTAGATTAAGTTTTGATTCTGTGATGGCAATTTATTATTTTCATATGCTTTTGTTAAATGTAATGTGCCACCTTAGCATAAGATTGTACAATATCTTTTATTGACATTATAATCCTAAATATAATACCTAGTGGCATTTACAATTTTTCCTTAAGAACGAAGTATGCATTGTTTGGTTTCTAATTTATACTTGTTCATAATTACAGGTAGTCCTTAACTTACAACCATATGTCTAGTGACTGTTCAAAGTTACAATGGCATTGAAAAAAGCAACCTACAGCCAGTCCTCACACTTACAACTATCATAGCATCTCCATGGTCACAAGTTCAAAATCTGGGCACTATGTATTTATAAAAGCTGCAGTGTCTGCAGTCACATGACTACCCAGCTATTCTCTGGCAAGCAAAATCAATGGGGAAAGAAGGATTTCCCCCTTTACGATTTCGCAATTCAGTTAACAACTGCTATGATTCGCTTAACAACAATGGCAAAAAAGGTCTTAAAATGGCGCCTGGCTCACTTAACAATTGCCTTGTTTAATACCAAAAATTTAATTTTTTAATTTAATTTAATTGGGATTTATAGCCCGCCCCATCTCCACGGCGGGACTCGGGGCGGGTAACAAACGAGTAAAAGCACATAAATGAAAGTACTAAATACAACAA
>JAOYMU010000001.1:91501560-91513731 GCA_025802295.1 Psammodynastes pulverulentus | reverse complement strand
GCTCAAGGTTGACTCAGCCTTCCATCCTTCCGAGGTGGGTAAAATGAGGACCCAGATTGTGGGGTCAATATGCTGATCCTGTAAACCGCTTAGAGAGGGCTGTAAAAAGCACTATAAAGTGGTATAGAAGTCTGTGCTATTGCTATTGCTATTAAGAATATTTTTGAGCTGGAAGATTTTGGTAAAAGATAGCGGGGAAAAGATGCATAACAATATTGATCTGAAGGCTATTCTGACATGTACATCTGTTGCGCTTACTGTCTTCTTACTTTGAAGCTGTAAAAAAAAATGTGTAGAAAGATATGTGTAGCTCTGTACCATGTAGAGATTGTAAGTTTCTGTAACGGTAAGTTTTTGGTCTACTGGGATCAGTACAAATACAATATGACCAGGGTATCTAGAGTTTTACATGCAACAATGTTTTGTTCCAAAATGAAACAGTAATGATGCAACAGTAACTGATATCAAAGCACTTATTTTTTTCCCTGTGATAACCCCCTACTATCCTCAAAATCTGATTTGGGGATTCTCTCTACATACGAATATCTGTAAGTTGGATGACTACTGTTCCATTTGGGACAATAGTTAAGCTGAATATCAAAAACAGGTAGACTTTGGCTTCATGTATTGAAAACAAAGTACAACATTTTTGTAAGAACGGCAGAGGCCATGATGCACAAGCCATTGTTCCTTTCAGCGAAATAAATATATTTTAAGCTTTTACAGTACTGTCTTTGGCAATCTTTCCCAGTAGTTTTGGGGAAAAATAAAATTATACAGTATACTGGAAGGATGTATCTTTCCTTGCAATGTGTGGTTTTCCTAATGAGCCTTCTAGTGTCTTGTGGCAACTCTTGTTTAATGTTCCGTCTTTTGGTTACCTCTGATTCCTTTTCCTGTACTGAATATCATTAAACTGTGGCCACTGGAAATGATTACTGGATTGGCTGGGTTGAACAGTAGGTGCTGGGGATTAGCAAGAGTGCATCACTGGAGCTGAAAAGACTAATGAGAAAAACTTTTGCATTGTGTTTTTTTTATAGTAAAAACATCTCAACCATTTTGGCCTTTGGCTGTTTCTTTGCTAGCTGGATCTCTACACTCACAACTCACATGCAGCCAGAGTTCATAGGTTTCTTTGCAGGAGTTGTGTTTATCAGTAGGGACTCAACCAGTACATAATAAAGTCGTTCAAGGGGAATCACTTCCAAAGGAGCTGATTTTTCTTAGAGAATGAAGCTGGGTTACATTCCCCCCTAATTACAGACACCAGGTGTTCTAAGGACAGCAATACAATAACACAAGGAGGGCTATCTGGCAGATGTGAGAAACTAATATCCTTTTTATACCAGAGGATTTTGAGACTAATGTTGTATAATAAAATTATCATGCTAAAACAGGTTCAGACTCTCCTGGAAAAGGTAGCCCCAAAGTATATTGCAACATGCAATGTTATCACTGCAGCACAATATATTATGCTCACTCTTAATGTATTCATAGTTTATGCCATCTAGGCAATTGTTACTTATGTTAAATAGTTTTTACTTTTGTGGGAAGAAATATCCATCTGGTTCAGTTCCAAGTCTGGAGAAAGACACTGGAAATATGGAGGCTGGTGGGAAAGAAGGTTTAATGATGAACAGAACCACCAAGCACAAGGTTCTGGTGCAGTTGACAAAATGGAGTTGAGAGTGGAGGGTTTTTATACCTTCTTTGAGCTTTGCACTTGAGCTTCCTGTTCCTGTGCAAGAACATGTATTCTATTGGCTGTTGTCAGACTCTCATGGAGCCATGTAGGGGTTATGTAGGGGTCATAGCTGGCTCTATAGGCAAAGTACAAATCCTAGGTGTTTGTCTGAGCTAAGTTTGGTTGACGTTTGGTCTGCTCTGAAGGTGATGCAATTCTATTGTGGCTAACGGCTTTGCCCTGTGTTGGATCTTGAGTGAAGGCTAATCCTATCACTCCATCTTTGTTCAGACTTTGCTGCAGGGAGTTTCAAAATATCCTGTCTTGAATGGATTTCTGCCTGCAGTATTTGCTTTGTCTATGAATAGAGCTATCTAGTTTTCAATAAGCTCTTTATCTCTTAAGTGCTGACATCTGCTGTGGGCTAGTAAGGAAAGTGGAGGTTGCTTTCTGCCTTAAAAATGTTTCTCCATTTCTTCTCTTGGGAAATATAATAATCTGCCTTTTAAAAATATTCCTCAAAATATTTCATTCTTCTAGGAGTGCGGGTGGGAGGTTTCCCTCACTTTCGAGTATATAAAACAACATGGAATGCAGATGCAGTAACAAGACTGTTTCATTACTATTTGTCAAGGAAAGTGCATATATACTGATGAGCCTCTCTTGATTTTACTCGTTTGGTAGAGAGGATGGGAAATGCTTAATTAATTTGATTTTTACCTATATTGATACAAACTGAATGCTGATGTGCGCTTCTAAATTGAACGTATGGATTGGAGTTTAGGATAGAATCTTAAATTCATTTACTGGAGACTCAAATCAGGTTGAACAAGCTGTAGGCTGTTTTGTAAACCATGATATAGTATAGCTGCTTTTGGCTTAATATCATGCACAAAACATTTTGGCGTTATGTTATATGCAAGCCACAGTTGTTCAACAAAAAAAATGCCATTTTAAGATTATGTATAAATGCCACAAATACACATAGATTTTGCAATTCTCTTAACTAAGGTCTTGGATTTTTTTAAAAAATCAAAATAAGACTAACAATACATGTTCTGATAGAAAACAGGGTAAATACATATAATTTCTTTTGTCCCACATTTAGCAGCAGTTATTTTTTTAATGCAAAATATGACTTGCAACCTTTATTGGATAATTTGGAGAACAAAACTGAAGAACGAGATAGATATAAGGTGAGTAGACGAACAAAAGATCCATTGTTCAAAGAGACTTCTTATGTGCAATTTTAAAAATACTGTGTTTCTTCAAAATACGACCAGGTCTTACTTTCTTTTGACCCCCGAAAAAATGGCTAGGCCTTCTTTTCGAGGGGGTGTCTTAATTTCCTCCCACGTGCCTTGCCTGGCCACTGGGCCACTTTCACAGCTGAAAAGAGTGAGTGACACAACCCACGCACCTTGTGCACCCTTACTTACCTGTAACAGTTACGCCATCCACTCGAGAAGGCCTGGCGCACTTAATTAGGGCCAAATTTTGGGGATAGGGCTTAATTTTAATGCATGTGCACAAAACAGTGCTGGGCCTTCTTTTTGGAGTGGGTTGTGTTTTAGGAGAAACAGGATAGTACTGCTCCATTTTTTAAAATTTGTTTTGGGGTGATGTGGCTCCTGCGGCATTTAGTATACAGAATAGATAGCATTTTCTTGGTTCTGTTTTAGCCTTTGTTGTATGACTTAACATGGTTCAATTCTGTTCTAAAAAAGCAGTGGAGAATTCTTACAGAACGTTTGATGAAGCGAATGCAAAGGATTCATAGTTTCCTTAATGAAGCTTTGTTGATATTACGTGAACAAATAAATAAAAGTGATTGAGCAAGACTTTTGTGTTCAAACATGGATTTTGGCAATATGACTGAAGGTTTTCTCCATGGAAGTAGGTCTGAGATATATTAGCAATTCCTCAAGTTTTGTTTAGTAAAACCAGTGAAAGCATTATATCTTTGTTTCCTCCTGACAGTGGTATTCATTCATTAGTGGTTTGGTTCAACTGTTGCCATTGGTTCTCCTTTAGGAATGGAGTGTGATAATGATAGGTCGCATATGCACACCTACAATCCCTCTCCCCCCCCCTTTTACACTAAAAAATGAAGCAAAGGTACAAATACAATTTCAGATGTTCCTCACATATCAATTAGCGGAGGATGATGAGGTCTACATTAACAAGCTTATAAAATAAACAATTCTAGCTTAGTATTTATAAACCCGAGCCCTTGTTCTATGACTTTGAATGTGTCATTCAATCTATATCTTAAATTTGAGGAAGAACATTTTTTGGTCCCGATAATTTTTGCATCCTTCTTTGGAGAAATAATCAAGGACTAGTATACATCAATAAAGACACTCAATAATTATTCTAAAATGAATTCTAAACAGATATGGTTTGTAGGAATGAACATCTTGGAAATACTGATATCATAAATCTATTGGAGAGAGCCAGGGAAAAAAAGTCAACTGGGGAATTAGTCTGGAATCTTTAGTAGGTACAAGAGGGCTAGGTTTGATCCCCTTGAATGCTGTTGAACCTTATAAGCCAGTCTAGGAAGATTCCTGTGAAATAGGCAAGAGTGATAAAGTAGTTAATTGAACTCTTCACATGTAGATTTGCTTGTTCATGCCTGACAAAATCTGTCTAATTTCTTCCACTCTTTTGAATTACTGGAAAGATTCTAAAGTTGCAGCTTGAAACTGATTTCAGTATTAGATTGCTTTGCTTTAAATGCTTAGATTGCTGAGATTGTTTTAATTGTAATCGTGCCGCAACCCAACCAGTGTCTCTGTAACTCTGAAGGCCTAATTGCTTTTCCTGCTTTTCTTATGGTTGCTCTTAACTGCTTATATTTCAGCACTCCTACATATATATCCCCTATTTAAAAAATACAACTACCATAGGATCATATTTTTGTTGCAAGAGAAAAAGAAAAGGTAACTGAGTGTAGACTGGCAGGTAGCTGGCTGATTTGGGGCCAGTCATTTTTTCTCAGCTAAATCCACCTCACAGGATTGTTGTTAATGGGAAAAAGAAATAGAAGTAGGACCATAAATTTATACCACTGAGTTACACTGAATAAAGGTAGGATATAAATCTAACAAAATGGCTCTATTACGTATGAATTTTGCTCCCATGGTCTTGTTATGCATGTTTATTGTGCTTTTATGGTTATTCTATGGTGTATTTTGTTATACACTGCCAGGTACTACATTTATGACATAGACAGCTATATAAATGTGATAAAAATATTTTTTTTCATTTGTAGAAAAGCATGGAAGGGGAAGGAAGGTGTGTTGTGGGTCCCATCTATTAGTGATTGTAATCTGATGGGACCATGAAAAAGAGCCGGGTGGCTCTTCTCTGTGGCACATTATTCCTCACAAGGTTTGATTTGGTCCCCATTTTGTTGCTTTTCCAAAGGCCCTGAAGAGATGGTTTTGCCTATAGACCCGGGAACTATGTAACCATGGAGTTTGAGCTGAGCGAGTGGTTAATTTGATTGTGGTGTTTGCTGCTGTTTATTTATTTAATGTATGGCACGTTTTAGCCTGGGATCACCAAGGTGGCCAGCTTCCTCTGTGAAAGGATTTTTGGGGGGTTATCTTTACCTGCGGGGTGCCAGAATGCCTGTAGGCATTTGGGGGAGGCTCCTTCCTTGTCCCTACGTGGTTTATTCACTCATAGGAATCAAACCACCGAGCTGCTGACCTCAACCGTGCACAGGCCCAGCGTCTTACCTCGTTAGCCACTGTGGCCCCCTGGGTGAGGAGGGTGATAGGCTTTTATGTTGTAGATTTTAATATTGCAAGCTGCCTGGAGTAGAATCACCTGTGCAAGTTGAACAGCCATAAAATAATGTTTAATACATAAAAAACAAATAAAAAATAAATGATGGAAATGGTTAGGAACATGTGGATTGGTATAAATCTAATCCTTTTTATTGTCCAGCTTTATATTTCAGTCCATCAGGTTTTCTGTGGGTTTTCTTTTTAAAATATTTGTTAAAACATTTGGTTTTGTTCATGGATTTTCTTCACATATAGAGCTTTATAATGTAAATTCTCAGAGAGACATTTTTAAAAACTGCCAAATTTTCTTGAGAGTATTCTCGGTTACATACATTTCCCCACTGCGAGCTTTTTTATTTATTCAACCTCAGATCTTTTTTTCCTCTCCTCAACTATCCCACTCAATATGCAACTGTCAGAAGTAGTTCTTTTTCAGTCTCATCTAACACATGTGGGAATCCATTTTGGCAGATCTCACCAATGTTCTCTGACTGAAATACATTTTGGAATTTTCATCTTTAATCATGAGGAAGATGGCTTTGTTATCACAGCTGCTAGAGGTTTAGTGACCTTTGCTTATCCAGGGGTAACTGTACTTTTCAATTGACGCAGCCCATGGGTACAAGTGGAACTTAGTTAAGTTAAATTGGTAATGTTTGTTCCACAGTCTTTTCCTGCATGGCTTAAAAATGGTTGAGTGAACCAGCTTAATGAAAATAGCAGTGAATGTTTCATTGCAACGTAATGTGACTGTCATGTTTCAAACATAATAATGAAAACAACCTTCCTTCCTTCCTTCCTTCCTTCCTTCCTTTCTTCCTTCCTTCCTTCCTGTGTTGGAGTATTTATATGGGTTATTTCTAAGCAAATTATTTCATAATGATTATTGCATGAGGGACACTTCATATCCCTAGTGCCTTGGAGTATAAAAGTAAAGGGGCAGAGATATCCTTTCAGTCTTGCAACATTGATACTTGTCTTGCAAAGTAGTCCAGATAAGAAGCACATCTAGAAGTACTATAAAGTGACCAGATATCCCACTTTACCAAAGCCAGTAAAGCAGGACACCATTGACTGGGGGAGGGGGGAGCGCGCATGCACAGAAGGGTGCGGGAGAGCATGCGTGTGCATGTGCAGAAGGGTGGGGGAGTTTAAATTTTTTTTTATTATTTTTTAAAAAAATCGGGACTTTTTAAAAATGCCGCGGGACGTGGGACAAATTTCCGAAAAGCGGGACTGTCCCGCCAAAAGCGGGACATCTGGTCACCTTAAAGTACTAGCTCTAATATTATTGTAAGCCTATGCTAACAGAAACTTCTCTGTCACAAAGAAACTCTTTTAAAGTTCTAAATTGAGATCTGATATTGATAAAAGGCTGGAGTTTTTAGGTTAATCCAGTCAATATAGAAATGTGCCTATTCAGGTAAAAGGTAAAACTTTTAGTCTTTGCAAGAAACGGAAACTTCATTTCATGTGTTATCTATCCTAATTATTATAAGGGATGCAGTGGCTCAGTGACCAAGATGCTGAGCTTGTCGATCGAAAAGTCGGCAGTTCAGCAGTTCTAATCCCTAGTGCCATGTAATGGTTGAGCTCCCGTTATTTGTTCCAGCTTCTGCCAACCTAGCAGTTCGAAAGCATGTAAAAAATGCAAGTAGAAAATACGGACCACCGTTGGTGGGAAGGTAACAGTGTTCCGTGCGCCTTTGCCCTTTAGTCATGCCGGCCACATGACCATAGAGACATCTTCAGACAGCGCTGGCTCTTAAGCTTTGAAACGGAGATGAGCACCACCCCCTAGAGTCAGGAACGATTGATGCGAGGGGAACCTTTACCTTTTATACTGATTATCATTGCTCCTTTCTCAAAGCCAGCTTTCAAGACAGTTATTGCTCTTTCTACTTTTTAACCAGCCAAAATGTTTTCTGGAATTCAGTCTGCCCTGCCATATCACTATATTTCCTCTTCTTTGCTAGAGTGGCATTTTGGATAAGTAATTGTGAAAAAAATTTAGTGCTGCACTTCTTCTACATACCTGCATTTTTTATCTTCACCGCCTTAAAGAGAAAGCAAAGTTAGACATGGATTTGTATGTTACAAACCATAGTCTTCCTGACAGGAAAGAAAGAAAGGCTAGGCTTATCAGCCGGCTGCACACTTGGCCATGAGAATGCATTTGAGACATCATCCATCATTTTGGAGAGGCTAGGACTTCAGAGGAAAAGCAGCGCAACACTGAAGCATATGTTTTAAGATAACCTTGCATTAGACACAAGTACCATCCTGCCCCCAAAAGGCAACCAAACTGTAATTGTAAATGTTCTTGTCTTATGGATTGGCTTTCCTTTTGAAAATATTTTACTTTTTAAAAAGTGAAAGGAAATCTATTATCCATACCAGTTCATTCAGCAGTAGAGAGAACATTTATCTATCAATCCCAATTTATTTTCCCCTGGAATTTCATCCTGATCCATCTGCTTGCATTGTTGTCTGTATCAGTCTTTCCTAATTTGGTACACTCCAGCTGTGTCAGGCTTCAACTTCTAAGGATCCCCCCAAAATTCAGCCAATGGCCAACAATCTGGAGAGTAGCAGGCTGAAGGAAGTTGGTTTTAACCTATTAAATAATGTGTAAAATTATTTTACAAAACAAAATACTTTAGAAATTATTTCTAGAAAAGATGATAGGAAAATATGTAGATTTTAAACCTGAACTTTTTCTATTAGGTATAGCACCAGAAAAATTTGATAAACAAAATATATATTTAATATTGCGTGCATTAACAGCAGAGCGGATTATATTTGCACAATATTGGAAAAATGAAGAAATATCATGAGACGAAGAGATAATTAGGAAGATACCGGATTGTGCAGAAATGGATAGACCTACATTGAAGATTAAACAGAAAGAAGATACAGAATGTTATCAAACATGGAACTTATTCTACCAGTGGTTGGAAAAAAGGGGCGGAGAATAAGAATGTAATCTAAGCAAATAAAATAACCCAGACAACACAATGTTTATTAAGCACTAACAAGATGTAAACAATAGAAAATTAACAAAACTTTAAAAACAATCATCTCTGTCTCATCCTGAAATAAAACACAATATTCAGAACATTCTTTCAGATCTCCTTCAAAAGTTTGTTAAATTGCCATTGAATTTTCTCTTTAAATTTGAACGGTTGAGTGGCTTTCAACAGAGGCTTATATATATGAATAAGCTGGAAGTCAGTTTTGGAGAAAAAGCAGGGCTGGAATCTTCACAGTGTTCCAGCTATCAAACTGAAAATATAGGAGACAGCCCTATACTTGATTTAGTGCCTGTAAATCAGAAGGTCTTGAAGTGCGAAGTCTGCAGGTCACAAAGACAGAAGAACAAGATGTTGAGGTAGGACAAGTGATGCTCATTCAGTCAAGAAGTAACATACACTATTCTGCTTGGGAAAAAAAATCGAATGCACTAGGGAAACATAGAGATTGGACTGGATTGAAAATTTGCTTAGCCAATCTTTGGGGACCTATTCTTGCCTGTATGAACTGATTTCACTATACTATTTGTCTTGGTAATGCAACCAGAATTACTTTTGCCCTCTTGGGGATTCAAGTGCCTGTTGCTCTAACCTCTTTTGAACTAAAATGGTACCTGCATCACTTATCAGATAAATTGATTACCATGAAACTCACACTACTTTGATATCTGAAGGCCAGTTCCAAAATGACTTGGCTAATATTGCTACTCTGACTACAAGAACATTCACCCTGAAAAGAGAAAGGAGCTGTCATAGTTTCCAACAAAATGTATGTAATAAGACAATAAAAGGCAAAACATATTATGAGTGGAAGGCTGACTTTCTTTGATTAATGAACTGGGTCACCATCATCACTATAGTTACAGAAGTATTTGTACTGTATTTTAAAATTTTAATTAAAGGACTATTGTAATGGAAGATCCAACTTGGGATCTGGTTTTTTTTTCAATATTAGAAATAAGGGAGATTCAAATTTGTGAAAGGGAAGATGAAACCAAGTCATTGGATCAAGTTGAGAAATGTTATGCATCAGAATATTAAAAGAGTTGTTACAGTTAGTACCAAATGGCATTGATCCATATCTAAAATCACAGTCTTTGGCAATAGACTAATATATTGTGAGGAATGAAAGATACTGAATCTGCATAGCTTAACTGAGTACATCTGTAAAGCAGATGGAACAGTAGCAATATCAATAGCACTTAGACTTACATACCGCTTCATAGTGCTTTACAGTGGTTTACCGAGTCAGCATATTGCTCCCAACAATCTGGGTCCTCATTTTAACTGACCTTGGAAGGATGGAAGGCTGAGTCAACTTTGAGCCTGATGAGGATCGAACTCTTGGCAGTGAGCTCAGTTAGCCTACAATACTGCAATACTGCCATCAAAGCTCTTTCTGTATAAATATAAAATCATATTTTATAGGAGCAGCAGATAGGTTCTTTTGTCTTTGATGTTTGTATGGTAGTGTAATGCATACTGCTGAAGCAATACTGTAGTTGGGGATACAACTACATATAAGTTTCCCAAGGTACCATACTTGACACTACAATATACAAATAGGAGTATAAAAGCATTTACACAGACTCCACAGTCTCCAAATGCCACAAAAGTGGTCAGAATTCATGGAATTGTATTAATATTTCCCTGTGCATACTTGTAAACCCATCTGATCTTTGTCACCATGCCCTCTAAAAGTATATATTTACCCACATTTGTATGTTATCTATCCAGTGGTGCATTTCAAACAATCCCACCACCGGTTCACCAAAAATGTGAGCACACGTGGGGCTTTCACTCATGCACACACGGCTTCTATGCATGCACACACAGGCGGCTTCAGCACATGAGTGGCTTCTGCCACACAGTGAGGCTCGACCGAGCCACCTTTCAGGGCTTGCTCCCCTCCATCTCTGCTCCCCGGGACAGCGGCTGCTTCTCTCTGCACTGCTGGGAGAGCGTCTTGTGCAATTTAGCAGCTGTGAGCCACCACTTTCCTCTAAGTCCCATCTGGAAAGTCTTGTGGCACAGAGCGGAAGAATGGCACATTCCCTGACCTGGCCAAGTCGAACGGTGAGTGGGCAGAGGCTCTGGGGCAAGGTCAGAGCTGGGGAATGGCACATTCCCCAACCTGGCCGAGGCAAACAGCAAGCAGGTGGAGGCTCCGGGGCAAGGCTGGAGCCAGACAATGGCATGTTCCCCAACCCGGCCAAGGCCGGCGGAGGCTCCAAGGAGAAGGCCAAGTGAGTGGCATGCTTACCTTTGGTGGGCAGAATGTGCAAGGCATGGAGGCAATTTAGGTGAGGTGTGTAGATTAGCTGGGCCGTGTGGCGAAGGCAAGAAATATAGGATTGGGCAGGATAGAGTGGGCTGAGTGGGCAGGGCCACCCGATGGTGTGATTGATTCTATGAGAGTGCTCTTTGTGCAGTGCAACACTCAAAGACTGCCCTCGGTATCAGCACTGGTGAGGTGAGCTGTTTTTAGCTTAGCTGAGGCGCAGCAATCCACTCTGCTGCTCGAATCAGCTGAGCTAAAAAACCAGGGTCAGGAAAGGGCAAGAGCAGGGGCAGGTGGGCAGGGCCAGCCAGAGGTGGTATTTGCCGGTTCTCTGAACTACTCAAAATTTCTGCTACCGGTTCACCTGAACCAGTCCAAACTGGCTGAATACCACCTCTGTACCTATCCTGTAATTCTAGGTTACACCCTTCAGAGGAAGTCAGCAGGGGACAGACGGGGAAATCAATATTAGCCAGCACTCAGAAACTCCTCTATGATTTTGTTTAAAGAGGGAGAAGAAGTGGGATTTATCTTCTACCTGATTGTGGTAATTACAAAATATATAATTGCTATTTCAGGTTTCTCTGATTATGCTCATTGTCTTTCTTACAGATCTGCACAGTGACTCCATCAAAATAGTTTGTTCAGAAGACTGCAGGGTCACAAAGAGGAAAAGATTCCAAATGATAATGTGTGAATTACAAGAACCTTATATATTGAAACGTTATGATTCCTTATCCTCTGTTTTAATTGAATTTGCTAGAATTGCCTTTCAACAAATGTATGAACTCCAGATAAAAATTAAGACTTTCCTGGGAATCTACTCAGTACCCCAGTCTAGCAATATATGAGGTAATGTATAATTGGCCAATGTAGATATATTCTCTAATCCTACAATATTTTCAGTTCTAGATACACTATTAATTTAAAAGAACACTGTAGTTATTTTATTCTATTTACAGTTATTTAAATTGGTTCCTTACAATGCCATGCATACCTAACTAGCTAGTCTAAATTCAAAAATACTGTATTTATTTTTATTTTATTTCATAATATTTAAAGTATACTTTAATCCTAATAGATTCTGGATAGGATATGACATAGTCCAAACTAATGCACTAAAAACTAATAGAAATAATAGAAATCATGAAGAAACATGCACATTTGCTTAACCTAAGGGCCATGTACTCTGTGAACAAAGTCACAGTATTATAATTATGGATATACAGGAAGCAAGTGTTGCCACAGTGTGGACAAATGGCATAACATTTAAGAATTGCTGGATTTAAAGTGAGAGCCTTGGTGGCGCAGAGGATAGAGTGCAGTAATTGCAAGCTACTTCTGCTTACAGCCAGCTGCCTGCAATTTGGC
>JAOYMU010000001.1:91442729-91453150 GCA_025802295.1 Psammodynastes pulverulentus | reverse complement strand
GAATCCCTAGCTTGTTTACTAAAGTGGGAATGTCTTAACGGTTTGAAAATGTAAGTATAATCTCTGCCTGAGAGTTGAGAAGTCTGCTTGCTCTGCCAAGGCATTTTAACAAAGGGCTTTTGGCTCCTGTTGCATTATCTGAGTTTGGATACTCCATTAGCTGGTGCAGATGCATTTGTTTCAGATCTCCAGGGTACAGAATTATTTGTGCACAATTTGAAGAATTAGGGCTCTGATTTAAAGTCCTATTCAAATTGTATATCTAAAGAGAAAATTTACATCTACAAACACTGCCCACATGAAAAGGCAGTCTAGATAATATGTTAATGAGGTACTTTAGTAGGCAGTAGGACACATTGGCAGCCAGATAGACTTATGGCTATGACCACCGCACTATTTATCTTGGCTCAAGTTTACCCTCAATAGTGGAAACTCCTTGGGTTACTTTGGGCTGGTACTATCAGCTCAATCTGTCACCTAGGCTCAGGTATGAGTGTGCGCATCACGCAAACTAGATTCATGTGTATTTTTCACGTTCCATAATTATTGTATGAAAAAGGAAATGTCAAAAGACAGAAAAACAATGTTATATAAATGAGCAAGTCCCCTTCACAGATTTAAAAAACAAAACAAAAACCTAGTCCAGAAGAACTTCTATTGAAATGAACCTTTTAAGCCGAGATCCCCAACCATGGCCCAGTACAGGCCTTGACCCTTTCAGAATTGGGCTGCGGGAGTGGCAGATGATTGTGCCATGCATCGCCAGTTGCTGGCATGGGCAAGCACATATGTGTGTGCTCCATTTGCCCGAGTGGCAGACGGAACCATCTCCTCTCCCCAACTTCTCCTCAAAGGTGAAAAGGTTGGTGAACTCTGTTTTAAGTAGTGTTTTGCAAGAGCATAGATGAGCCAATAATCCATTTTTATATATCCATCTCTGTATAAAATTGAAACATTGCAGCCATTTCTTCATCTCTCAAATATCTTCATTAAAGAACACTGCACAGACGCTTTCCATCCTCTTCCTCCCAATTATTTTGACAAGGTTAATTTGTAGAAGATTAGTTTGATTTTTTTTTTGCCATGAAACAGAAAAAGAATAATATAAAGTATCACAACTACTGAATTCTTCTAAGAATACTAACCAATAAAATTAGCGTTGGTATTCAATAGCTTGGTGAGCTGCAATATAAGATATAAATAGGAATTAGTATTATGCCTCTCTCTCTTAATTTTATTTATAAGTATACATTTAATACTAATTTGAACGATATTCATATTTTGTTGTATATATACATGGATAGGGTTTTGTTTAAATATTGAACTACTCAGAAATTTATTATTTCTCTAGTTGTCTAGACAATGTAGACTCAATTAAAAATTTTGCTTCTAGTTTATAGGTAACGCTGTAAACAAATGGGCATTTAAATTATTCCAGGCTTCTAGGATAAAAGTTGACCTAGTTTTTGCAGGCAAAATCATGGACCATTCTACATAACCACTTCAGAATGGAAGAATCACCTTCATAGAAAATGCTTCTTGTTTGTGAATCACTATCAAGGCAGAAGTATATTTTATAAGCAATGTTTTGGCATGCTAATTTCTACTACATATAGGCTTCTACTCATGTATTTAAACAATTTTTTTCCAGGTTGATGCGGTACAATCATAGAAAGTTATAGTTGGTGATTCCATTTAGAATATAAATCAGGCCTGAAAGAGGTTTGTAGCTCTCCAAAAGTTTTGTACTATAATTTCTGCTTTATGCAACCCAGATCAACGATCAAGTTATTTAATAAACATATTCTTCTTTCCCCCACATCTCTCATCCTATTATAGCTCTAGACCCCTGAGATAGCAACTATATAAATGCTGGCCCCTTCCCATCTTCATCTTACATAAGAATTGTTTATGAGCTACTGAAGCATTCCTTAACCTTTCCCTGTTAATGAAATGTAATTTGTGTTAAAAGGTTTTGATTAGCAAAGGCAGCTGGAATATTGTCTGCCATGCTTAATAATAAGGAAATTGGAGCTGGCATAATGTGAAATATATTTATAATCAGAGATCATCATTGCATGGTTTCCTGAATATATCTGTTTCTAATTTCCATACCAGCCAAAACTCTGTGCTGAATGAAGGCAAATATATGTGTCCCAGGATTCTGGTGCCCCACATACATGCCCCACATTCTGGTGAGAGGAAAGTTCCCCAAGGATGGGCTCCAGCACGAGTCTCTAAGCTCAGAAGACTAAACCTCTGGATCTACCCATATTGGATCCTGAAAAACTCTCAGTGTTCTTGCTTTCATCATGAAATATGCAAACATAGAACTGGAAGCTATTTCTCTACATCAAACTCTCCTTGTTTCCATGTCTTCTTGAAATAATAGCTACGTCCATTCTGTTTGGAGTAGCTTCAGAAGATACAAGTCATTGTGTTATGAACACAAAAGAGCTGAAACTTTGCTTGAGTTTTGCTTCATTCTTGCTCTTGTTTAGAAATTCATTAGTGGAAATATATCCTAGAATTCTTCTTCAGCACAATTCAGTTCTGACATAATGTTTCATAGGATTTATTTGAAAGGAAAAAAAGAGAACAAATTCAACATTAAACATGTGATATGATTGCTATAATACAAGCCATACTTTTATTATTTATATTCAGCCTTTGGGGGTTTGGTGGAATGACTGGTTATGTGGCATGTTGAAATGCATAATAATGGATTTCATGACATCTTTTACTCTTCATTCTTGGCTACAAAGAATAGCCTGTAAACCATCTGTGGGGAAAAAAAATTGAAGAAGAATGAATGTTAAAAGTATAATAGGTGAGCATAATAAAGTATATAAAACTGATCATTTAGAGTGTTGAAAAGATCCTTTTCCATTCATACTTAGAACAGTTCTATCTAAGAAACATTCAAGAAGATATTTAGTATCAACTATTATGATTAAGTTCTATATCAGGACCACTTATCCTTTTCAGCTACCTATATAACCTTTACTCACTTCTATAATTATTTTAGAGCAAATACAGATCTAAACGTATGAACCAGTTTTTTCCCCCCAGTGAAGTTATTTTTCTACTATTCCATTAATAAAACTAAGCATGAATTCTGATAGAACTCTTCACATGAATAAATTATGCATTGCTGCACAATATAAATAAAATAAAACCCAAATTTTAACTATTCATTTGAATAATATGAAGACTTTCTCGTTAACTTACACAGGGTGGTGGACAGTGGGCATAGATTGTTTATATCCTCTTAGAAAAATATTTGGCCTGTCTTTCTGTGTGTGTGTGTGTGTGTGTGTGTGTGTGTGTGTGTGTTGGTGTGATGTGACAGAATTAATTGTTTCAAAATTTATTTTGCTTGTTTGCCATTAATTTCTAAACAATTATAGGTTTTAAGATACAAAGTAATTATAAATAACTTATCACTGACAAAACCCCAGCAGCACACAAATAAAAGATAAATATATAGCTATCCAAATCTTTTAATTTTATGTTTAACACAGACAATTAGTACAAGCAATTACAGACAATTATTACTTCAGTAATGTATTACAATTTTATAATCTTTACAATCTCTATAATCTAAAATTCTTTATAAGTTCTGATTTATAAACTGAATACATTTATATTCACTGCTGTAAAGGAAGAAAAAGAAAACTCTGGAAAAGAGCTTAATATCACACATGATTGTATGTTTTTCCAGGTTCCCCTACCTCCCTCTTAGCAAGTGTTTTCCGGTGAAAGCAGTCTATCAGGGCAACCTGGTCTACCCAAATATGGGACAGAGCACACTGCTTCCACTTTCGCCTTTCAGCCCCAATCCAGAAGCCTTCGTAGGCAGTTGCTTTTGCAACAAACTATTTTTTGTGTTGAATTTATATTTTATTTTTTTGTCAGTAAAATGTATCGTTCACCATCCTCTTGAATTTCAAATCTACCACCAGGGGGCGATGTGCCCCAGGGGAAATATTGAATTATGGCTCCCCACCATCATCTGAATGGTATGTATGAATAAAGAGATGAGCTTTTCACGTTACCGCTATCATTCCTTTGCCAAGAAAAAGCTCCTTATTGGCCTCCCTTTCTTCTTCAGGCTGCTTAAAACAGGAGGGTAATCCAGTAGAAAATGAAAGCTCTTATCTTAGGTTGACTAAAAGACTGCTAGTAGAAAGCCAAAACTAAAAAACCATTAGATGACTCCTATGATCAATAGATAGGTTACATTATACTGGCTGTTAATGGTCTCCTAGAATGATTGATAAGTCAAAAGTACAGAGATTAAAAGTGAAACTATTGGTAGTCCTCATTCAGGGACCACTTGTCTCTGTGACTGTTTGAAGTTACAATGGCATGGAACAAGCAGACTTATGGCTGGTCCTTGTAGATTTGCCTGTTGCAGCATCCCTGCAGTCACATAATTGCATTTCAGGTGCTTGGTAATAGGTTCACAATTTCAATATTGCAATTTCCTAGGGCCATTTGCAACCTTCACTGTTGGCTTACCCTAAGCAAAGTCAATGGGGAAGCCAGTAGGAGGCAATAAATAATGATCTCTTGATGTTCTCCTAACAACTATGTGGATTTGCTTAATGCCTGCAAGTGGAACTGCCAGAACTGCTGTCATAAACATAGTTATGGGATGTCGTGCTTTATGACCGCATCACTTAGTTGCAGAGTTCCCACTCCAATTACCCTCATTAACTCCAATTCCAGTAGACTCTCCTGACTGATGGGATGTAAAATTATTGTTAGCTAAAATAGACCTTACAAACTGCTGATTTCCAAGACTGGCAAAATTGTTCCATTTCCACCACCTTCCTTCAGCATGTTCTCTGGCTGCCAGATTGTTACTGATAGTACAATTGTTCTGTTCCCTTTCAAGGTCAGTCATTGCTGGCTGTTCTAAAGGTTCTGATTGTTCCAGTGACACACTAAGCCAGAGAAAAGTAATTAACTGAGCTAGAAGATGTGAGGTTCTTTCTTTCTTAAGTCATGAGTTTTGTTTACGACTTACTGTTCATCCATTCACACTTTCACTTGACATTTCAGGCTTTAATCCAGATGGGGAGAATTGAGCGCTAGTGCCTGAAAAGATCAAAAATGCTTCAAATAGCAACACACAAAGCACCTGAGCTTTCTACAGTTAGAACAATTGTCCTGTGAATTATCAATAGTTGGCAGGTTTGAGAACTATAGGACTTTTTTTTTGGACAATTTGTCTTAATTAAAAGAAGGCTTCTATGCCTCTAATACCTAGTTTTGGAAACCAAGTGAGAATACTTCCCTAGTCTGATGTATTGGGCTAAATTCCTTTCAGATGTGTTTCATATTCTGTAACAGAAGGTAGGCCATATGTCATCGTTTTCCCTTATGAAGGGAAAAGCTAAGATCTACTTCATATAGATTAGTGAAAAATATGTGGTCTAGCGAAAGGACTCCTGAGTGCACTTCTGATATTTGTGACAGTTCCAAAAACAACTTAAAAATATTAAAATAGCATCTAGGTCTAAATGAGAATGACTTAGGCCAATATGAGAGAGAAAATCCATGTTCACTTACTACTGCTAAAATGGGTTGGCAGATGTCCTTTTCATTGCTCCATTGTTTAGATGAGTGAGTCTGGCAGTTACTTACTAGAGAGAAATAAAAATGATGTTCATTCATTCATTCATTCATTCATTCATTCATTCATTCGCTGCCCAACCAAGCAAAGTCCTTAATATAAATAGAGATTATTGCCTGTGTTTGTTAAAAGGCATTGGCTAGAAATAAAATCTAGAGCATTTTCATTTGTGAGATTCCTCTCCTCTCCCACCCTAGTAGAAACTAAAGTTGCCAGAGGGATGACAGCAATTTTTGGTTGCTTTGGAGGGGTTGAGGTAATGGTAATCCCTGAGTTTATTCTATGTTGTTCCTTCTTTTCCCATTCTGTTGCTTGTTCTACAAAATGTTTAAAAAGTGTTCACTCTTAAAGATGGACCTATAAAATCCATCCTATACTTTTTAATCAAAAGAAATTACAAAAATCAAAGAATAAAAGCAAGATAAATTCAAAATAAACTGGGAGAGCACTTAAGCAACACGTCTGCCCTCCTTGTCATCCTGGTTTGCTCCCTTGGCTGCATTAATGGAAGTAAAAATCACAGAAGATATTCATTTCACTTTATTTTTCTTTCGTCAGATGCCACCTCAAATATTGTGTCCCATTTTGGTCACTGCGTTTTATCAAGGATTCTGAAAAATGGGAACGGAGAGCTATGAAATAAATCTTATGATGAAAGGTTGAAAGAACTGGTGAAAGGGTGACTGAGGAGAAATATTCTTCAAATACTTGAAATGATGTCATCCGTTCTCTTTTATATCAGAGTGCAGGTCACAGCATCATAGCATAAGTTACAGGAAGGCAGCTTCCAATTGAAAGTTAGATAAAACTTCATAATAGCAAGTACAGGATGACTGTGTCATCAATTTCCCAGAGGGGTGGAAGGCTACTCTTCATTCTTTGAATGCATTCAAGAAGACCCTAGAGTGTCACCTGTCTGGGATGCTTCAATTTGGATTCCTACATGGAGCAGGAATTTGGACTTTATAGCTTAAAAGGGCTTATTCCAACTCTGAGATTCTATGACCTAAATGTTGGATGAATTGAAAGCATCTGACTTTGTGCTTCTTGAAGATCCATGGTAGACTTTCCCTGAATGAATCCTACAGGGAACGATTCCATTTTAACAACTTAAGCTTGATTATTTTGCCAGAAGTAATTAAATAGAATAAAAATTAATTATTGGAGGGTCTCCTAAATAATAATATGTTTTATCAGATTATTATTTTATACTTACTAGACAATACAAATAGCGAAAATAGACAATATAAATAGCGAAAGTAGACAATATAAATAGCGAAAACCTCTTGGTTGAAATAGAAATGGGATATTCTATAAACAGGCAGAAAATGTGCTTTAGTGCTATAATGTATGACTAGCATGATCAAGACTATTATTGTTTAAAATAGGCCCCCAACCCTCGTCCGCGGACTGGCAAAGGTCCGCGGTATGCCAGCAACTGGTACATGCAAACAAACGAAGCCCAATCCATGGGATGCAGGCAGCATGCAAAACCATGCCCCCTCCAATCCAAGGAAAAACCTTTCACCAGTCCCTGGTGCCCAAAAGATTAGGGGCCACTGGTTTAAAGTTTATAATGAATAATATAATCACCTTCCCCATTTTTAAAGATTTACATTTTAATAAAGTTGTTCTATTCTATAGATGACAATCTGAGAGAATGCTAAAGAGAACATTTAACTCATTGTGTGCTTGAAACGCTGAGTTCCGGGGGGATCAGGAAGCAGAACAATCCCTTACCCAGGTTTTAGCACAACTGGTTCAGATCAGAGGTGATATTTAGCAGGTTCTGACCAGTTCTGGAAAACCGGTAGTTTTTTGAGCAGAAATTTTGAGTAGTTCAGGGAACCGGCAGTAACCTTCCCCCAGGAGTGTGGAGGGAATGGAGATTTTACAGTATCCTTCCCCTGGAGTGGGGTGGGAATGGAAATTTTACTGTATCCTTCCCCTGCTATGCCCACCAAGCCACACCCACCAAGCCACACCACGCCCACCAAGCCATGCCCACAGAATCCCACCACTGGTTCAGATCCCTGTGGGGGTGTCAAACTCACATCATCAAAACGGCATCATGTGACGTATCACAACTTTCTGCCCCTTTGCTAACCAGGCTTAGGTGTGGCCAGCACGTGACGCATCCGGCCCACAGGTCATGAGTTTGTCAGCCCTGCCCTGGACAGAATATGATAGTGGATGTCCTTTTCTGTGCATAAAATACTCATTAAATTTAGGCATTAGATATTATTGTGCTAAAAATATCTTTCTATCTGTATGCAAAAGAGATGTTAGGAAAAAAGCAACAATTTATTGTTTAAAGAACAAACTAAAAGTAAGAAAAGAAAATATTTCTGTTGTTCCAGCCACCAGTTTCATAAAACCTTAGGGACAGCAAAAAAGAAAAAAAAGAAAAGAAAGAAAGAAAAAAAAAGAAAAAAAAGGCTAGCTGACTGTTTTTTGTATTATCTCCTAACAGGTGAACAATTAGTTAATTGGTATTGCTAATTACTGTATCCATTAAGTAATCCCAGGTGGCAATTTTATCCTTTCTATTTGTATCACTGAGACATTTCAGCTACAATTGTCACACACAACTGGAGGCAATAGCTTGTGTATTGTATGTATACACATACAAACACAGCTTGATATAGAATAATTGTACCAATGATATTGAGCATCTTTTGCCACAGGACTTGATTTGTGTAGGGAATTTCTTACAAGAGTCTCTGACACTAATTTACAGGAATAAATGTTTAGAAACATGTCATATTAAAATTATTATAGTTTATCATCTCTATAAAATATGGTCTGAACTATATGCTATATTGATAAAAGGTCACATATAAAGAGAATATGATGCTTTCAGTCAGATTGACTGCTACCAGAGAACAGACACTAATTAAAGCCTCCAAGCACAATGTGGGAACAGAGTCAATCAGTAAACTAGACATTGATTGATTGATTAAGTGCTGTCTAGTCAGTGATGGTTCCTAATAACCATACAGATAGTCTTTCTCCAAGGATCTGTCAATGATGTATTCACTGCTATCATTACTGAGCCCATCCACCTTGCTACTGGCATTTCTGTTCTTTTTCCCTCCATTATTTCCAGTTTTAAGAAGTTCTCAAAGGATATGGGTCACTGTACAGTGTATCCAAAATATTGTAGCCTGAGCCTAGTCCTTTGTGCCTCAAGTGAGACTTGAATGTTTTCATTTAAAAAATTCCAATGCAAAGTGTTAGTCCAAATGGTGTAAGGAGTTGAGGTTTGGAGTGGAATGAGGAGGTCACTGCTGAATTGGAAGTACAAGAAGTCCTCAAATTATTTGGGATTGAAATCTCAATTTTTGTGTGATATCTTAAGCAAGATATCTATGCAATTGCTCAGGGACTACAATCCCAGTACTCCTGGTTGTGGCCTTTAAGCAATCTCTTGGGTCATTATGTAGACAGAGAAAAAAAGCTACCCTCTGTGTGTGGAAGGGAACTTAGAACGGACTGGAGTACTAATCTAACTTAATTTTCTAGTACTAGAAAAAATAATGAATTCCTAAAGTATAGAATTTTAGTATATTCCTATCTCTGTTTGATCTTCTTTGAATTAGTTGTAATTTGAGGTTGGAACCTCCTCTGAGTTTGGACATCTTTTAGAAAAGCTTCCTTATTTTTCTGTGTCTTTGCATATGCTATACTGCTGCTCTTTACCATTTCTGAAGTTCTTTGTTAAGCTTATTCCTGAGGGGTGGGGGTTTTTTTTGGCTCCTTGATAATTTGGTAATTTTTACCATCTATTCTGACATTCAGTTTGGTTGTTCCCCCCCCCCCCCTTGTCTCTGAAAATCTCTTTCTCCATTGATGCTTAATAACTGCTTTGATTTTATTCTGTGGTTTCTCTGCTTCCTTATCAATGGAATTCAAGACTGCATAGCAATTTTTAAATGATCTTGAAAATATTGGTTTATATGCTTAATATTATACTGGTTGGATTTATACTTTTGCTTTAGCTTGATTTAGAACTTGCACATGAACAATTCATGTTCTATTCCACAATTAATCCCTGGGCATCTTTGCTGTTATAACTGAATTCTTCTATTTCCTTTTCCTTTTATAATATAGTCAATTTGATTTCTGTGTGCTCAGTTAGATTATCGCCATTTCTATAGTTGTATATAGGACTCATCTGATTGTGAGACATAACCTTTGCAGGAATGTGGCTAACATAAGGATGAATTTTTGAGCATCTTATCTCCTAAACGCACATTTGGAAATAGGTACCAATATTAGACAAGAAACTTTTCTAAGTATTGCTCATAGAAGAGTCAACATAGATCATACCGAGTTGTGGGAAGATACTGGCAGCTTCAGGATTAGCTCTGTTAATTAATCTGCAAGGCTCACCAGTGTCTGATTTTTTTATTTTTTTTTACTAGTCAAAGCTAGTCTTTTCCTGCCTCTTCTTTCAAGGAAGTCCTGCTGCCAGGATCAGGAGATAATGAGCCTGCAGCCTCTGCTTTGACAATATAAATAAATCTTTTTATTCTTTACTAACAATGTGATTAACTATTTGCTCTTTTTGGTCACATAACTAGTTTTCATGTCCCATAAATACATTTATTTCATGCAAGTTGGGGAGTTGAAAGTACTCCTCATTCCCATGCTCTTAGTTATATCAACGTGCAAATGCCAGTGTTATAATCATCCTGCCACTGTTTCCTGATGCTAGATGGAAGGGGGAGGAGGAATCCCAGAAGTAAAAATCTGAATGCCAAAGAGTCCATAG
>JAOYMU010000001.1:91256493-91283426 GCA_025802295.1 Psammodynastes pulverulentus | reverse complement strand
TGGGCCTATGAATCATTGCGCAATAAACCTATCTGTTCACCCAGGAATTTTCTGTTTGTCTCTGAATTCTATAACAACCCAGCTGGCATCATGCCCAAAGAGGGACTAGAATTCATTGTCTCCCAGTTTCTAGCCTGATGCCTTAATCACTACATCAAACCACCTCTCAATTTGGGGGTGCCTGTAATATTATTGTATAGTATTAAGATAACAGCTAAAAATCTATACAGGCCAAAGATAAAATTAAACACATTGAGCGTTCATTGCAACAACAAAAAAAAGGTTTCTGCAAGTTTCACTTTACATCAGTTGTGGGAAGATGGTTCAACTATAATTACCAACAGCCCCTGCCAACATGGCCAGATTGAGTGTTATAGTCCAGCAGTCTTTTAAGAGCTATACCTCTCATCGCTGGTTTTTTGGCACAGACAGTATAATATGTTTTTTCGCAGAATTATTCTCCTAAAGGGATCGTGACATATATTACAAATGTGTCATCCACATGACATAGGGAATAGAGACTTTCAGCCAAATTATCTCTTCAAAGCAAGCATTACTAAACTGCACTGCAATTCTGCCACCGGTAGCACACACACAGGGACCTAAAAGCAGCAAGATGGCAGTTATGGCATTGTGACAGGAACCCTTTTGTACATGAGCCTGTAACTGCCATCTTGCCCTTTTGCCTCTCCCCCAAGGATGCTGCTATTTGCTCCCAAAACAGAACTTACTGCCAAGTTTCTTTTACTTAGCATTTTATTCATGTTACTTTTCAAACCTTATTTTGTGTCTGTGTCATGCAAATTAAAATAGCTTCTTTATGACACAAACGCACCTAACCCTTATGAGCTATCTGCAAATTGGCAAAATAGCAATCAGACTTCCTCTTTTAGCGCAGCTCCAACATGAAATTTAACTTGGCCAAATTGCAAATAAATTAACAAGAATGTACAATTGCATTCAACATTATAAATAATGTTCAGGCCTTCCCTTCTGACTCTTTAGACCTGTCTGGGAGAATGTAAAGTCTCAAATTTCCCGTGATGCCAAATTTGAGGGAAAAATTGCAAATCTTTATACAGCTTTAGAGGGCCCAGCAGGTTCCCGTTATAAGAATTGAAAATGTGTTGCAACTAGCAAGAAGTAGCTGGGAGATTTTTATAGCTCTGACTTTGCCCTTCGTATGCAGCTGCTTACACATACATTGTTGGCATATTTAAGACATACTTTCAACTTCATTATTACAGTAAAGCAGACATCTGCTTTATTAACAAAGAACAGACTCGTGTTCATTCCATTTCATACCCAGGCAAGCATATCATGCAAAGACTGAAAGTGAAAGGGGGGAAAAAATCATAGCTTAGTCAGGGATCCTGGACATGTTTTCTTAAGAAACCAGAGCTCAAATTTTATTCACCCTCCTTTCTACACACTGGATATTTCAGAATGTTTGTTCCAGAGAACAATCTGCCCCAGGCTTCTACGAAGGAAAAGCACAGGAAAACAGTCTTTTTCTCTTCTTCTGCTTTCTCCATTGGAAGTCTACAATTTCTCCACCTTACAATATTTCAGAGCTATTTTGGATTTTATAAAATCGATCGGCGACTTGGATGTAGCCTATAGAACAAAGAGGTATTTCATAATGAAATGTAATAAACATTTTTTAAAAAAGAAGTTTTCAAATGTCTGGGAGTCATGTTCCATACCATATGGGGTTACTGGAAGCAGGCATAGATTTTGTAGGTTCATATGTCCCGAAAAATGTTAGGCAACTTAAAATTGTTCTACACGAAGGGCAGGAAATGCATTCCTGTAGCTTTGAAATTATTCATCAGTTCAGCTGCTCTATAGCTGTCAGACCAGCCTCTACTCAAACTGCAAGTGGCTGGAAATAGTGCAATCTAAATTCATAATATTGCTGCTTCAATCATTTAATTGGCCATCCAAACCAGCTTTCAGACTACTATAGAGATCGCATTGCTGAAAATCGTGTTACAAGTGTGGTTGTTAACAATTATTGCTTGAGATGCCATTAGTTTCCTTGGGAGTCACTCCTCTTGTCCTCTTTGACCAATTTCCATCTTCATGGTCCCAGGCAGGTATGGAAAATCTTTTATCATGCAGTCTTTGTTAGATTTCATATATGCAGTATTTTAGAATTTACTCAGAATCAGAAAAAGATTTCTAGGTATCAGACATTGAATTGAGACTAGCCTAATTGCAGAGTCCTTTAATATATGAACAGAACATGCCAGGTGGAAACTGGTTATTTATTTGTTTATAAATTTATATGTCAACCATCCTTTGAGAATGTTTTGAAAATGACTTGACAATGATATCAGTTGACTTATTTTGCTATGCCATCAAAGATCCTTTGTTAAAGCCAAGTTCAGTACTGTACCTTCAGCAATTCCATATAAGAAATGTAATGGCATCCTTATGGCTTATTTGTCTCAGGACCTGTTGAATTTCTTCTTGTCCCTTCTCAGTTGTCCCTTTTATAATGACAGGTGGGGGGGGGGACACTTGCTTCTCTCTTCTTACTACACAGTCTGGATCGTTCTTTTTGTGTCAACCTTCTCCTCTCAAATAAGCTACGCTCAATCGTACACAATGTTGACAAGAGTTACATGGCAGCAGTTAACCTCCATAAGCACAATATCAATATTTTGTACAATATTTTAGATTTATATTGTTGGCATTCAATTGTCACTCTATTTCATTTTAGTTTGTTTGCTGTTTATGATCTTTGATTGCATTAAACTCAAACTGCATTGAGTGTGCTGAACCTGAGCTCTGAATCATATTAAGTTCTGGCAAAATCCATTTAGAGATATGTATAATTCTTGCACTCGCATTAGAACTGAAGGTACAGAGAAGCTCAATCTTATCAGCAGGCAGAACGCATCAGAAAGCCCTACATTCATTTTACTGGTATTGTTCTCTAGCGCTAGGAAGATAAAAAGCATAATATTTGGCTTCAGTTCTCTCTTCCCTATTCCCATCCATCCTTTTCTGCATGACCTAGAAGTTAATCTCCTTCTGGAATTCTTTGACTTGCACCACTAGCCATGGAACATTCCTCTGTGTTAGGATTCAAGTCAGTAAGAATGTATTTTTAAAAAGAATACTTAAAAAAAAATCACAGCTGTTGTGTAACCTGGCTAGAAAAGTGCCAATTGACCATATCTGCCTGCATTTACAGCAGACTTGTAGTGTAGTATTATAAAAAGGCTAGGACCCTAGCTATAGGCAAAATGAAATGAAAACAAATTTGATATAGTAGTTCTTCCCCCTTTCCTCTGGAAATCTATTCAGATACTAGAGGTCAGTAGCAAAAGCACAAGGACAGAGTTGCATAAAGAGGCATTTCATCAGCAGATAACTAGAATATCTAGAGCAAAGATGTCTAACCCCACAGTTGCAGGATCCAACAGAACTGAATATATGTTCCTCAAGGTTGAACTGTAGAGTCCTCTCCTGATAGTACAGTATTATAAAATTGATTAAGTGCCAGCAATTCAGCATCACCTGTTAGTAACCACACTGATAGCTTGTCTCCACAATGATCTGTGTCTTCAATTTTACCTTTTAAATATTTCGGCAGCACAGTCATTGCGATTGCAATCGATTGTCCATTTTAGTGCTGGATGGGCGGTCCTTGTTTTTATTTCAGGTTTTCAAACATTATGGTTTTATCGAGGGAACTGGATCTGCAGGCCTGGTCATTCGTGCTTTGAGTGAGGGTTCTGACTTGGATTTGTTCTATGATCCATTTTGTTTGTATTCCCGGCTGTCGGTGGTATCCTTAAATGACTTCTCCTGCATTGAAGTTCTTTTTGTATCCTATTTGTTCCATGTTCAGTTTTCATATCCATAGAGTGTCATCAGAAAAACTTACTATATCCATGTAAAAAAAAATTAAATACAGTACATGATGACTAGGCATATTATTATAACTCTATTCATTTCAATTCAATTTTGTTCTAGTCCCTTCATAGTTTTGTTCAACTGTTCCTATATATATATATATTGGAGTATATAGCCCTTGGCCCAAAGTTGCACATCTCAAATTTTTAGGAATTAGTTAAGAAGCATCGGCTGCTTTTCTAAATTCACTAAATATACTTCTCCCTAGATCTAGGTTGAAATTTTACAGTTTTGTGACCAGAGTCCCGTCCCCCCCCTCCATACATATATGCTTAGGACAAATTTTCATTTATCAGTCATAATTATTTACTTCAAGTTCCATTTAAAAAGAATCAAATGAAGTAACATTTTTATTAAGTGTATAAATCCCAGCATTTGTAATATTATTAGAGTAACTAAGCCTAAAATTTAACATTTTCCCCTCTCTGCTCAGACTGGGAAAAGTTTCTGGAAAGCCATAAACCCAAACCTGTCTGATCCTGTCAGACATTTTCCTTCCTGTTCTGATGGGACAAGCAGGAAAAATACGACTTTTTGGCTTAGCTTTTTTAAAGTAGGTAAAAATTTAATAATCAGTCTTCGTAGCATTTTCTTTTACTAATTGGTTTTGTTTTTGTTATGTTCAGTTGATTTAATCACTGGCATACATTTAGGCTTTTTTTTCTTTACTGTATTACTATTTAATGTGATAATACTTTTGTTTTTCACTATTTTCACTTTATTTCTGTGGACATTACTTCATGTTCCAGAAACTTTCTGGATTGAGAAATAGGGGGGAAAACAGCTCCCTAGCTTAGCTCAGAGCAATTTTTCATCTAAACTTTGCAATACAAAGAACAACAGATTTATTGTAGATGTGCCATTTAAGAAAGTCATGTAAGACATTATATTGCTATTGTCAACCACTGTGGGCCCTTTTTAACTCTCCAAATGTTCCTTTATGTGTGTGTGATAGAGAGGGAGATGAAATATCACTGTTGGTGTTATACAGCAATGCCCTTTAAGATTTGATAAAGGGGCAACTGAAAAATGTAATTGTGTTTCAGTAGAGAGGAAGGTGGGAGGGATGAACTGAACTACGTGTAAAGGATACATACAACTGAAGGCTTGAAAGAGGAGACAGCTTTCTTGACAAAGACATCCTAGGATACTAAGGGTATCTTACAGGGAAGAAATCCATTTCCATTGTTAATTTTGTGATCGTTAGTTTGTCTAAGCTGAGCTTACATTGCAGAAATGGCATCAGTCTCCAGTGATTTTCTGCCAAAGAAACTAAACCCTAGGTACAGACTGACATAACCTTTCAGCATTAGGCACCAGGATGCACTTGTTTAAACATATAAACAGCAGTTAATACTCTAAGGCAGGAGTGTCCAACTCAAGGCCCAGGGGCTGGATCCAGCTCTTGGGGTGCTTAGATCTGGCCCTCGGGGCCACCCTGGAAACAGCGAAAGATTGGCCCATGGTGCCTCTGCCTGCAAAAATAGAGCTTTTGAGGGCCGCAGGCAGCCCTCCTGAGCTCCATTTTTGCTGGCAGAGGCTTGCAGGAGGACGTCACAGCCGAAAATGGAGCTCAAAAGCCTGTTTTCGCTGGCAAAGCGCTCAGTGACAAAGTTGTACAAAGTGACATCGAGTTGGCCACGCCCACCCTGGTCTTACACACCCCAAGGACAAACACAACTCTGATGTAGCCCTCAATGAAATTGACAGCCCTGTTCTAGGGTATGCAATCAACTTTCAATTGATGATGCCAAACCCATTGTGCAATTTATACTGTATTGCAGGTCATTTTTATACCAAATACAAATATACATCTAAGCCAGTGATGACGAACCTTTTAGGCATTGAGTGCCCAAAGTGCACACTCATATGCGTGCACGCGGATGCTTAAACTGCAAGGAGTGCGAGTGCGTGGCAGAGACCCGAAGATCAGCTGGTCGGCAGGAGGCGGGGCATCCCAACACCGGCAGCTCTGCAGGAGGTGAGATCTTTTTCTTTTGTGAGCTTCTGTTTCGTCATTTTCCTGCAAACAATAGAGAAACGCAATAGAGCTGAGCTGGGGCAACAGCACGCTTGCCCACAGAGAGGGCTCTGCATGCCACCTCTGGCAGGCGTGCCATAGATTCACCATCACGGACATAAGGTAACTCTACATCAAGTCCATATTCAACTTTACTTTTGGCAAATCATTTGAATTTCAAACAAAATGTAAAAGGAAGCTGCCATGTGGCAAACTAAAGCACCAGGACCATCATTCTTGCTACCGATACCCACAGAGATCGCTTGGACTTATTTTTTATTTATAAAAAATAAAAAGAGTGAACTGCTGTGCCCCAGAGCCTATTTGCAAGGGGGTTCTTCTCTCCAGAAAAACAGAAGAAAACTTTAACCTTAGACTGTCTACTATTGACCTCACCCCTTTCTTAAGAGGTCTGTAAGGGGCGTGCATAAGTACACCAATGTGCCTACCGTCCCCTGTCCTAATTTCTTTTATTTGTATTCATTTCATATATTCATAATTATGTTTATACTTAAATGTATTATCCAATGTATGCTTGACAAAACAAACAAACAAACAAACAAACAAACAAACAAATCATCATTGCTCACCCCAATCACAATGTTTTGGATAATGAGAAAGAATAGAGTTCTGTTTTTATATATCATTTGTCACATCTGGGGACTGAATTTGACTGGAGGATTGGTGTGAATCAAGCCATTTATCAAACTATGATTTTGGATGCTCAAAGCCCCAACTACGGTATCTAGTTCAGGTTGTGTTGAGATAACAACTGGTTTTCAAGCTGAATGCAATGTTAGGGTCAAATCTGATATTTGTAGAGAGGAACAAAGTGGGCACTAAATGCTAAATGTTGTCCTCAGCACTTTTTTTCCTTATAATGAGAGAAATTGGGTAGTAAAAGAATGCATCTCCGCTCCCTCTTCAACATGTTTCGATCTTGCAAGGTGATTGCGATGGATGCAATAAAATAATAATAATACATAGCACTTTACAGTTTCAAAGAGCTGTAAAACATCAAACCAATTAAATCTCCTGGGCCAATCCTGCTGTGAAGTGAAAGCCTTTCTCTATAGTTCTTCCTGCTTATCTTTGGACATATCCAGATTTTCCCTTGAGTCAATTAGATCTTACCTTGAGTCATGTGTGTTTGTCTCCCTGCCTTACTCTTATTATTTTCATTTTGTAAAAGTAAGGGAATATTTTTTTAAAAAACAGTAACATTCCACCTGTCAATCTGGAAATTAATTCAATTCATTTGCACAGTTCCCCTCCCTTTCTAAAGGTAGTTATTATATGCAGAGATATGACAATCAGCTACCCCTTGTCAACTTTGCTTCAGATCAGACTCTCCAACTAAAGATGACAGGAAGAAAACAAAGAGTTTGCTAAGAGCTGCAACAAGTGATCATTATGAGAGTATTGGTGAACATTTTCATTGCTGACTGATTTGGCTGCAGGAAATTAATGAGGATAATGCCCCCCGCCCCCCAGTTTTCTTTCTTAAAGCTAGACAGATCTAGCGATTATTATTGGGGGTTATACTGCATGGATACATGAAAACCAGAGATGAATCATATACTCCACTGGTTCTCAACCTTTTCTTCACTAGGACCCCCTTTAAATACCTTTTGTGGCTACAGACATGGCAAGGGACCCTCAAGACTTAACTCAAGATGTAAATCATAAAATTTCTTCAAGCCTTTGCGGACCACCAATGATGACATTGTGCCCCCCTCGGGGGGGGGATTACGGTCCACAGGTTGAAGACCATTGATATACTCTATACACACAGGGATTGCTCGCTACCAAAGTTTTGCTTCAATTGATATCGTGCTAAAAATCTATCCTCTAATTTCCCAAAGCTTTTCTTTCGCTTCTACAGCATTTTCTGTTTTATTATTTTCAAACAACTTTTGATTTTGCTTTGGAATTTTTTTTTGGTGTTTTTGAGTTTACTTTAATATTCTGAAGTGGTTTTGTTGTTAGTTGCAAACCCATCACAACCCATGGACAACATTCCTCCAGACCTTCCTGTCCTCTACCATCTTCTGGAGTCCATTTAAGCTCATGCCTACTGCTTCAATGACTCCATCCAGCCACCTCATTCTCGTGTCATCCCTTTCTTCTTTTGCCCTTAATCTTTCCCAGCATTAGGCTCTTCTCCAATGAGTCCTTCCTTCTCATTTGGTGGCCAAAGTATTTGAGTTTCATCTTCAGGATCTGGTCTTCTAAAGAGCAGTCAGGGTTGATCTCCTCTGGGACTGACCGGTTGTATCGCCTTGCAGTCCAAGGGAATCTTCTCCAGCACTATAGTTCAAAGGCCTCCATTTTTTGGCACTCAGCCTTCCTTATGGTCCAGCTTTCACAGCCATACATTGCAACCGGGAAAACCATAGCCTTAAAGTGGTAATAATCTTAGAGTTTTTTCCTTTTCCCTTTTAAAAGTGGGGTCCACATCTCTCTATCACTTTGGTCTTAATTGCCTCAGATATCGATTTGAAAGAGGCCTCTGGATGAAGTTTCTTCCTGAAGACTTGTAATTGAATGGAAGATGGAAGTGTGAGAACCCAAGAAGACTGGAGGCAACCACAGAGAAATCTATAGGAATAATAGGACATTCAAATATATACTTTATGTGCACACATATGTGTGTGTGTGTACATAAAGTGTAGTGGTGTGAACCCATTCTATTCTTGATCTATTTATTTGTTGTTTTATACATCTGTTCCTTTCTGGGGAAGGAAGGAAGGAAGGAAGGAAGGAAGGAAAATGCATGGAAACTAATGAAGAAAATATGGGACTATCCAATTTTAAGATATTAACAGACAATGGAGCAGACTGAAACCTTGCTACTTAAACAAGTTAAATGCTTTGCTTCAGTTGGTTAAGCTTCACTTTCCCCAAATGCAAATCAAACTTCATCTCAAGTTTCTTGACAGTTCTGATGTATTTTAAAATAAATCTAGAGAGATTTAATGATGTGAAAGTTCATGACTCAGTAAAGATTACTGTCAAAGCAGGGTCTTAGGACAGACACCAATACAATCAGATTATTATAATCACATGAGCCTGGAGAGAGAGAAAAAAGGCATTGTGGTGAAGCCTGTCCAGAAAACACTTTATTTATCTAGTTATGAAATCAAGAAATATGTTGTACAGTACTAATATTATTCAACACCCCCCTCCAACCCTGTTATTTATTATTATTAGAGACAAATTGAAGACAATAGATTTACATGTGCTCAGGAATTGCTATGTCATTGTTAAGAAATCAACACTTCACCATTTGATTGCATATCCCAAATCACTCAATATGGATAAAAAGAATGCTAAAAGAATCAGCCTGGCATGAAGTTAGGCACTGAGCACTCAAAATATTAAGGAATGAATAAAATCTCAAAAAAATAATAATAATCTAATGAGATTTGTTCAGCGGCATGATGCTTCAGAACTCCTACCCATGAAATTTCATTTAAGAATGCTGAAATTGGGTGGGCGGGGGGGATTTGTGTGCGCTTATTGAAACTTAAAAAAAAGTCAACATTCTTCCATGCAGCACGATATGTAAAAGTACCAAAAAAGCTCATGAGTTATTTTTTTTTGAATAAGAACATAAAAGTAGATAGAGCTCACTACCGCTTCCTAATTCATCACTTGCCTACATAGTGTTGGAAGAAATATCCATCTGGTTCATTTCCAAGCTGGGAGAAAGATACTGGAAACATGGAAGCTGATTGGAAAGATGGTTTAATGATAAAGCAGAAGCAAATGGGTGGTTTTGGGCAGCTGACCACATGGAGTTGAGAGTGGGGGGTATTTATACCTTCTCTTGGGCTTTGAACGTGAGCTTCCGGTTCCTGTGCAAGAACATATATTCTATTGGCTGTTGTCAGACTCCCATGGGGCCATGTACAAATCCTAGGTATTTGTTTGAGCTCCTAGGTTTGGTTGAAGTTTGGACTCTGATGCAATGTCTAGGAATTATACAATGTAGTGAGCTCTCCTGCTAGTGGGTTAATCCTATTATGTCCTGGAGGGTCATGTCTTAATCCCTTCACCCTGCGGCTGAAGGTTTTTTGTTTTGTAGATAGGCTGGCCCAATCTTTCTTAATGGGCAAAAAAATATCTGCTGGGGACCATTTTAAAAGGCGGGAGCTACTTTCCAAGAGCATGTTTCTCCATTTCTCATCTAGGGAAATATAATATTCTGCCTTTTTAATATTTCTCAAAATATTTCATTCTTCTAGGAGGGGGGAATCTGTCCTCAATAGGATGTCTCAAAACCTGGTTATATAGGTGTCAAAACCATATATACAGATAGGCCTCACTTAATGATCGCTCCGCTTAGTTACCATTCAAGATGATAATGTTGTTGAAAAGGTAACTGGTCCTGGCCTTTACAAATGACGCGAAGTCCCCATGGTCATGTGATCAACGTTCAGGTACTTTGCAACCAACCAACATTTATTGTTGTTGCAGTGAACGACAGTCACATGATTGTCATTTGTTTGCTTCACAATCAGTTTCCAACAGAATCAATAATAATAATTGGGGTAATGTGATTTTTCACTTAGCAACTGCATTATTTACCAATGGAGTTGCTGGTCCTAACTGTACAGTGGTCAATACAGGATGACTATCTGTACCTCAACATGAAGAAGATGCTGTACTCTGAGAGTAGGGACTACAATGCTACCTGGGCATGCTGACTATCTTCACATGACTGTGTTGTCTTGTACATTGTAAGAGGAAGCAAGTCAGATTGTAATTTTTTTCTTAAAAGAAGGTTCTGTGCAGATGACTGGTTTCACTTATTATTTACATGCAAAACTCTACTTACCATAAGAATTAGGTTTAATTTCCCCCCCAAATGTCTCAAGTTTCTATTAGCAAAATGCATGCAAATAGTGATGTTTTTGAAGTAATTATATCCCTATGTTGTACCAAGTTAAAATTGCAGACAATCTAATCCGAATGTTATTATAAACACACCAAAGGCTACAGACAACAGTCAATCCTCTATTTGAAGATTTCAAAGCAGTTAGAAAGAAATATTACTGCTCTTGATGCATCTTTCCTTCAATCTTCCCCTCTGTTAAAATTCTTTTGTTTTTAAAGAAAAACCTGAAAAGAGTTGTCAAATTGTATTTACAATTGCATGGTTATGACAGCAGGCGATATGTTTCTTAGAATTAAAATCTATTAAAATTTAGTTAAGTGATCCTAATTCAGCTCCATTCCAATTAAACCAGCAGGGCCAGATGTTAAAGAATGGAAATTAGAACCAAACATGGTACACATATTTACAGCAAAATTGATTCTACTACTTTGGGTCTCTTTAGATGTGCAACATGCCATGGCACAAGCTTTTTTCTGCCATGTCTCACAATGTTGTCTTCACCTTGTGCAGCCAACCCCTGAGTGAAACAGGCTGAGGTCATCCTTAGTTCTATCATTTTTATGTTCCGTTCTCTCTCTTGCAATACTATTGAAGGACAGTCTCAGGTTTAATTAAAAAAAATGTTATGTTTTGTCACCCACGAACTTGAGTGGAAGTCAAGACACTTACAATTACTTGAATTAGTGACTAGATTAGGGATTAGCAATGGGAAGATCACACTCCATGTTGATAGAGTTCCCACCAAAGTCAAGGAGGGGGAGAAAGAATTTCAACTCAACACGTTCAGATCTTTTACAATTTGTATTGTATTATTATATTACATTACATTATAATATTATTCTATTCTATTCTATTCTATTCTATTCTATTCTATTCTATTCTATTCTATTCTATTCTATTCTATTCCATTCCATTCCATTCCATTCCATTCCATTCCATTCTATTCTATATACTATACTAATGTATGTATGTGTCCTTGAAAATGAATATCTTTTGCAAACGAAATAAATCTCAATGTATGATCCTAAAGAGTGCTGTTCAGAAACAACTTCCACCAAGTTTTAATAGAATCTACTTCCCAGAAAAGGTGCTACTAGTCAATTCTTAGCCCTTTCAGTTATGGAATTTTATACCCAGATTATTCACAAAACAGTCTGGAAAAAGTGATTCTCAATCGTAGCAATATTAAGATAAGTGGACTTCAATTCCCAGAATTCCCTACGGCTGGGGAATTCTGGGAGTTGAAGTCCACATATCTTAAAGTTCCCAAGGTTGAGAAATTCTCATCTGGAGATGAAAGAGGGGGCTGAAAAGAGATAAGGAAGGAAGGGGACATCTTTTTTTTTTTAACCTTCTGGCAATTTTTCTTTTGTATTCAAGTGAAAGAAAACTCCATTAGCTGAGAGATGTTATTCCACATTTGATTCTGCTGGCTTTCCTATGGCTTATATATTTTCACAGCTTCTCTTTTTTTTCTTATCCAGCAAGCCAGATATCCCCAGATAGATAAAAAATAGCCAGAAGAGTCCAGATCAATTTTTGGTGCATTTTAAAATGGATGGAGAGGGCTTGGAAGATGGAAAGGCTAGTCATTTCAAAGCATTCCTGGTTTCAAACATCTTCAGGGACAGATCAGTTAAGAGGACCCGTCACTGCTCTGCAAAACCTTTCCTGTTCATTGAGGTATTTAATCATCCCAGTTATATTTCAGTCCGTCTTAAAGCGCTTCTATTTTATTTCTTATATTTTATCTGATATTTTGGTCACTGACAGTAAACAAACACTGAACCGAAGTAACCTTTCTGACAATTTGTTTTTAAATACGTATTATTATACCACCACAATAGCACTTGAGAGAAAAGAACATTGGGATGCTTTAGCACTAGTTTTAAAATATTTTAAAGTATAAGCTATTTTGTTTTCCTTATTAACAACTTGTATATGGTTTTCTTAAAACATTTCCATTTCAGAATAAATATTGAAGAAAAAGTAATGCTTAAATGAATATTTGCTGAAGATTTTATTTTACGGAAAGGCCACACAAATAAATCGGATATTTTCTGTTACAGCTGAGGAACAGGATACAATGGAGGCACCATAGAATTACTTAAATATACGAATAACATGAAACTTTACTCTTTATAGTCCAGCCCTCTACGTGTCTATTTTGAAGCAGGTGCCATTGTGTTCAATGCGGTTTTGTGCCAAGATGCTGATTATAGCCATAGTGAGTTAAAAGTGGAAATGGTTATAAGATTCATTGGCTTCATTGATTTCATGCTTACTGTATATTCTTTTGAATTATATACCAACATCTTGGAAACTAAAAAAGAGGAGAACAGAAATAAGTATCGCACAGTTATAAGATTACAATCCTGCCCCCGCCTCACTATTACAAGGCTTTAAGAACACTAATTTTCCCATCAATTTTAACAACGATTTGAAGAATTCATCTCTTTTTTTCTATTTGAAATAACTTGCTATGGTTGAGAGTCCTTTTTTAAAAAATTGAATGGATATACTATTTCATAAGTGCTCTTTCCTATGTTTGTCTCGTCTCAAGAAAATGGACTGGCTTATTAATTATTTAATTAATTATACCACATGCTATGAATTTATGGACAGGAGTTTTGTAATAACTTACAGTGTCTCTTTAAGCTGTGCTGTGTATTAGTTGGGGCATATAGTGACAATAATATTTTGTGAAAATTTTGTTTTTCCTATTCAGTCATATCCAGTTCTCAGGAACTGCCTGGATGAGTCCCTACAATTTACTTGGCAAGGTTTTTCAGAAATGGTTTGTCCTTGCCTTTTTCCTGAGGCTGAGAAAAAAAAAGACTGACTCAAGATCAACCAGTTGGCTTCATGCTTAAGGTGGGATTAAAACTCATGGTCTCTCAGTTTCTAGCTTTGATGCTATAGACACTGCTTTGTGCTGAGAGTTCTGCTCTATTCTTCCTTCCTTCCTTCCTTCCTTTTTGTATGGCTATCCATCTTGAAATAACTCTGGGTGTCTCACAATTTATTTCATTTTTGGATTTCTCTCTGGAAAAAAATTCACCCATTAATTCTTTTCCTATCCTCAGATGCTGCAGAGAATATAGCTGTGCCCTCTTCCCTGTGATAGCCCTTCTCATATTGCAAGTCTGTTATCCTGTTGCCCCTTAGCATTCTCTGATTAGATACCCAATTTCTTTATCTATTCTTCAGAGGATTTAGCCTCCAAAGCCATCCTCATCTTTATCACTTTTGTCTAATCCTTTTTTTAAATTGTAGCAACCATAACAGGACAAAGGTGTTCCAGATATGGTATCAGTGCAGCATAGGGTGGAATTATTGCTTCCTGAGATTTTGACTTTTGCTGATGCAGCTCAAGTTTACATTGGCTTGCAGCTGTAGTGCACTTCTGGCTCATGCTTAATTTGTGGTTTATTAGGACATCCAGATGATTTTCACAAGTTCTACTGGCAAGTCACTATTGAACCTGTTCCTCTGTTTTCTCCTACCTAAATAGTGAACTTTACATATTTTTCCACTGGTCCATATATTAGATGAGATCCTGATATTCAAATCTATCAAGTTCTTTTTGTGTTGTAAACTGTTTTCAGAAATATTAGCAATCCCAGTTTCATTCATCACCAAATGCAGTAAGAGCAGTTCCTGGTCTTTTCCATAGTTAGTACCTAGCCATGTCATGCTATACCTGAATTTCTCTACTTCCTTGTGCCAATAATGTAATTCATTTTGATTCCTACATACTTTGTCTAGTGAGGTCCATATATATTGGTATCATTTGGAAAAAAATATAATAATGATAAAGAAATCACTGGGTAACTGTTATCTTGTTTAATTCATTTAAGTGGTAAATTTTTATTTCACAACATCACATCCTTTGCTTAAGTAGCCAGTGTGACTAAAATGTTGGGTTTGCATTTGGAAGACTCAGATTACAGTCCACTATCAGGCTTAGAAACTCACTGGGTAACCTTGGGCCAATTCTCTTTCCGGCCAAATTATCTCACAGAGTCATTCATTGAACCGTAGAAGCTTCCCATCTCTAACTCTGAAGTACAGATGCATTCTGCATCTCAAAACTGTATAAACAATAAAGCTGAGCTTGTTCAAACATAAAGAGAAGAATAAGGGCTATTTTTTTATCATGTGGACAGACAAAAAATAATCAGTTCAAACAGTTCAAGTACACAGAAGTTCAGAAAAGAAGCACTTAATTACAAAAAAGATAATTGTGTGATTGTATTCTTGACAAAATGTTATTATGTCAAGTCAATAGATAAACTTGCCAAAAATAAAACAAATGTTGCATTTGCTGGCTGGAAAATGTACTTACATTCATTTATTCTTTACCCTGCCTTTACATTCTTTTCTATGTATTTACCCAGCCTTTATTATTTTTATAAATAACTCAAAGCACTGAAATATCTAACACTCCTTCCTCCTCCTATTAATTTCTTTAAGGTAGAAATTTGATAATGAAGATACTAAAGTGGTGGATAGCTTCTGCCCTTTCGTAAAAGAGCCTGCATTTATAGAGTAGCAACAAAAGTCTTGGAAAAGATATTCTGATGCTGGGATATATCTGTACCCACAAAGTTTAAAAATGTGTATTTATTTATTTATTTATTTATTTAATTTCTATGCCACCCATCTCATTAAGACACACAGTGGCTTACAAAATAATAAAAAGATTTAAAAGAACCATGGTGGCTCAGTGGTTAGAATGCAGTATTGCAGTTAATTCTGCTAACTGCCGACTGCCAGCAGTTTGGCAGTTCGAATCTCACCGGCTCAAGGTTGACTCAGCCTTCCATCCTTCTGAGGGCAGTAAAATGAGGACCCAGATTGTTGGGGCAATATGGTAAGTCTGTAAACCACTTAGAGAAGACTGTAAAGCACAAGTGCTATTGGTATTGCTATTAAAAGTTAAGAACCAAGATGATGGGCAGCCTGGGAATGAGAGTCCTTTCTACTCAATCAGCCATGACCAATGTAGCAGGCCCCTGTTGGGGCACAAAACCAAGTGGCAGAGTCAAGATTTTAGGCTGTTCCAGAAGGCCAGGAGTGTAGATGCAGATCATACCTCTGATGAGAGAATATTCCAGAGGGTGAAGTCTATAGCAGAAATGGCTCTTCTCCTAGATACTACCAGCCGAAATTCTTTGGCTGATGAGCTCTATAGGCCCTTTCTGCTGGGTGAGTTAGTCTCATCGGGTTAAGGCAGTTCCTCAGATACTTGGACCCATGCCATAAAGGGCTTTAAATTCAACACCTTGAATTGGACCTGGAAGGAAACTGGCAGCCAATTCACTTCACATAATAGTAGTGCCACCCCAGGGCCTCCAGAACTGTTCATACCACTGTGTTCTCTACCAGATCTAGTCTTCTAGAGAAGTCTATAGTGTTGGGAAATGAAGAAGGAAAGAGAAGAAAAGAACATTCAGCAGAAAAGTAAATTGATTCAATTATGGTGGTAATAGGGCATCATTGGAATATCTGAAAGACTAGTTTGGGAGCAAATTATCTTGGAGTAAATCTATGTAGTTACAAAGAGTTGATACTGACTTGATGAGATAATAAACAATCAAGATAGAAATGTTTAAATAATTATTGAAAACATTTTAAGATGGTTCCTTATCTCAAATAAATAAATGATCAACTCAGACTCTTACATGAGATAAGGAAACAAACACACATATACATAAAACATTAGGTGATTCAAGATAAATTATCTGAACAATGTATAATGGTTGTACAACAGCTTTGAAAAACAATATATTTCATTTAAATTTATATTTTTACACTGATTGCAACATTCAGACCAAGAAATATATGATGAATTGAACCTAATGAAGGTACACTGTATCAATTCTATTATCTCTGAAGCCAGAGGAATTAAGATTCTGTTAAACTACTGTTTGCTGAAAAATAGAAGAAGTCAAGTAACCATACATAGTACAGAAGATAGTTTAAATACTGCAGAAGTCATATAAATATTAATCAGCAGTTGAATCATGGTTTAGCATTAACTCTGAATGTATTTTATTTTGATTGCTAGAAGATAGAATTGCCAATTGGTTTTGTTGCTATTGTTATTATTACAATAAACATTCTGTGATTTCAACAGACAGAAGTCATGCATCGTGGAGGGAGAGCTAATGGGAGCAATTGCTTCTGGCAGTTCATTGCATGCTATTTTTCTTTGTAGAACTAATCCTCCTCTCTGAAGTTGTTTTTTTTCGCTATCTCATCTTCTCCTTCTCCTTCTCCTTCTCCTTCTCCTTCTCCTTCTCCTTCTCCTTCTGCTCTTATTCTTTTTGTTTAGTATAATTTGAACAGATAGCAAACAGGACAAAAGTAATTGTCAACCCGCAATTCTGAACATCTGAGAAATAATATCTGTTGCCCGAGTTCCGAGTAACATAAATATAATTCATAGAAAAACTTGGTGAGTTTTGTTAGATTTGCATGCCTAAAGGTGACTTGTTAGCTGTAGTTTTAACTGAACTATGAATGTGGTTATAAAGGCTAGCTGAGTTGATTTAGTATGTCAGTCTCAATTAGAGCCACTTGAATTCATTAGAGTCAATTAACGTTTGAGTGAAAAAATTCAGAAAATTAATGAAAAATTTTTGGGAGGCCACCATAGAATTCCATTTGTTAAATATATTCCAAACAGTTCCAGAGCTGAGAGGGACAATTTAAGAATGAAAATCTGAAGCTTTTGAAAAGTTCTGCAAATGTTTAGTATGAAATAGGTACATACGTGTGTAATGATTTAACTTGCATCCATGTTCATGTTCTATCATATCAGGTTGAAGAAGATCTACTAATCAGATCTCAAAATTCCATAAATCTCTAGAATCAAGGACAATGTCTGTGCAAAAAATTAATGATGTATCTCTTTCCTAATAGGGGCTATTCTTGAATATAAGCACAATCTAACTTAAAGTGATAAATCTGGAATTGGACTGTCTGCAGGAAGGAATTCAATCAACTAAATGTTCCTCCATGTTGGAATATAATAAACAACTTTCTATATGGAGCCTACTCTTCATTCAAGTGAACCAATTCACATTGGGTTTTTTTTCTATTTAAGATACTGTTTTCTGACCACTTTGCATGGTCTGACAGATTTCCTCTTAAGTTTAAGCCTTTCCCAGTCTAGAGACATCTTTGGAATCTGCCAGTTTTGTCAGAGTGAGAAAATGACTGTTGCAATGTCATAGTGCAAGCTCAACCTCTTATACAGTATATATGTGTGCAGTAGATGTGATGGATCTCATTCTGCAGTATCACAATACGTATTCCATTATTTCTCTTCCATGCCTCACCTTTGTATGCTTATGTCCCACATAATAGAATTCCATTGTTTCAATATGAAATTCACATGTCCAGTAGAGAAATTGTCCAGCAGTTTTCCAACCAATGCTTAATAGATACAAGATAAATTGCGTTGGAAATTCTTGAGAAGAAAATTTCATAGAAATTATCATAGGTGGAAGGTGGTATTTTTGCATTCACATATTTCTCTCAGAGTGCAGTTATATAAAATTATTTTTTTAAGTGTACAGTCATTTATCCAGCAGATGAAACTACTACATTGTAGTTTCATCTCAAGATAATTCATCACGAAGGGATTCTTCCCATCAGTCTTTTTTCCCCCCAGATTTTTCCTTCCTCTGGAAAAATTCAGAGAAGTCACCCAAAACTTTGTTGACAATTTTAAACAGTTTTGAATGTACCTCTTTCCCTGGGCAAAGCTACCTTAAATGTCTACAAAGTACAGCTGGTGTCCAAGATGTATCAACTAGCGTAATATGCCTTAAAAAAACCCTAGAATATATAGCAATAGCACTTAGACTTATATACTGCTTCACAGTGCTTTTAGAAGCCCTCTCTAAGCAGTTTACAGAGTCAGCATATTGCCCCAACAACGTGGGTCCTCATTTTACCCATTTCGGAAGGATGGAAGGCTGATTCAACATTGAACCTGGTGACAGTCGATCTGCCAAATTGCAGGCAGCCAGCTGTCAGCAGAAGTATCCTGCAGTGTTGCACTCTAACCACTGCACCACCGCAGCTCAAATATATGAAATGATTGGTTACACATGCCTAGAGAAGTAGTCATTTTTTCCATAGATATTCCTAGAGAAAGGGATTCAGACCTAGGGATTTGATCCCATTGGTACAAATAATTACTCAGAGAATTAATAGTTCAGCAATTACATATGAAATATGGGCCCTTCTTCACTGCACATGTTCAAGTAGAGATGGATATCAGTTTGTCTGGGATGGTCCAATCTGGATTCTTCTTCTGAAAGCCTGTTCTGACTTTGAACAAATGATCCTTTTAATTCTATCATTCTATGATAACTGCAAATTATGACCCTATTTGGAAGTCCCATGCAGTGGCTGCCAAATTTTTTTATCTTTAGCAGGAGAAAAATTGTTAAACCTAGAATGTGCTAGATCTTGTTCTTAAACATCTCAGATGTGGGAAAGAATAAAAGTGACAATGAAGAGGACCATGCTTGACTGAATTGTTCATTATTAATCTCAGCTCTTGGGGTAGTTTAAGGACCTTATCGATATACATGCTCTTGTTTCCACTTGACACTGTTTTGTAAAGCTTCTCAAAACAGTGCATTCCTTCACTTCTTCGAATGCTTTCCTCTTAAAAGCGGGCATATTCATTCTGAATCTTTCAAATCAGAACCTAAGCAGTTGAATGATCAGCATGCCAATTAGCTCACAAATTTATACCCTCTCTCGCTGTGCCAAAAGGATTAAAATTCATTCATGAAACAATAGCTCCTTGTAATCACATCAAACCAGACTTCAATAGTAATTCAGGCATATAAAAGGCTCTTGGTTTCATATGTATTAAAAATAACTTCTTTTCATTTTCCAGTTTCTGCTTTGGGTACAAACTTTCTTCTTCTTTTTTTAACATTCCTTGTTCAGTGTAGTTGATTCTCTTCCCTTCAGTGAATCCTACCATGCTATAGACAATGAGTATTTCTCCTTTATTAACAAAAAAAGAAAACACAACAGAGAAGTCTGAGTGATTGATAAGGGCATTACAAAGGAAACCTTTTCACCTTGAGATCATCATTTTAGATCAAGCACTTATGAATTGTGAATGAAAGTTATTATTTCCAGATTTTAGCTTGGGCTATTACATGAGATGAGTCTAGAAATGCTAGAGGCAAATCTTTAGTAGAGTAATGGGCCAGATTGCAAAAATTATCTTTATGAAGATGACCAAAAGGCTGTGATAACATGCCTGCATTAGTAAATATGAGAGATCTCTTCCCCAATTTGCTAAACCAGTGTTTCTCAACTTTGGCCACTTGAAGATGTGTGGGCTTCTGCTGATTGGGGAATTCTGTGAATTGAAGTCCAGACATCTTCAAATCACTGAAATTGAGAAGCACTACTCTAAACAAAGGGAAATCTACCAAAATACAATGCAGTTTGAATGTTTGGTTGAAGAATTCTGACTTGGTACAGATCTAGTGAAATTGAAAACTAAAACATCTGCATGATTATATATGTTACTGGAAAAATCATCTAAGATGTACAAGGGTACTTTAAATAATTGTTAGAAGTGTGAAAAGCATGAAGTGACACTTTTACCATGCATGGTGGACTTGTGAAAAAGTGAAAAATATTGGACACAGATACATGTGATGATGCAGAACATTTTAAAAATTAACATCCAGATGAGATCAGAATTGTTTTTATTAAGATTTATGGATAGTGGATTAGAATTGACAATTAATTTATATATGATAATTACAGTGAGTTTATTATTTGCACAAAGTGCAAGAATGGAAGAATACTTAAATACCCACAATGAAGGAATGGACAGTGAAGATGGCTGAATTTATAGAAATGGATAAGCTGACTTATTTGAATACGGAGGGAACAACAGCTGTTTTTATAAAATAGTATTTTTTTGGACTTTATGGACATTTTACTGGAAATGGATAACGATGAAGTGATGATTTCTGGATTTACAGATTAATAAGGGCAGAATACGAGGAGAAGGGAACTGTGTGATATAATTTTGAAGAGGATAAGTAGTTTTTAAATATACGGTAAGTGCTGTGAAGAAGATAGGAAACTATTCCCTTAGCCATTGGTCTGTTTTCTTTTTCTCTTTTTAAATATTGTTCTATCATTTTCCCTTTCCCTTTTCTATTTCCTCACTCACTTCTTTACATTGTTTTGTATCTTTTTAACATTATAAAAAGTTCTTTAGCAAAACTTATATACCCTCCCCCCTTCACACATGAAAGCCCAAATCTGAAACATCTTGGTTATTTTGGATTTTGCCTCAGCCAAATGCTGGAAAGGTCTTGTAAGGAAAATAAAACACAACTGATGTGATTCAGCCCAACCTCCCTTCTCTTCCTATCTGGCTTTTGTGCCAAGCCATCCAATAATCTTCCTACTGGTAGGACATTTCTGCTACACTTGAATTTACATGTTGACTTGCTGGCCATCTGTTCCCTCTCCCTAATCTTTACAATACTTCCCCTCCCCCTTCTTTCTTTTTTCCTTAACTACTGCCAATGAACTTGTCCTTTTTCTGATCAATTTTGCCCTTCAATGCCTGTGCCCAAGTCTTACATGCTTTAGTCAGTGTGCATACATTGCCTGAACCCAGCTGTTTCATGCACAGAACAGTCAAGTCACAGAACACTTTTCATATTCCTACTGTTTGTTAGCCTGAGGAGTGATGCCATGTGCAAGCCATGTGCTATACTGTTGGGTGTACACTTTTATCTTAAGGAGAGTAATGGAAAACTGTGGGAAAAGAGTCTGTCTTTATTTAAGTACTGCCTTAGGTTCAGATTGTGTGTTCAGGCAGAGGTTTAGTATTTATAAATCATGCAAATGGTGGCAGCCTATCTCTCTTGCAAATATATATATATACACAAAGGTGTCTGGCAGCCTGCTGTACTTGGCAAGCCTGGAGATGCAGACAGCTTGTAGGGTTGTCATAAGGAAGGAAAGAAGAAATGTTTAGAATTTTTGACCAGGGCCTAAGCAATTTCAGATTAGTCAAATATATTAGTGTATTATACTAGACTAGACTAGAGCTACTCTGTATACAGTATTTGAAAAATAAATGTTAACTGTTATACAGTATCATTTCAATATGTGAAACTTGCTGCAAGCAAAAGTTTTTTCTTTTGCTATTGATAGTAGGATGGTCTTCAGAGTGGATCAATTGCCTGATTTGCTTCTTGGAAGAGAAATAGTTAAGTATCACATTACATTTCCTGCTAATAGAGAAATATTGGTTTGATATGTTGAGAAGTAAAGTTCTGCCAAGAGGAAGAGAGGGAAAAAATGGTCCCCCAAATGAACACTGACTTTCAAATAAGCTGAACTGGAGAAATTTCTCATCCCTCCTTCATGGATAAGTGAACATTAAACAAACAGATCAACATAACTGCATTGTTTCAATTGCTTGTAATTTTTTTATTGCTTCAGTACAATAGGGAAGAGATAAAGTAAGAGAAACTCACAAATAAATGCATTACAACAAATTATAATGGATGTTAATGCTTAAACATAATATAGCTTAATTTTCAAGCAGCAAATTAAATGTTGACCTTATGGAATTATATTGTCTAGTCCTTCCATTCGATATCAAAGAGACAATTAAAAGGGTAACAGCATACCCATATAATAATTAATTAAGCCAACCTCTGAAACCTGGTGACGGGCATGCTTGTAAAACTATGCAACAAGTGAATTGCAAAAATGCAAGCACAATGGATTGAAAGTTCTTCGTTAACAGATACATTTCAATTTTTGTGATACTTACATTAACAAACTTAATTGGTAATATCTATGCAATATGGAACAACTGGATGGCAAGACCAAATCATGTTTATTAACATATCTTGAAATGTGATCCATTCCCAGAACAGTAAAGTAGATTACAAACATCTGCTAGCAAGTCCATTAGTGTCAAATGTATATTATTTTTAGAAATTAGCCTTATACTAAGATCAGAAGAGATATAGAACCAGAAATCATTGATTTGTTCATGTATGTGACAAGACAGTATTTTTTTACACAGCCCATATTTATCAAACATCTGCACAAACTTATGTTATTACATTTTCCTTATTTGAGGAGAAAATTTAATATCTCTGATGACAGGTTGAATGCTGGAGCTACTTGTTCATTTCAACTGTCATTTTTTCCTATTTATTTTGCATATTTCTTGGATTTTTAAAGCTGCCCAATTCAGAAATGATTCTTTAAATATACACATATTGAAAATGCACCTGAAAAGCACTGGCATTTCCTGTGTATTCAGTATCTTTTATCTTTGGAGAGTCTTCTGTTAAAAGTCCTGAAAATATCTTTGTAGCATGCTCATAATATACCATCCCTTCATGAAACAGAAAATGCCTCAAGAGAGAATTATGAGAGACTTAATGGCAAAAGTCATTTCAACATTCACAAACCAGCTTCATGAACCATAATTAAGCATCTGTCTGCAAAGCTATTTTGAGGAGATATGTGTTTGTGTATACATGTGTAATTTTATACCCAATAAATATTCATAGTCTTCTCAGAAGACTCATCCTTAGAGAATGAGAATAAGACAGGAAATGCATTCAATCTTTTTGATATAGGAGAAGGGCCGAGCATAGCCCAGCAGGGCAAGTAGGGTAAAACTGACACCTGCTAGCAGTGGATCTGCAGCCTCAGATTTTGATCAGGGATCTTCTAAATACCTCCAAAATCTCTGAGAACAATGGTAGCTCTAGAACAAAAGCTGAGAGGTTCAGAAACATGGAAATACTCCTTGGGTGTAATAAGCTACACAGAAATCTCTTTTGCTCAGAATATAGTATCATTCTGAACTGACCAAATGCAATTCAGTTTGGTCAGAGCAGTGACTTAAAGCCTGGGATCTGAAGTTGTCATTTTGGAAATAATCCAGTGTTGGAAAAGTGTCTTTACTTTATGTTTTCCTATAAGCATCTTAATAAATCTGATCTTAGAAAAATGATGACAAACATATCATGACATTGTACGAATTATGTAATTTTTTAAAAGTGTAATGACATCTCATTAAAATATTAATATACTACAGGGCAAAAGCATCAAAACACTCACACCTGTCATATTTTTGGCAGTATAGAATGAACATAGCATGGAAGAAAGACTCATTTTTAGACATCTATCTCATCAAATTTCAATTGGAAACTTTCAACATATTTTAAACATCTTCCCTACCTGTTTTAAAGTATGACAGTATGAAGGAGGATAGAATAATATAGTAGCCTCTAATTTTTTCTGCAAAGAATCTAGATTGTGCTAAACCAATGCAGAAAGCTCTTAATCCTATTTAAACTTTCAAAATCTTCTTAAGATATAAGTATCCTCTTTTCCACTTGCTTTTTTAGAGTGTTAGATTGTGCACAACACTGATGTCCATTAACTTAACCATTAATGCCTCTCATTATTGGCTTTTATGGCATTGGAATAACTGATTTGCAAGCCTCATACTACTTTGGAAGGCTCTCTTCATCACTGGTAGGTCTTGATGAATTTATGATTTCTTAAGACTATTGTATGATTGCTATTTACTTAGCAAAGGCAGCCAAAAGAGGTTGCCATGGTGAAATATATTGTGGAAATAGGTAAGCCACATAAAAACAACTGGCACAGAGAAAGGGACATTAATAAAATAGTGAATACACAAGCCTGCATATTTTTGCCTGTCACTCACAGTTGGGATGCTGTGTACCAGATTAGTCAGCCTTGACTAATCTTAACCATATCTAGAGTGCTGAGAACTGAGCTGAACTCTTTGGGTCTTCCCAGGAATGTGGTACTCCATCAGCAGAAGAAAGAGAAAAATTAAAGTTTGTGGGTACATTAAAGAATTTGAGAGGTGAAAAAGTGAATGAAGTCCAACATAATATGAACCATGCTATCCCGAAAGGATTGTAATTAGTAAAAGTGATTCCTAGGTTGTTAAACCTTATAGGCTCTTTTTGACACCAATATGAGCAGGTAACCAATCACATCACTCAATCTTTTTCAGCATTCTCCACAAATAGAACTGAAGTTATAAGAATCTCAAATACACCAGATAAACCACTGAATCTATGAATTAAGTTATTGCATATGCAGTGCTTCGAATATGCCTGATTAATTTGAACCACTACTTTGAAGCAGGTGCCTCTTTCTGTTTGGGGATCTGTTTGGATGAGGTCTCTTGTGAGAAAGATGCTCATGTAAAAGAAAGATCAAGGATTTGGAGATAGACACAACATTTTGAACAGCATATTGAAGCATTGCTTTGAAATGTTTTATTGACCTATTATGTTAAACTTTCAGATTGATTTATTGGCCCACCAAAAAAAAACCCCATTTGATTTGAATTCTTCAGTATTTGAAATTACCTTGTTCTTTGGTGGTTTCTAGACCTTAGTCAGACCTTCTGTCTATTTTACACTCGTGACTGCTTGTTACTTGTCAATAGGGAAGACATAACTACCTATTAAGTATAGAAAGTCTTTGTGAGATCATGGAATTCTGTGCCTTATATATGTGACTTCAATCTTCTAGCCTGCTTGACAGGATATAAGGAAAAGAAATGCCTTTTCTGTTAGTCCCATATAGTGAAGGGGAACTAGAACTGTTGTGTGAAGAAAACTGTAAGCAGAACATTTTATTAAAACTTGTGCCATGCAAATGTTCATATCTGTGAAAGGCATAACTGTGGTGGCGCAGTGGTTAGAATGCAGTACTGCAGGCTACTTCTGCTGCCTGCTGCTGCCTGCAATTTGGCAGTCTCAAAGGTTGACTCAGCCTTCCATCCTTCTGAGGTTGGTAAAATGAGGACCCAGATTTTTGTGGACAATATGCTGACTCTGTAAACCGCTTAGACAGGGCTGTAAAGCCCTGTGAAGTGGTACATAATTCTAAATGCTATTGCAATTGCTATATCTAAATCAAAATATGTACACAGAGTAAGCTTGGCAGCAAAGTGGTCAGCTTTTGAAAATGGGGATACAATTCCATTAACTAATATAGAAGAGTTAAGTGGACTTAGTGGGCCATTTGGGCTGACTCATGTTGAAGGATGATTCTGAGATGTCTACTTTGTCTTGCCCCTTCCTCAGAGTTAGTTTGCTGCTCCTTTCTTTCTGCTCCTTTCTTTCTGTTCCTTTCTGTTCCAATGTTAACATCACATCCAATTCACAGTTATATACATTACAAGTTGGGGTGAAATCAGGATACGCCCTGCAATACAATGTATGGTTGGAAACTATTCTTCATCTTCCCTGAACTAAAATGTGCACAAATTCTATACTGGTAATTATTTAACCCAACATCTAAGAACAACATGTTATCATGCAACTTTTGTTTAATTGTGATGATGTAAAGGAGGATGGCAGACATTGGAGTAGTAAGTGTAAATCAGAACTCTTTGCCTGGCTTCCAAGCTTACGAAGAGTAATAAAACTGAACTGGCAATTCAAGTGAATCTTTGAGTTATTCCAACAGAAAACACATTGATTTGCTGCATTAAATGAAAGGTCCATAGCAGGGCTTTTTTTGAGCCGGAGCTCGGCGGAACGCCCTTCCGGCACGTTTTCGGAGCACGTGTCACGTGCTCCGTCCCCACCAATTGCGTGCTACCACTTCCAGGTTTTTTTAGCGCGATGGGGGGGTGCGTTCCGGCACCTTTTGGCACCGAAAAAAAGCCCTGGTCCATAGGATGCTATTTAAAGAGTATCCAGAATCTCTCTCCCCACCCGTCTCTCTCTCTCTTGGCAGAAGCCATGTCATTCTTTGGCATATTTATATCAGCCAAGGCAAATGCTAACTTTTGAAATTGGGCAAGTTATTTAGTCAGGGTTCCTGAATAAATATTTGTCCAATGTTAAATCATTTTAATAGGGCAGTTAATCTGATTTTCCATGGCTTTGAGGAGATTTGAGATTTTGAGATTTATTGAGATTTATATCCCGCTCCCTCTCCCCTAAGGGACTCGGGGCGGGGCACAGT
>JAOYMU010000001.1:91236557-91248222 GCA_025802295.1 Psammodynastes pulverulentus | reverse complement strand
CTGCCAAATTACAGGCAGCTGGCTGTTAGCAGAAGTCTGCAATTACAATTACTACATCCTATCTTCTGCGCCACCAATACAACATACTCACACTCACAGATACAGCATATGGATTCTGTTTTCCTGAACAGGTTTTATTGTTAAACTTTTTATGTTGCATCTGATCAAGAATCTGAAATTCAAAGAAATTCAAAGTAGTATGTACTTAAGAGGTTAGATGAAGCACATCTGGCATTAATAGGCATTGGGGGTTAACTTCATTCAAAACATAAGCTATAAGAATCTAAACAATTTATTCAGCTACACTACAACTTTACAACTTTAACCTTTGAGAAAGCACAAAGAGCTTCAGATGACTGCTGATAGACCAAATCCTCAGAAATGGAATTAGAACTGAATTTGTCATCACTCCTAAAGTCAGTTATTTATTTAATTATCAGATTTGTAGAGCTACCCATTGCAACAAAAGTGATTCTGGCTGGTGCACAACAATCATATCCATTCACTTCTTAAACATATCCACTTTCATTTGAACTTTCTAAAAGTTTCAGGGTCATCTAGTCAAACCCACTCTTGATTGGGTTTGCTGAGCATTTATAGGAAAGATGGCAATCCATATTCTATTTGAACACTCCCCGTAAATAGAAATGTATTACTTTTTGAGGCAATTGATTTTAATGGATGAAGCTCTTACTGTCAGAAAATGTTTTCTTTGTGACAAACTAGTTTCTTTTTCCACTTTCTGATCAAGAAAGTTATGAACAAAAGAGAACAAAAATTTCTTGCACCTCTAATTCTTGGCAGAGTTAGATTTCCAGCATAGTAGTTATAATATCTTATTGTCACTATGCACATGTCATCTGACACATTTCTATCTTCTGCCTGTCCAGGTGGTCTATATTACATTCCCATAATGATATCACTTCTTTCTCACTTCTATTTTTATTATAAAAACAGTTTAAGTCACAGTTGTATATTCCAGTACATTACCTTACTAGCAATAATGATTTTTACAGAAATCCAAGTGCTTTGTCTCTCTTGAGTTTACCAACTTTTAAGGACTTGCCAATAAACTTGAAAGACCATGAAAGCGAATATCTTGCTCAATTTATACCTACTGTAATTAAGGTGCATTTATTCTGAGTCTTCTCAGACTTCTCCTCTTTGGAATCAAGAATATCTTTTGCAAAGGTAGTTAGTTTCCCATTTCCTTCCATAACTATCTTGCTGCCTCTTCTGTATTCCCATCACAACTCCTCTATTGTATTTGTATTCATTCAATATATTGTTTCATTCAACATATTGTTTTTCTATACAAATTGTATATAACATGAGTCATACTTGTATGGATAAGCCTGTTCAAATCAATGGAGGATCAGTCATATTTAAGGGTTTTTTTAATTAACCCATACTGCTGGTATTACTTGCACATTCTCCTCTTGAAGATGAGAGTACTTGAACAGACATATAAAGTATTACTTAACTTACAATTTTGACTTCGTAGATAGGTAAGTATCTATACTTCACTTTTCTGTTCCCATACAAGCACCTTATGAAGCCAACAGTTCACACAAGTTACAGCACAAAAATATTCTACTAAAGTAGAAAATGTTTTTGAGGAATTTTCAGATATAAAGATTGAGATATATAGAAGCAAAATTGCTTTTCTGTAAAGGGCCTTGTGGTGTGCATATTCTTTAACTATGAGAGAGTCTTTAGTATGTGTATTTTAAAACACCATGCTTGCTAACAAGGATATTTTCAGAAGTAATCAAATGCGAATAACAGCTGGGTTTCCTACACAGAGTTCCGTATCCTATCAATTTACCACTCTAACAACCTCTTCATACTACATATTTTAGTTCTTAGATTGATTTTATCATACAGGCATTGCTGCTTTAATGGCTTACAATTACAATTTGTGATCTTTTTATATATGCCCCAGTGCTGCCTTTTATTTAAGCTCTGGTAGGATTTCCCAATGTCTGTCACCTTAGTTGTTTCTTGATGGTACATCCCCCATGCAGGATCTAACCATGGCATTTCCTCTGCTTAATCTTCCTCTAATGTCTGTGCTGTTCCAGGCATTCTCCCAACAGCTCATTTTTGGGTGCCCTCTTACTGTACTTGATGTTCTGGGCTTCATCGAGGACAATGGCTTTGACACTTACTAGATCCTGCCTATTCTCTTTCCAGCTGAAATACAGTTGGACTTGGGGTGGAAACCATATCTGGGTCTTCACATTGTCAGTTTTCATGTTTTCCATTGGCCAGCTCACTATATCAACAAGTTATCTGATGATAGGCAGAGCATACATGTTGATGATGTGGACCTTGTCTTTCCATTGAGCTATCTTAACCTTTAGTAGTATTCAAATTTTGCTGCCTTCTGGGCCTCCTCACTGTGGTTCCTATGTAACTATGGGAATACCAAGGTACCTGTAGCTTGTCTGCATGTCTATTATACAGCCTGCTGGTAATTCCCGCCTATTAGTTTTAAATATCTTCTCTCTATTCACAAAAGAGGACCTGACCTGGGGCACTCACATTGTAGCACTGGTCAAAAGGGCCCAGCAGAGATTGTACTACCTGAGGCTTCTCAGGAAACAATTGAATGAAAAACTGCTGGTGACCTTCTACCATTGCACCATAGAGAGCATTTTAACTTACTGCACCTGTGTATGATTTGCCAATTGCAAAGTGGCAGATAGGGCAGTGCTCCAGAGGGTTAATGTCATTGCCCAGAGGATCATTGGTTGCCCTTTCCCCTCTTTGGATGAGCTTTATAGTTCCATCTGCCTCAAGAATATTCAAAACATTCTTAGAGATCCATCTCATCCTGGGCATCCTTTTTTTGAACTATTACCATCTGGCAGACAGTACAGAATAATAAAAAGAAGGACAAGTAGTCTGAAAAACAGCTTCTATTCCAGGGCAGTAACTATATTAAATTCTACTATATAGTGCAATATTAATGCAATGTCAGAGTTTTCAATTCAGTTGTATAGAATGTGAAGAATGTGTGTTTGTGTTTTATTTTTATAGTCATAATGTACACTGAAGATGGCATTTAATTTTGTTGTACGAGGTACAATGACAATAAACTAAACTAACTGACTAACTAACTAACTAACTAACTAACTAACTAACTAACTCTTTTGACTATTATCAAATTACTGTTCTCCAGTCTGAATGTCATCCCAGTGTCCTCACTACAGATCCATGTCAGGTTGACAGATATGTTGATGTATTGTTCAGTGCTTCCAAAGCCAAATGGGAGATTCCATAGACAATTGAGAAACAGGGCTAAAATTCTTTGGGACTTCTGCATCCAAACAGGTACTGGCTAATCAGCCAGTAGAGAAAAGTAAAGTCCTACACTTAGGCAAGAAAAATCAAAAGTACACATATAGACTGGGTGACAGGTGGTATTCAGCCAGTTCTGACAGGTTCTGGAGAACCGGAAGCGGAAATTTTGAGTAGTTCAGAGAACCCGTAAATACCACCTCTGATTGGCCCTGAGCCATACCACACCTACCAAGCCACGACCACAGAACCGGTAGTAAAAAAAATTGAAAACCACCACTGCTGGGTGAAGCCAGACTTGACAGCAGTAACTGCGAGAGGGATCTTGGAGTGTTAGTGGACAACCAGCTAAACATGAGCCAGGAGTGTGCAGCAGCTGCCAAAAAAGCTAATGCAATGGCCCAGGGGAGGCCATTTTCACCCTCCCGGAGGCTCGAGGACAGCCTCTGGAGCCCAGGGAGGGCAAAACACCCCCTCCCCACTGTGGTGCAGGAGGCCGACTAAGCCATGTCTACCGTGACCACGCCCACCCAGCAACTGGGCAGAGAACCGGTTGCTGAAATTTTTGAAGCCCACCCCTCTAACCATCCCATGCATTTTCTTTTCATAAACAATTATGCCTGCCTCCCAAAAGAGTGAAGGAAACCCTTATATTTGTTTTCCTAATATAACTCCTTATATTAGTTTCTCAACAAACACAGCCTAAGTTAGGCCACTTAGAAATACAAACCAGCAAAAGCTGTCCCCAACCCATACTTTGGGACAGCTCAGATAGTGGGAGCGGGTGGAGAGTAACCACAGCTTACAAAATCCTGGTTTTCTAAGATAGAAAGTGGCAATATTCTTAGAAAAACGTACAATATTATTCAAATGGATGAATCCTCTGGAATATGTAACATCAAACATTGTCAGGGAAAAACATTCTTTGTGAAACTGAATGAATTTTCTCAGTGTTCTAATCATTGGCTTTGCATACTGATTGTTTATTTTTTTAAATCCTTGTTGGAGAGCAACTGTCCCAGTTGGGAGGAGGAATTCAAGTAGGGAATTAGTCTGGAATCATTATGTAAACACAAGAGGGCAAGGTTTGGCCTCCCCCAGGGGCAGGATTCAAATTTCTTAACAACCAGTTCTGTGGGTGTGGTCTAATTTGTGGGTGTGGTTTGGTGGTCACATGACTGGCTGGGCGTGGCTTGGTGGTCATGTGACTGGCTGGGTATGGCTTGGTGGTCACATGACTGGCTGGACATGGCCAACTCAACATCACTTCTTTGCCCTAATTACTGTTTTAAGTATAAAAAAAGATATACCAAAACAAAAAGTAGTTTATTATTTCATGCCTTTAATGCTTAAATAATAACAAAGGTACATAAAACTAGATTCTGTTACAACAACGTTTTAAAATATTAATCAAAAATTATCACAAAATACTTTACAAAAAACAATAAAACTGTTATTTAAAGTATTGCTAAATTGCTTTTTTATTGGCGTCCTCACTTGCAGTTTTCTTTAGTTTTACACAAGCATCCTCAGCTGTGTGATGATGTGCTCACAACCATTTGTTTACTATAGGAACAGGGTCACATTCTTGCAGAGGTAGGGCAATTAGATTAATAGTCAGTAGATTAGTTACATTGGAAACCGTTAGGTGACTTCTGCTCTCTGAACATATTATGTTCATTTGTGAGAAACCCCTTTCCGCTTCTGCTGAACTTACTGCAATTGTCCTGACAATATCTTCTCCTTCTCCCTCCTCCTTCCTCTCTTCTCCTTCTTCTTCATTGACTTTTATGCTTCTACATTTTAACTCTGCATATTTGATTAAACAGTATACAAATGGGCAAACCAATAAACAAAATGAAGTGATAACATTCTTCACATAGATACATTTTGCATACAGATAACATTCTGTCTGCAAAATATATATTTTAATACTGATCTCCTTTATGTTTTTTCAAGTAATGCAAGATATGGAATCTTGCCTTAGGAACCAAATCCTCATAACTTCAATTCTACAAGGGATCTAATCCTAATTATTATTCAAAATGTGCACATTAGAATCTAAATGAGTTGCCTTCTTTGTGCCTTTCTCTGGTCAAGAATTTTCGGTGCCTCTTTGGAAACATGTATATTGAGAAGGATAGAAAGGAAGCTCATTTCACAGTTGTATTGTCTTTATGAAGCAAAATATCACCTCAAATATAACAGTTCTTTTCAAACAAAACAAAACAGTTTTCCTATTCCCTCCTTGAAGCAATGGTGAAATGAACTTCTCATGAACCAGCCTCAATAGAAATGCACAAACCACCAAGAATAGCATACCAAGAGAATAGCAGGAAGAAATGGCCAGCAATCAATGCTTTCAGAGACAAGAAAAAGAGTATTCTTTTCTCTTGTTTTTACAAATTCAAGGTGGTTTGCAAACAATCCAAACTGGTCTCTTTACACGTCATGGTCACACGTCAATGGTTTATGTCTAGCCATATCCCTTTCTCCTTTAATTTCCTCATTGTGGGGTTCTTTTTGTATTTTGGCTTCCAATTCTTTGATCTTTTCCTGCCACACTATTTGCTGTTTCTTATATAGGCTTTAGTTGTGTCCCACAAATTCTGTAGAGATGTTTGTTCTTCCAAGTTTACTTCGAAGAATACTTTTAATTCTTTCTCCAACATCTGCACATACTGTTTTTCCTTCAATATCCTCTGATTCAAAGTCCATCTTCCCTTTTTCCTTTTCCCTTTCCATGTCACTTTCAAGGGGTTGTGGTCTGCCCAGGTATTTGGTAATATTTCTATTTCTCCAATGTCCTTTCCTAATTCTGGGTCCATCTATGCCATGTCTATTTTTGACCAGGAGCCATGGGGGTTTGAAAAGAAGGTATATTGTCTTTCCTGCGGATTCATCTCTCTCCACATATCTTTTAAATTTAACTCTTGCTCCATTTCAGCAAATGTTATTGGAAGTGTCTTCCTCTTCTTTTTATTCTTTTTGCTACTTATGTAGTCTTTCTCAGTATCTTCCACTGCAATTCTGCAAACAGTTCTGCAAACCTTTGACGTTACACCCCCTAACCGGTGGGCGGGCTCTTCATGGACCAGTATCAGGAAACAACATGGACACCAAGTTTCCTCGAGATGAATGAGCTCCGAACAATAGGCTGGGGCTCTTTTTATTAGGAGATCAGAAGGCACAACATGTGACAGGTAGTATCCAATACAAAAAAGGCCTCATGGCCAAAGAGGGGATACTGACCAATACAGTAAGACCACATGGCAAGAGAGAGTATAAGGGGAGGGGGGCTCAAGGTGGTTGTAGCTCATGTTACATGCTCAGGTTGCCATGGAGATTTGCCAGTGATGTCAGAAGGATTGGAATGTTGTTATCTTCTCCGTGCATGGCAGCACTGGCTGGTGGCAGATCCTTTGTTTCCTTACACGTGGCATTTTAACTGCCAGTAATTTTCCTAGGCTTCGGCCTAGTCAAACTAATTCAGCCTGAACCCAACCATAACAGGTTACAAACATATTGCAACACAAAATTAAACAGTGGCTCGAAGAAATGTTAGAACAGGACATTGAATTCAAACCAGAATTATTCTTATTGGGCATATTAAAAGGAAAATATAACAAGAAAGATAAATATATTATTTTACATATTGTAACCGCCGCTAGAATTGCATATGCGCAAAATTGGAAGCAGGATAAAATACCGTGTGATAGAGTGGTAATACAAAAAAAACTTAGATTGTGCAGAAATGTGTAGGCTGACAATGAAATTAAGAGACAAAGAAGATTCAGAATTTTATTTGGCTTGGGACACCTAGTACCGATGGTTAAAGAACAAAAAAGGGAAAGAAAATAAAACAAACTAAGTGTTATAAATCTGTATATACTGTAAATAAGTACTGTAAATATAAACATATGTATATGAATAGATAAGAGGTGAAATTAACTGAGAAATAGGAATATAATGTCTTAAAATGTTGGAAGTAATAACAGAGTTGTTTTTAAATGTTAAGTTTGTTATGTTCATCTTTTAAAATGTTTTTAAAGCTAATAAAGTTTAAAAAATATGCTGGAGATTTGTGAGAGATGATAATGTAGTTAGAAGTAATAACTATTAACCATAAACTTTTATGAAAAATCTTATATTCTCATTAGGCTATTTTAAGCCAACTAACTTTGCTGATATATGTTTTCTATGTGAAAGGTATATTAGGATGAATGGGCTGTCATATGGGCAGAGCTAGATTATTGAAGACCAACAAACAAAATACGATCATTTAATATCTGCTTCTCCTGTTCTTCTCCGTCTCTTGCCTTTAAACTTTGATCTGTTTTACTTTCAGGCCTTTCCACAAAACATTGGTAGTCTTAAGCAATAGCTCATTCTTCATAAGAAGTCTATCACCGAGCAGCATAGCTGTACCAGACTCTAAGATGTTCTGTGAATATCTTCATCATTGTTTGGAAATTATTACTAGTTTTATTTAGTAAAAATCTCTATTTCTACCAGTTCTTTTTGATGTAAAGGACCCAGTTTAGGCATTTCTTTCAAAGGAGAAAAGAATTCTGTTGAAATTTGCTAATGCCTCTAGCCCAATGTCTGCAGTCTTCATACTTTCCACCCATGTTTCTATTAGATACAAGAAAAATTTGAGGAAGGAACTTGGAAATTGGCAACCAAGAAAGCTGCAAGCTCATAGAAAAATATAGATCAGTGTCAGGTGCAAAGAATTAGGACCACCTGTTAGGTTGCAGCATAGAAGACTTATTCAAGCCTATACACAAGAATCTCATCAACTAAAGTTCAACATTAAATTGGCACCAGATAAGAGGCAATGTGATTCAGGAAAGATTATATTTAGAGTGCTTGTGGGATCACAACTACTCTGAGTTGGTAACATGTTTACCACCCAGCTCTGCCTTCAATTCTCCCACAATCCGGCAATACCAACATCAAAGAGTAATGCCTTCAACCATTCAGGATTAAAAACAAAAAGACCTTAAGACTAAAATTGCAAAAGAAAAGTCTCTTTTACAGCATGTGTATGTATGTTTGTGTGTGTATAGGGGGAGACATTTTAGTAACTGCACAGCAGATTGGATACATATTGACTTCTTGCTATATGTTAATGTCTTTTGAATCAGGTTCAATATCTGAAATATCTGAACTTATCAAATACAATATAGCTCTAGGAGATATTCTGTATTTTCAGTTTTCCCCATATAGTCTTCTGCTCCCTCAGCTCAAAACAAAGGAGAAACAAATACATTACAAAATTGCCATAAATTACAAAGAAAAGAAAGGAGAGAGGCTCACATGGGCAGAATGTTTTGGGCCTTTCAAAAGTCTTACTAAAAGAGAAGTGATAGAGGGAGTGGAAGTTGCTGGAACGTTGGGTGAAAGTGACCACATCATACTAGAATTCAATATAATGCAAATACAAGCAATAGAAAATAATCCAACTAGTGTCTTAAACTTTAAAATAGCTGATTTTAACCAACTCAGATGGAGCCTAGGAAAGATTCCATGGATGAAAATCCTAAAGGGGAAAACAACTCAAGAAGCATGGGAAACACTGAAAAATGTGATCATAAAAGTTCAGTCCAGCACAATATCACTGAAAAACAAGAAATTCAAGAAGAAACCAGCATGGCTGTACAAAGATATTTCTGACAAACTGAAAGACAAAAAGGACAAGTACAAAAAATGGAAAGAGGGTTATCCATTCTTTTAGCCATGTTATAACACATGCTTTACCAATATAAAAGCCAATCTGATAGTCCAAATCCTCCATTTTCTTTAGATTCTTGTAACATTTTCAATTTAATTCTAGCTTTTTTTCTTTGCCAAATAAATTTCAAGATCAATGTATTCAAATCATCAAATAATTGGAACAGGAAAAGCAGTTTTCGTAGGATATTCTTTTTTATAATAGCAATCCTTCCCAACATTGATAAATGTAGATTTTTCCATTTTTCCAAATCTAATTTTATTGTTTAAATAATTTTATATAATTATCTTCTTTTATCATTGCACATCTTGCTGTGAAATATATTCCCAGATATTTAACTTTCTTAACTATTTGAAAGTCCACTTTTTCTGCAAGTTGTTCTTTTTGTTTCTGTTTGAGGTTTTTGACTATAACTTTACTTTTTTCTCTGTTTAGCTTCAGTCCTGCTACTTCTCCAAACTCCTCTATATTTTTCAATAGTTTAGGAACTGTCTCCAACTGTCCTTCTGTAATGAATACCAAATCATCTGCAAACACTTGTAGTTTATATCTTTCCTCTGTTATCTCCATTCCTTTAATTTCTGGGCCTTGTCTGATGTCCAAGGTCAATATAAATAGTAAAGGCAATAGTGGACATCCTTGTCTTGTTCCTTTCTTTATATTACAATTCTCTATATAGTCCCATTTACAATTACTTTTGTTGTTTGTTTATAGTGTATCATCTTGATTACATTTACACATTTTTCTCCAAAATCCATACAATTTAACTGATGTATCATAAATTGCCAGCTTACATTATCTAAAGCTTTCTGAGCATCTAAAAAAATAGTGCCATTTGTTTTCCTAGGTGTGTTCCATGATATTCTAGTGTATCTAGAATAATCCTTAAGTTGTTTTATTTGTCTTTTCAGTAAGAAAACATTTTGATCTGAGTGGATCAATTCAGTCAAAAAATGTTTTCAATCTCTCTGCTATTATTGAGGCAAAAATATCACATTTAATAGAAATATTGGTCTATAATTTTTTATCTATGTCAAATCTACATTCTACATTGGTAGTTTAGCCTCTGATAATATCTCATTACAAACTTCCTTCAATGGCAAGCTTAACGTATCTGAAAAGCATTTATAGAATTCTGCAGATTGCCCATCTGGTCCTGGGTTTTTCTTTTTTCTGTCTTTTTTTTGCTTCTTTTTTAGTAAAGTTTTTTATTTTTTTAAAGCATACATCATTATCATATCATGAACAGTGTGGTACTGAGTGTCATCATTTTGATACAATAATAATATAGAAAAAGAAAAAAAGTTACTAAATTATTCCGGTTTACGTAGTCTAATGTTGTTATACATAACTGTATCAGCACTTAGTCCTTCATTTTTCAATTATTGATATTTGCTACCTTCTTCTAATAGTAATAACGTTTATTTTTTAGCATACCTAGTAACCTCCTTTTTCACATTCTAATCTTAAACCTTTGATATTCACTTTATGTACATTGAGTAAAAGTATGTATAAAAATGTTTCCCCATTTCTATATTTTGTATCTATTCTAATTTTTAATACAGCCAATCTTACAAATTGTTACATTAATCTAATGTTGTTATACATAGCTATGTCAACTCATAATTTTTCATTATTCCATTATTAAATGTTTGCTACCTCCTTCTAGTAGTAATAGTATTGGGTTTTTTTAGCATACCTAATAACATCATTTCCCAAGTTCTAATCTCAACTTCTGATATTCACTTTAAATATTGTGTTAGGTAAAAAAAATGTATAACAATATTCCCCCTATTTCTACTGCTTATATCTATTCTAGTTTTAGGCCGATCTAATTTTTCTTTCTTTTTCTTTTTTTTTTAAAGTCCTTCCTATCCATCATCTTTCATCCTCTTAGAAGTTACACTCTTCTTTTTAGCTTGCCTCCCATACTACTCCCTTGGGTCTTTATCTATATCTTTAATATTCAACCAAAGCTTTATTTCCCCCAATATTTTTTGCTTCAGTCCATCCAGAGATCTGCCAAATCCTCTATCTTTCTTCCAAAACTATGAAAGAAAAAAAGGACAAGTACAAAACATGGAAAGAGGGACATACAACTAAGGCAGAATATCAGCGGATAGCCAGAATCTGCAAAGCAAAGGCTCAGAATGAACAAAGATTTGCAACAAAAGTCAAAGATAATAAAAAAAGTTTCTTCCAACATATAAATCACAAGAAAAAAATCAAGGAAAAATTTGCTAAAGAGAGAAGACAGCAAGGAAGTAGCAGCCAACAGAGAGAAAGCAGAGCTGCTTAATTCATTCTTTGCTTCGGTCTTCATGCAAAAAGAAACTATAGCTCAACCTACCAAAAACAAAATCATAAAAGACAGACTAGAAATAAAAGTTAAAATAAGCAAAAAAAATAGTAAGAGAACACCTGCCTGATCTTGATGAATACAAATCACTGGGACCTGATGGATTACATCCCAGAGTTCTAAAGGAGCTGACAGAGGTCATTTCAGAACCACTGCACCATATCTTTCAAAAATCCTGGAGCACCAGGGAACTACCAGAGGACTGGAAAAGAGCTGATGTGGTTCCCATCTTCAAAAAAGGGAAAAAAACAGACCCAGGAAAC
>JAOYMU010000001.1:91224609-91235434 GCA_025802295.1 Psammodynastes pulverulentus | reverse complement strand
TAAATACGGTTTTCTTGTAAAATTCAATGGGTGCGGCTTATATACCGGTGCGCTCTATAGTCCGGAAAATACGGTAAGTTTCAGCAGTAGTTTGTTGTGCACCACTGAATCAAAGGCTTTGCAGAAGTCTACATAAATTACATCTATTGTTTTGCCCTGGTCTAGATGTGTGGTCCAAATGTTTCTGCAGTGTGGGAGTTGCAGATTACAGGACAAATTTTTCCTGAAACCAAACTGCTTGTTAGAAAGCAGATTGTTTATTTCTAAGTGTAGGGTGATGGATTGGTTTATAATTGATTCCATAACTTTACAGGTGACGCAACACAGTGAGATTGGTCTGTAATTTTCTACTAGACTAGGGTCTCCCTTTTAAAAAATAGGTATGACTGTGGCTAATGACCATAAGTTGGGCAGGGACCTTATTCTGAAAGATAGCTCATAGATTATGCTTAGAGGTTCGGCTAGGGCAGTGGCAAGCTTTTTCAAAAAGTAGGCACATAATCCATCAGGGCCAATAGATAGGGATAGCTTTGGGTTACGTAGTGCTGTTTCGATATTAACTGCTGCAAAGTCAATATGTAGTAAGTCATTATACATTGTTGTGGTGCAACTAGGAAATGGGGGGCAGCAGCAATTGCTATCGACAAGACTGAACTGAAGAATGTATTAAAGAGGTTAGTCTTTACAGCTTCATCATTACAGTCTTCCTTGTTAGACCCTTTTAGGGGTGGGATAGATTTCAAGTCTTTAAGTTTGCATTAACAAAATTGTAGAAGGCTTGGGAAGAGTTTGAGTTTAACAGCTCTTCCTCCTGTTTGCAATGGTGATTGGTACATTCGGCCTTTATCTGGTGGCATAAGGTTTTGTAGCAGTTTTTAAAGTTTTAGCTATGTAGCCAGTTTTGTTTGCTCGTCAAAGAGATTTTTTATTGGATTGTAGCTTTCTTATTGTAGCTTTCTTATCTTGGAGAAAACCTCCACAGAACATTACAGTAAGCAGTAGAATAGATGAGGTCTTTTCTAGATTTAAGCCACCAAGATCTGGTGTAAACAGCAAATTCAGGAGCTTGAGTAACAAAGCATAATTATATTCCTGAAAAAGCAAAAAGTCAGACAAAATAACTTTTAATATTATAATTGAATTATATACTTTGTATCAATTATACAAAGATATAAAAGTGGGCTTACTATTTTATGTTATTATTTAACTGTATTCAGATAAAGTTTTGCATATTAAAACCTTCTGTCCTCTATCTGAACGCAGCAGAGCCAGATCAGGACTGATTACAAAAGCTTTGTTTCTAAGTTAGCAATCCTCTCAAATAAATTCAAATACCATACTATGTTTTTCAAATTCGAAGCATGTCTATTGACCCAATAATTTGAGGATTCCAGTGTGTAAATATTGTTGGAAGAAATATCCATCTGGTTCAGGTCCAAGCTGGGAAAAAGACACTGGAAACATGGAGGCTGATTGGAAAGATGGTTTATTGATGAGCAGAACCACATGAGTTTGTGGTTCTGGGCAACTGACCAAATGGAGTTGAGAGTGGGGGTGGTTTATACCTTCTTTGGGCTGTGCACTTGAGCTTTCTTTTCCTGTGCAAGAACATGTATTCTATTGACTGTTGCCAGATTCCTATGGGGTCATGTAGGGGTTATATAGGAGTCATAGATGGCTCTATAGGCAAAAGAGGAAATGCAAATGCTAGGTGTTTGTCTGAGCTAAATTTGGTTGAAGTTTGGACTGCTCTGAAAGGGTGTTGGGTAATTCCTATTGTGGCTTAATGGCTTTGCCTTGTGTTGGATCTTGAGTGAGGAGTAATACTACCATTCTGCCTTTGTTCAGATTTTGCTGCAGGGAGTTTCAAAATATCCTATCTTGAATGGGTTTCTGCCTGCATTATTTGCTTTGCCTATGAATAGAGTTATCTAGATACTTGTCTTCCTTTTTCAATAAGCTCTTTATCTCTTAAGTGCTGACATCTGCTGTGGGCTATTAAGGAAACTGGGGGTTGCTTTCTGCTTCTAAAAAAACATGTTCCTTCATTTCTTCCTTTGGGGAAATATAATATTCTGCCTTTAAAAAAAATTCTTCTAGGAGAGGGGTAGATGTTGACTTTTTACACCACTTAGAAATGAGGTGCTAGCTTGTTGTACCACATGCCTTGAAGCAGAAGTCAGTTTTGAAATAGTTCTCTTTCTTCTGAGGTCAGTTTCAGTTGGTTTTGTCAGATAAAAGATATCTAGATCTAAGTCCTTGCTTATAGGGGTTTAGTTTTTTTCTCCGTTCCTATTCAACATCTATAGTACATGAAGGCTACTGGGTCATCTGTCAATATGGAGTGAGACATTACTGGTGGTATGCTAATACTATTCAGTTGTACATCCCTGGGTTGGGCTATAAAAGTGATGCAGCAGAGATGCTTATCTAGACCCTGGAGTCTGTGAGCTTCTGGAATGTTCTGATTTGCAACAAACTGCAAATTAACCCTAGCAAGACTGAGTGTCTTTGGAGTTTGAGGTCCTCTGATTCTGATAACTTGGGATGGGATTGCACTCCTCCAGACATACTTGATGCACAATCCGGGTGTCCTCTTGGACATTGATCCTGCTCAAAGAGTGACAGATAGGAGAGCCTTTAAGTCAGGGATGTCCAAACTTGTCAACTTTTAAGACTTGTGGACTTCAACTCCCAGAATTCTCCAGCCAGCTATGCTTTAAGTGATCGATCTTGAATGCCAGTTGCTCCTATTCTTGGGTCAGGAGTCTAGCATCCCAGTCCCAGGGATGCTGTCTGCTATTACTACGTTTCCCTGAAAATAAGACCTAACCAGAAAATATGGCCTAGCATGATTTTTCAGGATGCTCGTAATATTGTATTGATAAACTACCTATGTAGTCTATCAATACCTAAAACATTCACAATCTAGGGTGGCAAAAACAAGAGCATTAACAGCAATCCTGAGGCATACTACAGTAATGTATTGACTATGGTATGATAAGCTGAAGATAATACATGAAGTTTCTATATATGTATGGGGAAAACCAGTGAATTATTATATGATCTTACTCTGGGTTAGAAAAATGCTGCAGCAGCAGGGTGTTACACTTCAATTCCTGTTGGTATGACTAAATAATAATGTATAAGATTATCTAATTTTGTCACCGTCCCTGTATATTTGATACTATTTATTTTAATTTATTTATTCCACTGAGACCCTTGAGGAGGCGGACAGCATATTTCAGAACAACATTTTCAGATGTTTAATTTCAGAGCCTTAGTTGGTGAATTTTTGAGACATAACCTGCCTAGGCAAGGTGGAATCCACACTCCAAAATGTTGACCTGATCATCAATTTAGATGTTGGATTGTTATCAAGATGTGAGATGCTGTTTGAGCTCCCAGCTGTGACAAGATGGTGCTGGAGATGTTTGAGGACTAGAAGTACCAGATAGTAGGCTCCAGCAAATAGCAACAATGGCAGTGTGTCAAGAAAATAAAGTTATCCAAGTGACCATTTTGGAAGCAAAAGCAATACCACATGTGCATTTACATTGGAGTTTTATAATCTAAACTCTCTCTGTTCTACTGTGCTAGGCGCAAGGGAGGTAGTCACAAACGAGGAAAATCTTTCAGCTTTTCGTCTCCCCACTGAATGGTAGCAGATGGCGCACTACCTGACGATGGCTTTTCCACTGCTTTCAGCACTTGTCACACAGTCAGTTTGCGCACAGTTGATCAGCTCAGGCTCAGTTATTTAGCAAAGTCACGTATTACAATGACATATTTTTTTGTTCAATGTCTTACACCTGGTGATGGAAAAGACCGAAGCAAATGAATACAGAGTTGCCATATGGTATCTCTGCTTTTAGTTCTGCTGTATGACTGCAGAAGAGAAAATGGTTTTCCTCTGTTACTATAGGCTACAAATCAAGCACAACTAAAGCGTTACCCACATAGTAAAGGAAGAATTTTGAAGTGATAGAATGTGCTGTAATCACACTAGAGAGTCAGGGGAACTGCATTTCTAAGACTACTGTATCTTAACATTTTAAACAATAACAATTCATGACAAATTGAAAAAGTGTGAGTTCAAGGCCTTTTTATGTTCAGCGTATAATGGGGCAAATATCCTAAACCCACACAGGGAGAGGGTCATTATTCAGCCCTTGAAATAATTAGATGGATCAATACATATATATTTTTTAATCAAGTCAGAAAAACTAATCGGTCAAAATAACATGTTAGAAGTCATATCAGATTTTCCCTCAGTAATTAATTCGCTGTCATTGATTTCAAGACAAAAGCTGATGGCAGAAGAAAACCATAACAACATAGGTTGTAGTGAGTAGAAAATGGGGATGTCCAAATGAACAATTTTCCAAGGACCTCTTAGAATCTTAGAAACCCCTAGAGTGGTTTCATTTAAATTTGGTAATTTTTAATGCAATACGATAGAAAGCAGAGTTCTTCACCTATAGTATATCTAAAAGTAGGGCTAGTCTTCGACTTATGACCACAATTGAGTCCAAAATTTCTGTTGCTAAGTGACACATTTGTTAAATGAGTTTCCCCCCATTTTATGACCTTTCTTGCCACCATTTTAAGTGAATCACTGCAGTTGTTAAGATAGTTAACACAGTTGTTAAAAATGAATCTAGTTTCCCCATTGACTTTGGTTGACAGAATGTTGCAAAAGGTGATCATATGACTCTGGGACACTGCAACCATCATAAATATGAACCAGTTGCCAAGCATTTGAATTTTGATCACATGACCATGGGGCTGCTGCAACTGTCGTAAGTGTGAATAATGGTCATAAGTCACTTTTTTCAGTGCTGTTATAACTTTGAATGGTTACTGAATAAATTGTTGTAAGTGGAAGACTACCTGTAATTGAGTCTACTTTACCAGATCAGGACTCAACTAATTACCTTAGTGCATATACAGATAATCTGAGTATATGGTTGCCCTGATGAAACAGTCTCATATCTTTTCCTGAATATCACAATTATTATGGTTTTTTTACTGTGCTGTTTATTTTATCTCAGACTAATCTAAAGATCATTTCTTGTTTCCATTGCACAGCATATTCCAACTGGAGAAAACAAGGAGAAAACAAGAATGGAATTGCCTCCATTCCAGTTTAAACTTTCAGAGGCAAGTGGGATGAGTTACTGGACTGTTTCAACTTTTACCCGGCCAGAGCAGTTAAGAATACCAGTAATACCAGCATGGAGGCCTGCATCTGACCTGCATCTGACCTGCTGACCTGCTGAAGACCACCTCTGATCCATTTGGACTGCAAAACTCCAGGGAGTTCCAGCTGACCAGTTAGGTGTGATTTTTGCAGGCAAGGAGCTCAGGAATGACTTGACACTGAAGGAAAAGAACTTTTTTTCTACAAACATCTATTCCTTAAGGAATTCTTTCACCCTACACCAGATTGTGGCTTTGTGAGGAACTCTGCAACCGGGAGGAAGCCCGAGAAGTGTTTGAGAACGACCCTGAGACGGCAATTCACTTTTGCAAGAAAGGCTGGGAGTCCTGAAGACCGGCTCTCTGTAGAATCCAGCAAGCCAAGATTCCTGGCCTCTGATCCAGCTGCAGCTGTCTCTCTTTTCCGGTCTACTCCAACAAACACTCTGCTTTGCTGGCCTGGTCCAGCAAACACTCCTCGCCAGCCTACTCCAACAAACACTCCTCACCGGCTTTCTGTAGGCTCCAGCAAGCCTGGATTCATGACTTTTCACCAGCCTTATCTCTCCCTGCAAGAGCAGTTTGCAGTAACCAACTACTCCTCGGAAAGAAGACAATAACAACAGAGGAGTGTCCTTGTACAGCAGCGGCAGCGGCAGCTCCCCGGTGACACTCACGGTCGCCGCCGCCTCCTCTGCCTTGTCCCCCCCCTCCCGGCATGTCTTGTGTCCCACATGGTGGCGAACTGCAGCCCGACTCCCTGCTGCTAGAAACTGTCGGCCTGTCCCACCATCATCATCACCATTACCACCATCATCAGCGGCAGAAACAGCAGCCTCCCCTGTGGTGGCAGGCTTCTCCGCGGCCTCCCGCCTGGGTGGCCCGGCCCGGCGTTCAAGCGACTCCCGCTGCCTTGGCTGTGGCCTCTTCGTTGTTGTTCCATCTCTTGACCCGGGGGGAGGAAGATCTTCCGCGGACAAATGACTAACAAACTTAAAACCCATGCTGGTTTGGGGACTACTATACATGTTTCCCCTACACCAACAGTCTGCTGCGCTAAAGTGGTGTATTAATAGTTTTTAGGATTTATTTTAATTAGGCTGTCGTGCCCCTCGATGACGGATTGTTTATCAGGAGAGGAGGCACGAAGCAGGGAGGGGTTTTAGGAGGGGTTTTAAGAGGGGTTTTAAGTTTTAAATTAAGTTTTAAGTTTTAAGCCTAGTTTAAGTTTTTAAGTTTTATATTAATTTAAAATGGATTTTAAACGTTATAGTTTAAAGAAATTTTTAAAGAATAACCCTACACAAAATAAACACTACAATGTTCATAACATATCAAAACCAATAAATGACATTAATACAGAACACAAGTGAATATAACGATGGTGAACCGCCATTCTAAAAGAACCTCTGGGAAAATTTGGTCTTCACCAGTTTCCAAATACTTAGAGCTGTGATGGCGAACCTATGGCATGCGTGCCAGAGGTGGCACACAGAGCCCTCTGTATGGGCATGTGAGCCATCCCCCCAGCTCAGCTGCACCATGTATGTGTGCATGCCTCCCACTGGCCAGCAGGTCTCTGCTGTGCATGCGTGGGGCGTGGAGGGCATGCGTGGGGATGCGCACACATTGCATTTTTGGGGTTTGCGTACGTGCTTTGGGCACTCGGTGCTGAAAAGGTTAATCATCACTGACATAGAGCATGTCCTGCTTGGAAGCCCATACTAAACCCATGGCCCACTGTGTAACCAACTCATCCACAGGAATGGGTTGAGCTCACTCTGTTCCATGGCTAAAGCATTGCAGCGATCCATGCAGGGGACAGGAGCAAGGAAGAGAAGTGGCACTGACCCGTCAACATGCCTAAAATTGCTTCTGGCAGAACTCCATCCCACCAGCAGCAGGGACAGCAATTTGTGCTTATGGTTTTTCCACCTGGCAAATGATAATGTCAATGGGAGGGAAAACTCAGCCACCAATCATTACCGTAGAGACATAAGTGGCCCTAAGTAAACTGCCAGGACAATGCTAGCATAATTTTCACTGCCATCAAGTACAGACATAGTCATTATGAAACAGCAATTCAGCCATCAATCAGCATTTCCAATTTTCCTAGTAAACAGAGGAGCTGGCTGGACAGAATGGCAGAGAAGAGGCCCAGGAGCTACTATGTCAACCTTTGGTGTCTTCTGTTTCTGAAATTTGGTTGGGATTTTTAAGCCAATTACTTAATACATAACCAAATGCTATGTAATTACTCACAATATCCTACGCACCAGAGGGATTGCGCATCCACATTTTTTGAGAGGAAAATAACTTAGAAAGGGAGAAATATTTCATAGTTTCTTGAGTTATGAAAACCAAGGAGATGGATAATGGAATGGACCATCTAGAATTCTGACCAGAATAATTCTGTATTCCAACATCTTGTTCAGGCCTGTTGCTTTAAATTAAGCCTGGAAAGGCTGGGAAGAGACAAATCTAGACAATTATATAGCCCAATAATGTTTTTTTTTCCAAGTGGATTTGAAAAAATCCATCCATGAAGCTTCTAATCTGCTTTATCTGTATTAGAAAAATGGTTTATATACATCTTTCTAATTTCAGCATTATTCTTTTCAGCAGTATAATACAGCAGCGCACCTAATTACCTGAAGAGCAATCTACATTGTATTGTATCATTGAAAAGAAGTCTGCTGACCAAACCAACAACCATAATCTCTAGGAACCAGGAAAACTGAAGATGCTTTTTTGTAGATAAATACTGAATTCAAGAAGGTGTCATTAGACCTCATCTTCTTTCAAAATTGCAAATCAAGAGATGACCAATGCATCCATTTTGGAATAAAAATCACCAGATGTTCATTCTTACCCATTTTTCTGCAAAGATACTACCACCAATGGATCACCAATGGTTTGCTCAGGATATCGGGAACTGCATCTCTCTTGGTTCTCATTAAGCTATTCTAGACTATTGACCATGATATCTTTCTATATTAAAATAGAATAGAATAAGAGTTGGAAAGGACCTTGGAGGTCTTCTAGTCCAACTTCCTGTTTAGGCAGGAAACCTTACACTACTTCAGACAAATGGTTATCCAACTTTTTTTAAAACATACAGTGTTGGAGCATTCACAACTTCTGGAGGCAAGTTGTTCCACTGATTAATTGTTCTAACTCTCAGGAAATTTCTCCTTAGTTCTAAGTTGCTTCTCTCCTTGATTAGTTTCCACCATTGCTTCTTGTTCTACCCTCAGCTGCTTTGGAGAATAGTTTGACTCCCTCTTCTTTGTGGCAGCCCCTGAGATATCGGAACACTGCTATCAAAAACAATAGCTTAAATGGTTTCTTCCAACTTTACGATCCTATAATTTTATTTACAATTCCCTCTTTCAGCTTTCAGGAAGGTAAACAACAAATCAGTCTTGGATTAGCTTCTGCCTGCCCCTGAAAAATCTACCTGTTAATTTGTTAAAAGTGTAGGAGACAATAGAGGGAACAAACCTGAACTTGGCTATTAGTTCCAAGTTCTCACTTTCTATTCACACAGTAATCTGAAACAAAGCAGAGATTTGGAACAAAGTACAATCTGAAAACAGAGGCAGGTTTCTACGATCCTGCATCCTAAAATGTTATAAATTTTCACAAATCAGAGATTGTTACATTCAGGACCTATAATAATCCTCTTCTTCATTTGTTGTTTTTAAGAAGATGTTCTTAAAAATTAAGGCTATTCTTCATCACTTACCTTCTCACAATGTGATCAGCAACATTTTCTCCTTGCTTTTAAAATTGTTTTTAGTTTTTTAAAAAATCAACAAACTCAGCAGACCAAATAATGCAAATAAAACTTAAATTAATGAATGAATTAAAAATGCGACCGGTGCCAGCTTACTTCTCGCACAAGGCAGTTGTGTGTATTGAGGTCCCTGTGAATGATATTCATGGAATGGAGATAAGCCTGTACAAAGAAACGAGAACAGAAGAGATATAAATGTTGTTATTCTTCCAAACTCCTTTCTTTTTTCAAAGGATATGGTTGACTTCACTTTATACAGCACTGCTAGATGCTCTTACCGTTAATACATATAATAAGACTGCTCTCATTTTACAGGAGGCTGTTATGTTTGAAATGAAACTTGGCCTATCATGTAGCATCAGGGCTTTTTTTGAGCCGGAGCTCAATCGCATGCTACCACTTCCAGGTTTTTTGAGCGCGATGGGGGGGGGACGCGTTCCGGCACCTTTCGGCGCCGAAAAAAAGCCCTGTGTAGCATACAGGTAGTCCTTGAGTTATAACCGGTCACTTAGCAACCATTCAAAGTTACAACAGATTTACTATACTTTAGGGCTACTTATGATTCAGATTTAAAATTCCAATGACCACATGACCAAACTTCAGATCCTTGGCAACATGGCCATATTTACAGCCATTTCCAGCATCCCACAGACATGTGATTACATATTATTACAGTTTTGCCAAAAACTGGCACTTCCAGGTTTTGGCAAAATTGCATCCATAATCAACCATTGGTTTGCTTACCAATGTTTAGTGGCATTCAGATTCACGTAATGACTAAAGCAAAAAGGTTTGTAAAATTAAGTTGGACAAGTGACCGACCTGTTTTATGACTGGAAATATTGTGAGTGTATTTTTTTATTTTAACCAAATCTATCTCCCCCATATTTCATAAGCAGGTAAAAACCAACCCAATTGAATCAGATTCAAAAAGTCCACCCAATCAAGCATTGTGCTTACAAGACTGGTCAGTAAGTTATTCTGGAAAGCTCACAAGTAACATGATGTGTTATTTTTACCAAACCTATGTTGCCTCAAGTTATGGAGGCTCGCATACTTTTAAAGGCTAGTGAATAAGACAGAAAGGAAATTTTAAAACGATTCCTTCAAGATGCTTTCCTGATGCCCCACAGAATTATTGGCTCAGTCTGCTGCAAATTCATGCTCACACTCACCATCCCTGAAGCGATGTCTTTTGCAAAACTGACCCGCTGGCTCCAAGGATACTGACTATCCTGGAAGAAAAATGTTGCTGGTGAGTGAAGTATTTGGAAAAGTTGGGGTGAAACCCATCTGGAGCATCTCACTTCTATCAGGGTGTGGAGAGAGTGGCAGGAAAGATACTTTGCATCCTTTTCGTGACTGTGTTCACAAAACACACTTTGTTGGTTACTGAATTAATCATATTTGCCCAATTCTCTAAATCAAAAACATAACGGAGTATTATTAACTAAGCTTAGTAAATTGTGCACTTGCAATTGTGAGATGTTTGCTGATAATTAAGAGCATTCAGTTCAGGTTCAGACCCAGGGAAAAGTATGATGACAATATTGGTCACGTTCAGGTGTGGGCTTCAAAATTTTTAGCAAGGGGTTCTCTGCCCGATTCCTGGGTGGGTGTGGCCTAGTTGGCCTCCTGCACCATGGGGGTGGGGTTTTTCGCCCTCTCCGGGCTCCATAGACTTTCCTTGAGCCTCCGGAGGGCGAAAATGGCCTCCCTAGGCTCTGTAAGCCCTCTGGAGCCCAGAAATGCTCCCATTTCCAGCCTTCCGGAACCTCTGGGAGACCCGTTTTTCATCCTCCCCAAGCCTCCGCACGCACCCTG
>JAOYMU010000001.1:91060139-91070228 GCA_025802295.1 Psammodynastes pulverulentus | reverse complement strand
ACAGGCAGCTGGCTTGTTAGCAGAAGTCTGCAATTACAATTACTGCATCCTATCTTCTGCGCCACCAAGGCTCCAGTGTTTATAATCCTTTTAAGCTCAGAGAGGTAGGGAATTCATCAATTAACTTAATCTAAATAATGCTGGTGATGCCTGACAATTAATAAAGCAATCAACGAACTCTGAAAAGAACAGGTAGCAAGAAATGTACAATTTATATTATGAAACTTTCCAAAAGCAAATAAAATATTTGAACTTCAACAATGTAGAGATATCTTCCCCCTAAGATGTGGTAAATATAAAGTTTCTAAGCGATATGTTGATAAGCAGACTCTCCAAAAGGAATTATTTAGTTGGAAAACTGGTAAATATATGAGGAGAACTTAATATTTTGCAAAACTAGAATGGTAATTAGCAATTATGACAATGTGATTTATACTAATTAAAATTAAGTCAGACAAAATGACAACATTAGTAATCATTTGAAGTACTATATTACCCATTAAACTATGCTTTGTAAACATCTCTCTTGAAATTAAAAAAATAATTAGTAGCATTTTAGTCTTTTAATTCACTATAATTAGTATTTTAAAGAAACTACATCCTGTCTGCTGGAACCTTTTATTGTTTTATTGTGAGGAATGATTTTGCTTGTAGCTGACGTTTAAAACTTTGAGCAATAGTTCATTTTATATTGATACATTCTTCACAAAGCCAAAAAGCAATTGTATAATTAAAGTATTATGCAATTATTGGAAATGATCAGAGATTGACAGCCCAATCTATCTTAATGCACTAATGAGTTTTGACTTGCTCCAAGAAATTAAGCCCTTTTCTGAGTTACTATTGCAGACTCTAATGAGAGGAAGATCAACGAGTTGTACCTTTGATGATTACTTGGATAAATATATAGTTTGCTCATCACTAGACTGATTATTAGCAAACAGGGAGAATTCAGCAATAATATACAAATAAATATATCAGTTTCAATTTTTTCTCAATTTCTCATTTTTGCCACATTACAAGTTTAATTGATAAACTTGTAAAGAGATATTTTTTACAACGAGATGTTTATAAAGTTTGCATAAAAATATCTATGTGTTCTATTTATTTCACTTGTTTATTTATATGCCATACATTTCCAAGAGCTCTAAGCAAATTACAGTCCAACAACCTCATTAAAAATTCTAAAAAAAACCCCTAAACCGTGACCCCCCACAATGTCATAAGGGAATAACATTCACAGCCATGTATCCTAGTACATGATAACATTTGCAACATACTTTCCTCTTCGGGGAGATGGAGAACCTTAAATCTGGTCTTCTGAAATCCAGGATGCAAGCGGTAAAGTAGTTCACCGTAAGAGTTCCAAACCATAGGAGTGGAATAATGCTTTCTTTTTAGGTCCCATGAGATGGCATTACTCAAATAGATGGAATCTGGAGGGCACTGATCCTGTTTTTGATTTGATTAAATAGGCAAATGAATACTGGAGAAGGCAATTCCAAAGATCATCAGGTCTGTAGCCATGTATAGCCTTAAAGATAACAACCAGTTCCTTCAATAGCAACTAGAAGTCAATTGCAAACTTGTGCTGAACCCAAGACAGTGGGGATAAGCTGAAATCCAAAGCCTCTTTGCTTAGATGGAAAACAATAACAATTGATGATCCTAGTCAAATCCCATCATAGAACTGAAAACAAAGCAAGAATATCCGAGGCAATGCTCAGACAGGCCATAGCTGATCAAAAGTTTCATTTTGAATTATGAAAGTAATTTTGGAGGAGGTTTCTGGCTTATTGACTGAACTAGTTATCTTTAATAAAAGCCTGGCTATGAAAGACAAAGACACAACTATATGGAGAACAAAATCTATTGCACCAATTCTAAAATGGCATTTGGTATTAGCTTAATGTGATCTATCTTGCATGTTTAGTACCATAATGTTGATTCAAGAAGTGATAGGCTTAGGCAACTGATTCATTAGAATTATTATCTGAATAGTATAAAAGGCAGTGATTGTGGCTCTTCCCTTCAACTCAGCTTAGGGATCTTATCAGTGAGCCTAGAAGCAGTCAATTTCACATTCCTCTTAGATTTGCAGCTCACTAGGGAAGAGAAAATAATACTTTAATGAATGAAATTCATCTTGCTTTCCATCTGAATCAGATCCTTTAATGAGAACTTATATTGGTTCATCTGTAAGGTTCTTTTACACAAAAAATAGAAGAAAAATTAATTCAGGCCCAGCCTGAATAATGTATTTGATACTTAGCATACTGTTCATGCATTGCAATTAATGCAGCTTGACAAGTCACTTTAATTGACATAATTTGTTTTGCAATAACCAAGAATCCAACTGTCAAAGTTCTTGTGTGTCCCCTTTTATATTGATTTAAACCAGGAACTGCATTAAATATTTCAGCATTTTGGTTTTCGTCAGGAAGCCCACATAATCCTCTAAATTTCAAAGACGGTTGGGTTTTTTCATGGGATGGGATTCATTTCTATTTGTCTTTATAGGTCCTTCCAATGCTGCTACTTAGGAACTGCTAATAAGTTTTGCTTGTGGTTACTACATTTCTTATAGAGAAAGATAGAACAGTAAGTTTACCTGCCTGCTTTGTTTTGGCAGATTTTCTATAAATATTTTATTTAAAAGGTCATATGGATGCCCAAAATAAAGTGAAATTCTTTCACTTTGGATGATCTTTGTCCATATCATCTTTTTAATAAACAAAATTGAATGGCTATGTATTCCACCATAGATTTTCTTTTTGGACTTTATTCTCAGTTGGTTTCTTTTGCAATAAATTATCTGGAAATAAAACATCCAGATTTGATTTCAGGAGAATTTACAGGAAAGTCCTTTTTAATCTCAACACTCTGCCCACCCAATGTTAATGGGTGATTTCTAACTATTGGTGGTCCCCTGGGGTTGGGAATAAAATGAAACCATAGTTGATTTGACTGTATATCATTATAAGTGAGACGTCGACATATAGCAAAACTTAAAATCATCTGATTTTGGAACAACCCATCTCAAGAAGCAACAACTAGCTGATCTTGGCTCCTGCACATATAGAAAATTGCATGGATGTGCCTGTGTAGTCAGGAATCAAACAAGAATGATGGGTAATGAAGATGTCTTTCCTTTTTACTATCCTGAAATAGCTCATAGATTGTCACGTTTTCCTGCTAGGAGACTTATTTTTCTCAAAGCTTCTCTAGCTTAGGCTAGATAAAGCAACACAAGTTTTTCTTTTTTCTTTTAATTCTATTGCATCCTCATCTGCTTCTGTGTGGAAGATAAATCAGTGACAATGTAATAATGAAAGAATAAATGCTATAGCAGCAAGGGTAGTGGAAGGGCAGATTCATATAGGATTTAAATGGTCCTTTACATCAACCCGTTCCTTCGCCTTAGAGAAGCTATGCTTGGTTGTAATTGTCAACACCTTCATTATCCAAAAGTTCATCTTTGCTTTGGCGTGTCTAGGCAAAAGTGCAAGTCCATTTAGCACCTGCCAGGCATGCATAAATGGGCTCCTAACAAATAAACACTCAGCCTCATGACTTCAGAAACTTAGCAACTCAACCGAGATGCTGAAGATAAATAATATAAACAACTGAGGTTGGGTTTGGGTTTCATTTGTCCTTCCAGTTAAGAGACAGCGGCTCCACTCTTCCCACCCCCTGAGATCGAAATGCAATCTTTTTTTAATTTCTTTTTTCATCATAATTCTCTCCATTTGGAGTCTGTAGTTTACAGCATTCTTCCAGATTGCTTCTGTCTGGAGACAAGGTTTCCCTGACTTTGATCCCTGGGTTTTTCATCTTTTCAAACCATATTATTACTATTCTGATAAAGATTATATATCATGCTATGGTGGTCATATGAAATTTTCATTAGAAACATTTTGTCAATAAGAACGTTTCAAACTACATTATTACTATTCCAATAAATATTATATATTATGCTATGGTGGTCATATGATATTTTCATTAGAAATATTTTTATCAATAAAAGCTGTTGTTCAAGATGCTTGTTATTAAGTGCACAATTTCATAGGAAAGTTCAGATGAACTTCTGAACTCACCAGTGGGACATTTTGCAATCACTGGAAATAAGGGAGGTAGTAAATGATGAATGGAAAGGAAGGTTTACTTCATTCTATTCCTTTATAAATTATAGTAATTGCTTCCTTCCAGAAATAAGGTGTGGTGGCAGTAACAGTATGGAAAGAGGCTCATTCAAGAAGAAGGTCTACTGGCAGTATTTTTCCAAGTTAAAAGTTGAAAGACCTTGGGATCTTTGTTTCTTATATAACCATCAGCACTGTAGCTTAGGTTAATAGATTACATAAAACAATGAACTCAATGGTAGATGAGCTATTTGATTTTTTACCCTGTCTTTATTTTTGTACAATTTAAGCAAAATGTTAATTCCTCTTATTTTCCCACAACAACAACTGGAAAGGTACATTGGGCAGAGAGAGAAAGAGAGGGTGACTTGCCCAAAGTGACCCAGCTGGCTCTCATACCTCAGGGAAGAACAGAACTTAAATCTCACGTCTTCTAGTCCAGCACTTTCATCACTCCACCAAATTGGACAAGATTGATGATGATGATGATGATGATGATAATGAGCAAAACTAGATTATATTCCAAGGAGATAAATCAAAGTCTCACACTGGATTAGAGTTCTAAGTGCTGACTGTAAAGTTCCACAAACCGAGAGCTCTTTGTAAATCACCATTCTCTCCCATTATTATTTGTTACTGCTTGTAATATAAAATAACTACTTCACAGTGTAAGGATTGCAATTACACTGTAGTTAAATTACAGTTATGAGCTCATCTGAAAGTGCAATTCATAGAATTAACCTTCTGTTAGGATTTTGCAAAAGTTATATGTACTTGTACCAATTCAGGATAATTACAAGCTAATGTATTAAGTATGACAGTACTAAGATAATTATAAGTGATTCTTTCATTTAGTTAACCTTCTCGTTTAATGAATTAGTGGCAATTACAGAGAGGAAACAAAAAACACACAATATAAATAAAATTGCTAACTTCAGCTCCCTTCTCTGGAAATCTACCATACATTTGAGAAAAGTGTTTCTTATATTCCAGCCCATTGAGAAAAACATAGGTGAGACAGATGATATCTAAAAGCAAAAATGAATAAGATACCAAGCTAGAAAGCAGGATGAGTGAGTTCAAATCCCATCTTAGCCATGAAAGCAGTTGGGTGACTTTGAGCTAGTCTCTCTCTCAGCCCAACAATTTCACAGGGTTGTTGTTATGGGAAAAATAGGAGGAGGAAGGTGTGTTAGATATGTTCACTGCCTTGAATTATTTGCAAAAATAATAAACCTGGGAAATAAATAAATAAAAATAATAAATAAACAAACAAATAAATGTAAATGTTTGGCTACAGACTGCCAAGTCTATTCAGTTCTTTATCAATACTTTATATACAACAATTAATCTCTTTGTTGGCCTCACCTACTCACATATACCAGCAGTGAGATGAAGATGAAGACCTTTTTCCATTATCTCTAAAAAGGATAGTTCATGGACCAGGAAATCTAGGCAATTAATAAGTATGTAACTCAAGGTATTCTAGAAGGCCTAGAATATGACCAATTTATATGAAAAAATCCATAGAGTATCAAGTGCAAAAATTGTAATGAATTGGTACATGCACATGTATGAAGCAAAAAGATACATTAAATCAATGGGGAATGCGTACACTATTTTATGCAAGTTTATCAATGCTATGTATAACCATCCAATATTGGTACTTGCTCTTACAGAACAGATCCAAAAATACTACTGAATAAATTAAATTATGTGTTGGCCTCCTCTGCCTGCCAGGTAACAGTATTAAACAACAGAAAATAGAGCTGCTTTTGTGGAAATCATTGTTTAAAAACCCTCCAGCTAGTCATGTCAACTGCTTTTAAGCAGTTGATGATTTTAATGTGCAGGATATAATTATTTGTTGTGGACAGATCACTTTCTGACCCAGATGCACTTACTCTAATCCATTTCTTCCACAGGACTGAACCTACTCTGGTTTCCAGAGGAGGCTTGAAGTTTTCCCTAAAGATCTTGTATGATAAGTTTGCAAATGGCAGCATTTTGGACCCTCAATGAAATCATTCTTTAAATGCCTCTCTATTGCACTATTTTAGCTGGCCCTGAAGACCTTCAGAAAACAAAGCACCAAAATCAAAATGAAGTCAGTGTCAACTTTTACTAACTTTTACTAATCACATAGATTTTTCTCTCTGCCTCCATCCTGACCCTTGAGGTCTCTCAACTTCTGTAATCTCCTAAACTGATTCTAACCTCCTTCTTGATTATTAACTTCTTCTCTTTCCTCCCACATTTCCACAGCATGATAGACTTTTCCAAAGAGCTATGTTTTCAAACATTATAACATTTGATTCTGGTCATTTTTGTTTTATAGGTGAAGGCTGTGTTCACTTGTTTGATTCTCTGTTTCTTTGATTTGGGGGGGGGTATTCATAATATTCTTAGAAGTCTTCTTCAATACCAAGTTCAAAAGCATCAATATTTCTCTCCTGTTTTTTCATGTTTGTTTGTTTGTTTGTTTGCTTGTTTGTTTTGTCAAGCATACATTGGATAATACATATAAGTATAAACATAATTATGAATATATGAAATGAATACAAATAAGAGAGAACATTAGGACAGAGGATGGTAGGCACATTGGTGCACTTATGCACTCTCCTTACAGACCTCTTAAGAAAGGGGTGAGGTCAATAGTAGACAGTCTAAGGTTAAAACTTTTGGGGATTTGGGGAAGAAACCACAGAATCAGGTAGTATATTCCAGACATTAACCACTCTATTGCTGAAGCTGTATTTCCTTTGAAGCTGTATTTCCTGTAGTCAAGTTTGGTGCAGTTTACCTTGAGTTTATATCTATTGTGTGCTCTTGTATTGTAATGGTTGAAGCTGAAGTAATCATTGATGGGTAGGACATTGCAATAGATAATTTTATGTACTACATGGTCAGACTTATTTCCATCGACTGTCACAGGGAATGCCACTGTCTACATCATTCTGTTTTTGGTGGGTATAAACAATCATGGCATCTGAATATCTTTTTGAAGACCTTCATTGCTACTCTGCTAATGCTGATCTGTAGTGTATTTCTTGATTGCTGCTTCCCTTATTGTCACAGTTGATCCGAATAAGCAGAAACTAGCTACCATTTTAACATCATCACTGTCCATTTCAAATCTTTGTATCTTTTTTTTCCTATACCTGTTGTTTGATCCAACTTTTCTCAGTATATATTTAGTAGATAGGTTGAATAAATATACAGCTTTATCTGTATAAAAGACGTGAAGGCGCAGAAGTTAGAATGCATCACTGCTGGCTAAGTCACTGCTCATTCCAGGAGTTCAATTCTGAATGACTCAAGGATGACTAAGCCTTCCATCCTTCCATGGTCAGTAAAACGAGGACCCAGATTTTTGGGAGCAATATACTGACTGTGTAAACCACTTAGAGAGGTTTATGAAGTGGTATATAAGTCTAAGTACTATTGCTATTGCTATTGCTATTATCTCACTCCTTTGTTATAGAGGTTTCTCATGAGGACAATGAGATGTTCCAAACACAGTGCAACATTGACAATTGTGTCAATCATATCACAGTTTGATATGATTAAAACAATTGAAGCCCTTTACATAATCAATATATATTGACTTCTTTTTGATATTCTTTGGCTTTCACAATTATCCAAAGTGCCGTAGTAATAATGTCTTGTGTTAATTGGCTTTTTCTAAAGCCAACTTGAACATCTGGCATCTCCTTTTTCATATAATGAATATTCAATAGTGAAATGTCATATGCTATAATGAGTTAAATGTATGCTATATTTTTCAGCATTACATTTTTTTTTCAAGATTGAAAAACATATTCTTTATTAAAGGTGAGTTGATCTAGATCAGTTCATACATTTATCAAGTTAAACTTCTTTGATTGCTATGGTGATCAAGTAGGGATGGTTGCCATTTCACAAAATAATATAATACAGGGAAGTTTTACATATGCAAAATCCATCTGTAAATTCCTTCCCTCTTGAGGATTATAATGTCAGTGAATGCATCATGTATCTACATTGCAGGTTTTCAAGATATTTCTAAAGTAAAAAAGGAATTTGATACAATTTATGTGATCTGGAATGTATACCAAAGACCTAATTCTTAGTCACCTTATCGGTGAGATGAGCCAGCATATAAATTTAATAAATAAATAAAAATAATTCACATCTCAGCATTCCTGGGATCTTCAGCCCCACTAAGTGGTCCTTTCCACTTCAAATTTATGCAGTTATTAATTGTGGAGGCCAAAATGTATAATACCAGGACATGGATCAAGCTTTGGAGATAGAAAATTTTAATCCCAGTGAAGGGTAGTAGCCAGAGAGGACTGTACAAATATAAATGGATGATTGTATTAGAACAGGACCATCAATAGAGAAATAGTATGGAGCCTGGCAGGACAAATAGAATACAATATTATCTTCCTTTTCTCTAGCTTCTCTTTCCTCCCAATCACCTTTTTACAAGTAGCTTCTCTTGCTATATGAAGGGCATAAAATACCAACAGATACATCTTCATGCAGTATATAGTTTGATCTTTCTTTCTGAAGTATAAATCTTCCTAATAGCCATAGATTTTAAATAACTTAGTATTCCTAACTATAATTCCACCAGTCTGTGTGTTGTGAAAAAATATCTGTGTGAGTGTATGCTTTTGAATGACATTTTCCAAATGATTTGGACATGTCATTTTTAATTTGTTTAACAAGATGATGGTGATAAATTACCAAAAATGTGATTAGGCTTTTCATAGAACTGCCATCTAAGATTTACAGCTGTCTCAGTGTTTTTAAAAGCCCCATAAAATGTAATCTGTATAAAATAGAGTAGGCTTTGTATAAAGAATTTTATAAAAATTAAATAAACTTGTCATTATTAAAAAATACTGTTATTAGTTTAACAATTTTTGTTTTGAATAATGCAGTAATATCCTTAGGGAATGTCTAGGTTTCTTTAGTATAATGGGTTCTGATGCAAAAGAATAGTATTGAAAGTCCAATAAACTTTTGTGGACTTCATTGATTTTGAAAGACCCAATCCAAATTCGAATATATGGCTTAATTGGAGAATTTAGAACTTTTGTTATTGCCAGTTATATATTAGTCAATACAAATCATGTCTTTTGTAAAAGAATATACATAAGTATGCAGCTATGCAATATATGCCTAAATCCGGAAGACCATAGCAATATGGCTACATAATGACAGAAAAGGGGAAAACTTTATTAAATGCTAATTTTCTGTGTAGATAATTGAACAATGTATGCCAGGCTGACTATCCTTTAGAAACTTTGCTTTATCTGTACCTTTCATCTTAGAGGTGGCATCTGTATTTCTCCTTTCTAGTACTTGAAAGAAAGAAAAAAACCTCCTCTATCACCATTTCCTCCTCTAGTGTCCACCAGGGAGTTCATCTACTGATCCATTTTACCTATGAAAAGCTGCAAAAGAGGTTAGGGTATCCTCGAACATGGCTAATAGCTCTGAGGTTGAAGATGGAGAGGCAAAGGACTTCATTGGTAGGGATCAATCTTACTCTTAAGTTTCATAAAGCTAGTTTGTTTAGAAAGAATACTAATAGTCACTATAGCAAGTAAGAATATTCCAAATATAAATAGTAGAAATAAAATTAGCAAGATCACCAAATTAGAACTCTGGTACGTGGATCACCATAGAAAACTACAACCTTCACTTTCCATAAAATATCAGAGAGTGAACCATTGAGATCATAATCAAAACAATTCTGAGTTGTTTGAGTTATAATTTATTGCAGATAAGGGGAGTGCTCAGAGAAAGAAGGTCAAGCAATCATTACCTAACACAACAATATGTCTTAGAATGATTGGAACTTATTATTATTAGTGCTACTTAACAAAGAAAAGACATTTCAGTGTGTCATTTCAAGGCAGCTTCACCCCTTACACCAGAGGTCTTCAAACTT
>JAOYMU010000001.1:90993500-91003570 GCA_025802295.1 Psammodynastes pulverulentus | reverse complement strand
ATTCAGCAGGTTCTGACCAGTTCTGGAGAACCGGTAGCGGAAATTTTGAGTAGTTTGGAGAACCGGTGGTAACTTTCCCCCAGAAGTGGGGAGGGAATGGAGATTTTACAGTATCCTTCTCCCAGGAGTGGGGTGAGAATGGCAATTTTGTAGTATCCTTTCCCTGCCACACCCACCAAGCCATGCCCACCAAGCCACACCCACAGAACCAGTAGTGAACTTTTTTGAATCCCACTACTGGTGGGAGTGTTGTTAGTGGTTCCTTGATTAGGCTGTTGTTTATTGTTCACTTATTTGTCTGAGTTGGCAGTTCCTTAACTGGGGTATTGTTTTACTGCTTGACTTGGTCTAGTATTAATTTGGTATTAATGTCTGCTCATCTGGGAAGGAGGTGCTTTGTTTTTGTTTTTTTAATTTACTTTTTGGCCTTTTGATGGTTTCTTTTGAATTGTATGTAGGTGTTGTTTATCTCTGTGTGCCCATGCTTCCAGGAATTCTCTAGAGCTTTTGGATTTGGCTTGATCTAAGGTATGCATAAACTAAGTCTGTCCACGTATTGTGAAATTAAGGAGTTTTCATAATGTCTTTTCAATGCTAGATGGTGACCATGATATGCTCTGCCAGATATGGCTATTTTAAACTTTAGAGTTTAAATAATAAAACATTTGTACATGTCTGGCAACACTAGTAGTAGTTAGTGCGACATATCAATTGTATAATAAAAGAAATTATTTATTAACTTTTAAAAAATAAACTTTTAATTAGCAAAACAAAGCAAAGCACTTTACAGATCTTTTAAAAATTCAAGCAAAACCATTACTAAAGCATATAAAATGTGTAACCTGGGCATAAGGAGACCTGGCTAATGGAAAGATATTCACCAGCTATTCCAAGAAAGGATAACTCTAATTACATCCCTCTAACGGACTATTTATCAATACTTGGCAATTTGAAGATGGATGGACTGCCATAATTTTCAGTCATCTCAAAATTGCCGAAGTTGAGAAATATTGCCCTAGAGATATTCCAGATATTGCTACTATTACTAAAAAAACATCCAGAATATAGTTGAACTGGACCTAATAGAAGTAAATCTATCTTTCAAACAAACATATGTAGGGTGGCCTAGAAAACTTCTGTTAGATCGGTACCTATCAAAAAGATGGATTAAAATTAGGAATGTTGTCACCAGATTAATTCTGTTTCTTCCTTACCTGTTTATCATACACATATTTCTATAGGATCTGTCATCCTAATAGTCTTATTCAAAAGACTAGAACCTAAGTCAATTCAATAGTAAATTAACTTTTTTGGCATCATGTGGGACAGCAAATATAATTTTGGGTGGCTGGAGGGCTTTTGTTTGTTTGTTTGTTTTTAAGGTGGGATTTAGACCATCAAATGCTGTCAGTAGGAGCTTTAGATTATTTTTAAAATAAAAAGTAGTCCTGAGGTTAACTTGGACCTGAAACTACAAACTGTTCACACTGTGATAGAATCATGTTACCAGTGAGAGAGGAAATGTTATATTGAAGCTAACAACAAATAAGGTGGTATAAGAAGTGGGGAAAGATGGTATATGGAAATGTGTATAATGAACTAGACAATGTGTGATACCCAGAGATATGCCAGGAGAAGAAATTCAACTGGTGGAACTGACCTGTGAATAATTGGAGCTGTTGGAAGACTTCACATAAAAAACATTTAGCATAAAATTACTGGGATTTTATATAATTTTTATATTCGTTATTGTTTTTAAATTATATTGTTTTCATGTTGTATATTGTTTTTTTTAAATTGTTGTGAGCAGCCCAGAGTCATAGATTTGAAATGAGTAGTTATATAAATTGGAATTATAAATCTTGGGATGTTAAACATGATCACATGCAAGACTCTGCATGCACTGCTGGCTAGCATGTATCTTGCCAAATTTAGGTATTTTCAAGGGCTTTTCTATAAGCAAACCTCTTGAGATCTTATCTAATTATCTGATACAAGAAGCTGTACAACATACATCTCAAACTGCTAGGCAAGACTTAGTGCAAAAGTTTTGTGCAATGACATATACGAACCAAAGAGCGTGACTACATTTAATTTCTTTTCTCATGCAAAACCTTAGCACCTCATATGTACAGCCCCCACTAGCCTTATCCTGAATATTCAAGTATGCGAATTGTAATTTAGCTCCAATTTAACCAAAGCCATGAGCAATAAAACGATAAATCAAATACTTTGTGAAAATGGCTACAACGTTCTCAGTACAATCTGTCATCAGAAAGTCTAATTTCCCCATGCTCTTCTGCCTTGGCAGTGAGGCTTAATAAATACTGACAGCGACTATGTGGAATTAAGATTTCATACTGGAGTGATTTAGGTTGTGGAATAGATAATAGTCTAATAAATATGCTGCAATTATTACGGGCTGATTTTGGAAAATAGCCTGCTTAAAATGAAGCACAATAGAAAGCCAAGTATTCAGCATTATCAGAACTATGCTACTTATCACATTCAATATCACTTTAGGAGTTCATTGGGGAACTGCCTCAATTCCTTTCCACATGACTTGGGGAAGAAGAATAAAGCACAAGGCTAGATACAAAAATGTAAGGAAAGGAAGAAAGGGAGCTTCTGTAGAATGTCAGGAATCCAATAATTTAAAAACCCTAGAACACTTGATGCAATGATGGCAGTGGGTAAGCCAGCATTTGACCATGATGTGAAATATCGGTGTCTGCTAAGCCCGTGCAGGAATATCACACACCCCTCCCAAAGATTTAAAGTCCTCCGATTGATAGACTGTAAGATAGGGTGCTAGATGGTAGGAAAGGCTTACTCAGGGAAATTGCATCTATTTGTAAGTAAATCCCTCATACATCTGGCCAGTCATTTTATAAGGATTCAGTGCTGAGCTAGTGTGGCAGGAGTGTATCAAATGTAGCCTTCACATTTGCCATCCCATTTTCATTGCACATACCAACAGCTGTGCAGTGCATCTCCTCCAAATGAATATTGCCTATAAATTTAAAAAAGTGGCAGTTCTTGGATCGCAGTTTGGAGATGCAGGACAAATGATGCTTTAAGAAATTGCAAAAGAATAGATTGGGACAGACTTTACTTTAAGAAATCCAAAGACTGATGGTCTGAATTTAGATTGATTTGTCCAGCTCTGCCCTTATGATCTGCTTGTGGACAGAAGCAAGCATCTGGTTAGCCACTGAAAAACTGGATTGAGTTGGTATAGTTGGAAGGTTCTTTGTATCACATTGCCCACATGCACATGTACTCATTTAATCAATGGAGAGAATGCTTCAGTGTGTGTTTTCACTATTTTCGCATGCTTCAGCCTGACTTTACATTTCCATAGAACACATTTTTAAAAGCTCCCTTGAGTAGAGTGATGAGTATTGCTTACATATGGGATCAGTTCTTTACTCAGCAAGTAAAGTAGAATAGTGCTGGCTTTCTCATTTTCCCTCAGCCCAAAATAGATTTGCTATGGAAATAAAATCTGGGATAACCATATATATGCCACTTGGGTTTACTAGAGGTGGACAAAGTGCAAACACAACAAATCAATATATTTAGTGTAGGACTTTATTGCTGAATCAAAATAACAGTGGGCAAACTGTCTTGCCATTGATTGTGCCATTGATTTCAAAGGATGCCACTCTCTGTCAATATATCAAGATGCAAGAGTTTTATGACATGCACCTGCTCAGGTATCAGCCTCTTCAGAACTGCCTGAATGGCCATGTTAAGTGCAATGCTATTCCAAGAGCATAGCAAGTGCTCCCATAATAGAAGATTATGAGAGTAATGGACCATTTTCACTTGTAATTATATGATCAATTTATTTTCAGTCACTGAGCATTCAAATTAAGCATAAAATAAGGCACTCACAGTTCTAAGGAACATATTCTTTTGGTATATTTTATTGGAGAGAAATAAGAGCTCTCTTAGAGTTTGGCTTTAATGTTGAGTTACTTTGAAGAGCAAAATGAAGATTGTTTGTTGCAGAAGGTAATCCTTGCTGGGGAAGATGGAAAAATAATAATCAAAAGACAGAAATGGAGGTTTTCTAACTCTCACTCTGCAGATAATAATTCTCATATATTGATATAAAGTCTATTAACAAAAATGGCAGTTAGCCTACAATGTAAGATAAGAACACAAAACTGGTACACCATACCCTCATACCAGAAATCCACCTGCTGTTGACGTCTTTAAAGGAAGACGCAAACTCACACACACACACACACACACACACACACACACACATATATCTCATGCTATTTATATAGGTAATTGTATTGTATGGCGTTATCTGAAGAGCAGCAATTTAAATTAATTGTAGAAATGTATTTTGTGGCATTAACGAGAAGGTCAAACAACTTATTCCATGCAGTATTTTTCTGACTTATTAAGCATGCATTCTCTATACTGCAGGTACTCTCAGTCTTGAAGAAATTGGAAAATGTAGTTTTCTTTTACAGTGGGATACAAGGACACACATTTCCTTTTAATTCTGTGATGTTAACCTTGCCCTTAATGATTCCCATTCCTTTCCCCATCTTATCTTTCTAGATATATATAGATATGGGTTTTTGAATGCTATATATTTGATGTCTGATGAAGCCAGGTGCTGATCAACACCTGCGCTCTAGGTAACAAAACACATCAAAGTATGAGATTTGCTTTTTTTCATAATAGTTGGGTTCATACAGCATGCTAAGCCTACAGGCAAAACATTTTTTGGCCTATAATGATGTGCAAGCCAGCTTTTTATTTATTCTTTCTGATTTATAAAGGACATAGAAGCTATCTCAAAAGATGGGAGGGATATGTTAATTTCTGTTATAACTCTAAAGAGCACTTCATACAAGTCAAATGCTTGTCTCAGCACCAAGGCTAGTTGCTCTCCTTGGCAAGGCTTCATTCAAATGTTTATTGTTTCTGCATTGCCTAAGGGGCTGTATTAAGTATAGCCTCTGAAATTTTTCATGGCAAGGTTAAGAGAATAGCCTTGAACTTAAATAAGAATTTAGTATAAAACGATGATGGGCTCTCATGTCTTTTCAGACTGTATTCAATAATACCTTGTACTATTTAACCAGAATTCACTAGCTGCAAAACTAGTCTAAAAAGAACCAAAAAAAGGGGGGGAGGGGGAGATCTCCTTCAGTATGACTTTGAAGAACCTCTAGTAAGCCTATAACAACTTTATTATTCCATACACAGTCTTATAATTTGTCTAGCTTTTTAAAACCCAATCTCTTTTGCTCTTTTGCTCTCTCACTCACTCACTCTCTTTGTATGATATAGGTTTAGGGATTTGGGACTTATTATATCTGAGAAATGAAGAGAAATGGAAAAATGCTTAGAAATTAAGCATAGGAAGACATTCAAGGATTTGAATGAAATAATGCATGTCATTTCATCTGTTTATATGCCTGACACTTGACCAGGTCATCATCCACATTGCAGAGAGGTGCAGCACAGAGTCTTTTCCTGTCTGTCCACCACTACCATTCCAGAGTGCTTTATTAAAGGAGAGAGAGTGGGAGAGATAGAGGGAGAGCGTAAGCTGTAGCTGCCTTATGTTGCTTGGCAAAACAAATCTCAATTATTATTTATACATTTCAGCAAGATATACTGTACACATTGCAGGGCTTGGGAAAAGATATAAGCTCCCATTTCTGTGCAATTTTCTGTGCAATATCATTTTAATATATTTGCACCATTCAGAAGAAATATCAGAGCACATTTATTCTGAATTGTTATCCTAGCCTAGCATGTACACACACACACACACAACCACACTAAAGGTGAAAACATGCCTATGAGTTGCTTGCAATCAGAACAAAAAATGGTCAGTAATATTATCATGAAATATTCCTTTTTTTACATGGGATAATAGGTATAGGATTTAGAAAGAATAAGCAGAACTAGCAGGGGTGTTTGAATAAGAAACAGGAAGTAAGGAAACATGATAAACATTCCTTAGTTTCACAACACATGAACAGACTCAGACACGGTTTCAATTGGGAAACTATGAATGTCCTAGATCAAGCCAAGTTCAAATATGTTAGAGAATTTCTGGAGGCCTGGTGCTAGACAAATTAGCCATCAACAGGCACATAGAGATAAACAACATCTATACCACTCAAATAAACAATCAAAAAGCCAAAAAGGAAACAAAAAGAGCAAAGCCCTTCACCAGCAATCAACATCAACATAAACAGATATTATCAAGATTAATACTAGTCCAACAACAAAGAAATAAACAATATGCCAATCAGGGAACTACCAATGTAGACAAACAAGTTAAGAATAAATAGCAGCCTACCCAAGGAATCACCACCAACACTGGTCCCACCAACACTGACAGGACAACCCACTAGTAAAGAAAAATCAGAGCAGACCTGATTCCTTCCTAGCACTGATAACGTTACCTAGTTTAGAAATTTGCAACAAAATCACTAAGCTCAGAGAACCCCAAGAACCCCACAGTTTAACCCAACACTTCAAATATTCTCTTTTGTCAGTAAGAAAACAAGGTGGCAAAGCAGAATGTTACAGACAGAAGGAAAGAGTAAACTTGCTCTGTTTACCTAAACCTGGCTGAATGCTGTCTGGATCTCTCAATGTTAAAACCAGCACCTTTAATTTGAGGGTTGCATGGGTTGCAATCCTAGCTTTATTTTATGTTTTTTTTCTCAAGCCTGAACTTTGCCTTACACTCTGCATGACCTCTATCTCACTCAATATACTTCACACATTGATAGTAATTCTTCAGACTTCCAGGATATTTTTTCAGTTTGACTAGCAGAGACATGGAGCCTCTAACATGTCATTTACAATTGGGCTACATTTTCTAATATACATTGCTTTTGATTTTATTAAGTACAATTTTGATACATAATAACTATATAATTATCCTGTCTACCAGGTCTACATATTTGGTAGACCTGCAAAAATCCAAATACCACTAGATGATAGCAAAGAAATACAGAAGACTGCAAAATGTTGTTCCCATTGAATGATTGTCTGGATTTTTACAGTGAGATTATGACAGATATATCCTGTCCAACCTACTGTATTTTTAGGAGATCTGGAGTGAGATTCAGAGTTGTATACTTTTCTGCCCTTCGCAAAGGCACCTGCTTTCTTTCCTGTTCCCAATTCTCCTTTTGAATGTGAATTTACTTTCCCATCTATTCTTGATGCCTACAAAATATTAATTCTAATGTTAATCAATTTTAGTTCAACCTAGTTTGCAAACTATGGATATAAGTAATTTCAGACTTGCAGTTAATCATGATGGTATTAAGCTTTATATTATTTTTCAACACCTCAGCCATAATAACTTTCAGCAGAGACCATTCATTCATTCAGCTGAAAGTTATATGATAAGCTGATGACTAATAATAGGATATTGAATCAAGGACATACGTGCATGAATCACTCTTACGATCTTGATAATTTTATTTCATATCTTCCAATCTCCATACCAAGAGATATATTTAAGGTTCAGATGCAATTCATTAAGAGAAAATTTGTATTTATAAGTGGTAGGATATTTTGCACCTTCTATAAAGTACTTGCAATTGAGATATGTTTGTTACATTTGAACTTTGCATGTAGATTTCAACATTTGTTATTTTATTTCTAGACTTACCACTTGGCGCTCACTTGTAATTTATGCCATCATATTATAATCATGATAAAAATATGGGGGTGAAATACAATAACTTGCTTAAAATCATCCAATGAAAAACAATATTTGAGTGGGAATTTTCAATATGGGTCTTCTCAATTTTGATCACTGTATAAAAGGTCTTTTACATGTCATCTATAAAGTGATTCGAATGTTTGATGATGGGGATTACTGAAAAGTGGTGGGATTTACTTGATAATTAAACATTCTTTTCCTCTTGTGTACCTATGTACAACGCATGCAGAAAAAAGAAAGTCCATCAATTGAATGAGAAGGAAATATGGACGAACTACAGGCATTCAAACACTGGGCTGCAAGAATCATCTATGTATTTATTCAACCTTAAGATTCCTGTTCCCAAGCCAGGTAAGTATCTTAATCAGAACAAAGGAAAATACAAGGCAATTGCTCTGTGCATGTTAATGAACAAAAGGGGAGGATGACCGTGAGGGGAGAATGGCATGGAGGGAGGAGCCTCAAAACCCAGCCTTCGATTGATTTCTGCTAAAATAACTTTCAGCTAAAATGTTAGAATGTATTAGGAATAAATGGTTAAGTAATAAATACCTGTTGGAAAATATCAGGTAAATTCTTGTGCACTAACAGATTCTCAAAAAATGTCCAATTCATTGAATACTGTGTAAATATATACAAACAAGAACTCCAGGAGTGTATTGCAAGACTATATATTCTCAGCAGAATATTCTCACTCTAGTCGTGAAAGAAATCCCAGCTAAAGCAAGCAGGCATCTATATTGGCAGCAGTGATATAGGAAGATGCTGGAAGATAAAGTTCAGTTTAGTGGCAATGGCAAAGGCAACTATTAGGCTCTGTGGGAGAAGGCAGTGGTAAATTGCTCCTTTAAAAAAAAAAACCAAGAAAACTACATAGATAGAAAATATAAAATTATTGATGATATAGTGCTGGATGATTGGCCTTTCAGGTTAGATGGCCTTCCACAAACTACATAGGAAGAGCTGAAGATCTTTTGGATAAATTCAAATTGGTGAAAAATGAACTGAAACAATTCCGAATTAACATTTTAAGCATCGGTGAAATGAAATTGATTAGGATTGTTTCAAAGATCAAAGGTGAAAGTAGTATACTGAAATTATATTAGTAGAGATGTGATCATTTAAAAGATATCCCCTATTTACAAGAACTTCTAATATTAGAAGAAGTTAGAGCAACATTCCTGTTATTTCCAAGTTGGAAGGTTTGTAAAATTGATGAAATACCCACAGAATCCACAGAAGAAAAATCTGTAAAGGTTCTGAGAAAATTATGTCAGCAAATTTGGAGTGGCCAACAACTGGGAGAGATCAGTTTACATACTAATACCAAGAAGCAGATTTATCAGAGTATGCAAACTGTTTCTATTATCCTTAATTTCACATGCCAGCAAAGTAATACTTAACATCATCTTATGCATACTAGAGCCCTACATGCAGAGATTCCAGATTTTCAGTTGCCTTTAGAAAAGGCTGAGGAAGATCAGCAACATTATTGCTGATGTGCAACCAAAAAAGTCAAACAATACCAAAAAAAAAGTCAGTATGTGCTTCATTGATTTTAGAAAAGTCTTGGATTATGTTGACCATGTCAAACTGTGGAATGTGCTTAGAAAAATGGGAATCCCAGAACAAATAATTGTCCTCAAGCAGGTCAGGAAGACAGAGTATAGACCAGTATTTCTCAACCTTGGCAACTTCAGGTTGTGTGAACTTCAATTCCCAGAATTCCCCAGCCAACATCTCTGGCTGAGGAATTCTGGGATTTGAAGTCCACACATCTTTAAGCTGCCAAGGTTGAGAATATTGGTTTAGGCAAATGTCGGGGTTATACGGTTTTGGGAATGTAACCCTCTTTGTCCTTTGGATAAATTAAAACATCTTAAGTCCTTGGAGTCCAAGAATGGAAACTGAATAATTTCAGAATAAATGGAGCCGTTTAATCCCTTGATTCTCCTTTAATCCGATGAGCCCAGGCCGGCCTAAGTATTTGACTCACCTCCGAAGACCGATGGAAAACTATCCTGGGTAATAATTAAAACAGGGATTGGACATTGGCGGCGATGACGAAGAGATCATTTGTCTGAACTAGCTTTCAACTTTTGCTACAAACGGTGTTTCGGGTTTTAATAGCAGACGAAATTAAAATCTCTTTAAACGCCTTGACGGATTTTGGGCCTGAATTTTAATTTGGTGACTCTAAGCCACAAATGAAAGGGAAGCTAAAAAAAATGACGTCCTTATGTAAAATGTATAGATAGTTCTATTTTATTTTATTTATTTTATTTTATTTTATTTTATTTTATTTTATTTTATTTTATTTTATTTTATTTTATTTTAT
>JAOYMU010000001.1:90976235-90987724 GCA_025802295.1 Psammodynastes pulverulentus | reverse complement strand
GATCACCCAGCCATGCCTACCCAGCTGCTCATTAGGGCAGAGAACCAGTTGTTCAATTATTTGAATCCCACCACTGGTAAGGGGGCATGCATAAGCGCACCAGCATGCCTACCGTCTCTGTCCTACAGTTCCCATTTGTTCGTACTCATTTATTATGTATATACTTATACCTGTTTATACTTATATGTTTGTGAAAGAAGAAGAGACAGACATGTCAATCTCTGGAACTATATGTTTATATGTTATGTTATGTTCATACTTATACTTGTTTTCTCATACATGCTGGACAAACTAACTAAATAAATAAAAATAAAATAAATAAAATTGCGACTTCACCGCTGGGTGACAGAGCTGAAGGCTTCCATCCAAAACTATTTTATTGTGAGAATTCAATAACTCGAGCAGGGGGTTGGACTAGATGACTTCCAAGATCCCTTCCAACTCTGTTATTCTTTGATTCGAACTCACCCCAACAGGTAAGCTGAGCAGTCTCAGCTGGAGATCCAGGAAGCAGGTGGAGAACTGTATTTCTGTTTTGCTTCCTCTTTGTTTTTTAAAAACAATGGCACTCAGCAACCAACTCTGACCTTTTGTAGAGCTGTTGTGGCTTTAATCATGGAGATAAACATATCAAGAAGGCCTCCGGCGTTCCTTCACCTGCCCAGAGATGAAGACCTGTCACAGCCTGTTTAGGAGCCACCAAAAGTCACTAATGGCCCCTCTAAAGCCCATAGCTTTCTGGATGTCCAAAAGGTCCCAATTTGGCTTTCTGCCAGTTCCTGAGTTATGACCTACCAGGCAGCAGGGATCAAATTATCACTTATTAATTCACTTTCTCCTTGTTAAAGTCTCGTCTGTCCATCTGGACCACAACCCTGGTTCTTCTTGACCACATGGCCCTTGCTGCCAAGCGATGTTAGGGGAGAAGGTGGCCTAAGGCAGCTACTGAGGTTGATAATAATGGAAAGAATTTGAATCAAGGTTTCTTGGATCCCACTCAAACTATTAGGTAATGTCTAATGAAGAGAAGGACTAGAGGTGATATGATAGCAGTCTTCCAGTAGTTGAGAAGTTGTCATGGAGAAGAAGGGGTCAACTTATTCTCCAAAACATCTCAGGGCAGCAGAAGCAACCGTAGGTGGAAGATCATTAAACCAACCTAGAAGTAAGGAGAAATTTCCTGACAGTGGAACTGTTTGCCTCCAGAAGTTGTGGGTGCTCCATCACTGGAGGCTTTTAAGAAGAGACTGGACAGTCATTTGTCCAGAATGGTATAAGTTCTGCTGAAGGTTGGATTAGAAGACCTCCAAAGTCCTTCCAGCCCTATTATTCTATGTTCAACTAGTTGGTTTTTCCTCTAATAAAAGTTTCTGCGGATTTATATATCTGAAACTCTGGGGACAGAAATACTTTTGTAAGAAGGCATGATCTTCACAGATTGTGCTCAGCTATCCTTTCTTTGAAATCTTTGTCTATCATCTATCCATCTATCCATTCATCCATCTATCATCTGTATCTGTTCTTATATCACACTAAGGGAAAACAATTGATTTATGAGCCCCAAAAGCTGAGTTCACCCAAGACATTTAAAAGACAAACCATAAAATGTGAACCCCAGTTTCAAAGACCTGGCACAGAATATTAGATTGATATTAGGCTGCTAATGTCATTTCATTTACAATTTTCATTTTACACAGCCTAAATGCAATAAAGGATCCTTCCACTGTGTGTTTAATATGAGTGTCTTTGTGTTTACAGGGTGAAACTATCCTATTGACACAAGTATTGGTCAGCAGAGGAAATTCCTGTCACTAACAACAAAGCCCTAGGTGACTAATTTTACCAGTGTATCACAAGAAACAGATCCTTCTCACCTGCTGTTGTGTTCAGGTAAAGAGCAGAACATTATTTATTCAACTTGGACCACAGGTACATGAAACCGGGAATGCTTGCTGGGTTAAAATTGGGCCATTTGCTTTGTGAAACTCTTGCTGGAAGAGGTGGGCAGCTGGGTGATCACATACACAAATGTATTGTTTGGTGTTGAAGCCTGTTTGTGTAAAATCATTCTCTACTTCATCATACAGGCAGTGAAGGGGTGGTAAAGAAAGGGTGTTTGCCAGTGTGAGAATCGCTTAGATTTTAGGACCATTCTCCAGGTAATCCTTGCCTTAATGACTTTAATAAGCACTGGGAATTTTGTTGTTAAGTGATGCAGCCTTTATGCGAAGCATCACAAGATCATGACTTGTGACCCTCCCCACCGGTTTCTCCATTGAGTTTGCACGTCAGAAGCCTGCTGAGTAGATCCTAAAGATGTGATGATGTGGTTGCTGGATGCTGCAACTTTAATAAAACTCTGACTGTGGCCAAACACTTGAATTGTGACTGTGTGACTGCAAAGATGCTACAACGGTTATAAGTGCAAAGACCATTCGTAAGTCATATTTTTCAGCACCGTGGTAACTTTGAACAGTCGCTCTACAGAGAGTTGTAAATCAAGGATTACTGGTATTCTAATCCAGATTTCAGATTCTATCTAGCAAGGAAAGGACAAGGATGGGAAGGTGGGGTGGTGGTGGAATGATGGTTTAGTTTAAGTAATGATAGAGCGGGATATTTGTAGCTCAGGGTTGAACTGTGGGATCCTTGGTGTTCTCTGAGCTTGACTGTTTTCTTGTAGACATTTCTTACCTGACTAGGTAATGTCATCAGTGCTAGAAGTGAGTGGGGTTTGCTCTCTTTTTATATTCAAGTGGCTTACCTTAACAAGGAGCATATAAACAGGAAACAAACTTGTAGCACTGATGATGTTACCTAGTTGGGTAATGAAAGATCTTCAAGGAAACAATCAAGCTCAGAGAGCACCACATTCCTCCTCCTCCTCCTCCTCCTCCTCCTCCTCCTCCTCCTCCTCCTCACGGAGTCTACCCTGGCTGGGAAACGCTTTGAGCCCACATAGAAAAAAAGTCACAGGTGGAAAGGCACGCTGCAGGAGGAATCAGGGCTCGCTTCTCCCGCGCCTCCCCCTCCGCCCCATTTGCACACACCATCTCCTCCTCCTCCTCACGGAGTCTACCCTGGCTTGGAAACGCTTTGAGCCCCCATAGAAAAAAAGTCACAGGTGGAAACAGGGCTTCAGCTGGTCTCGCTTCTCCGCCCGCTAGGAGCACGTGCGCCTCCACCCCGTTTGCAGACCCCTCTCACCTGGCTGGCAGACCTCAGAAGGCGGCAATTGCCGGACACGGCTTGGCCCTGCTGGAAGGTCCAAAAGTCAGCAGGAGCCGGGCGAGGCCTCAATTGCAGGCAAAAGCTGGGCTCTGAACCGTTCTGCTCCACTCCTTCCCAGGTATTTAATGCGGAGAGGATCAAGTTGATCAATGTATTTCCCCCTCCTGGGAAGCCCATCTGACCAATCAGGGTTGTTTGGGTCAGGCCAGAATCTCCCTCCTCCTATTGTGGTTGGTTCCCCCCTCCCTCCCCAAGTTCAAACTTAAACTAAGTAACTAAGTTCTGGTTTTTTCTAAGTAACGGCTGTTGATGCTGTCGCGGCAGCCATTGCTGCCAAGCCCGGGCCCCGGCTACTTTTGCGTTTGCTAGTTAATGAAAAAAATAATTAAATAATTCAGTAAAAAAAGGTGCCGGAACGCCGTTCCGGTGCGTTCCGGCAGAAAAAAAGCCCTGTTCATCTGTAAGACGAACTATAGCCAAAAATAATGGATATAGCTTTTTTAACTGCCCAATAGTAACCACTTTAAAAAATATGTCAACCCAGTAAAATATGTTGCTCCTGCCATTTATTTCAACTGAATGAATTTAAAATCAGCAAATATTCAAGGACTTAAAGCTCACTTTATAAGAAGAGGAGAAAAATATTCTCCTATACTGTTGGCATCTTGATAGCTATAGGGGATTGCACCCAGTCATTTCATTTTAGTACGATTTAATACAATTAATTAATTTCATTGCACATTTTTCAGCTATAACTGAAAGCTGTGTAAAGGCAAGATCTCCACAGATTAAATACCCACAGGCACAGGCTTCTGTTTATATCATTGTTGGCAATTTGTCAGAGGGATCTTTCTTTTTCATAAAATAAATAAATAAATAAAAACATCGAGCATCTCACGGAAGACTTTTCCTTTTATCAACTTTTCTTTCATATTGGATGGAAGGTTTTTCAGCTGACAAAATCTAAGAGGTTCCTTATGGTTTGGCAGCCAAATGGTTTAATCACTGTGTGTGACCACAGGTCTCAGGGAACAGAGTCAACTTATTTTGTACAACATTTTTTTTTATAATGCCATAGCTCTTGGCAACAAATGGCTCTGACAGAGCAGGTCAAGTCCATGAATCTTGTGAAACCTGCTCTTGGGCACTGGGAAGCAAAAATAGAGAAGTCACATACTTGACATAGAGACATTTTAGTTCCCATTTCCTGTAGTTTATAACTTGTTAACTTTGTGAAAGGATAAACTGCTGAGGAATGTACAAATATTTCTAGTTTCTATTGTGATATATGTCAAAAACAGCTTTGTACCTTAGAGAGGAAAAAAAAGGCAATATATGGTTTTATACAGCCCACTTACTGGAAATATTTAATTAACAGAGGAAGGATGCTGCATAATTGTTACAGAAATATATCATTCTAAAAATGTAGACATTCTTTTGCCTTTCAATGTGACCTACACAGGACACAAACCATTTAAGAAAAACGTCAGCAATTATTTTTCTTCTGTTGAATATATAGTTTATTTCAAGATAACCCTGTCTTAAAGAGTTTAATGGCACCAAAATGTCTGTTATGGTTTAATCACTTACTAAATATATACCCAATCATTTTAGAATGATTCCTGCAGATAACATTGCTAACAGGTGCCACTATGATCATTATCACACTCGGTTTATTTTGAACTATTTTAATTTATCTGTACCTATTGATCAGGAACCCTTTTTGGAAGTAATGTACTTTTCCTTCCTGATTTAAAGAATAAATAGAATTGGGAAGCATTTGGGAACTTCAATTTTATTCCATCAGTACTTTGATTTGCAGTTTAAATAACTGTTTCCCAGTCTGATAACTTCCAGATGTGTAGACTTAAACTTAACACAATTCTCAGGAATGTTCATACTGGCTGAGGAATTTTGGGAAGTTCATCCCATCTAGAAATCGCTAAGACTGGGAAACACTGGTCTAAATCCTATTTAAATAAGGCTTCAATAGAAATAGAAAATATAGCAAGTTAAGGCAGAAGGAAATGGGGGTAAGTTTGAGTAGTTTAAATTCAAATCTGAACTTCACAGACTGTAACAGAGTGAGTTGGAGAATACTAAAGCAAGAGAAGGTAGCAGAAGAGTGACATGGACGGAGGTGAGAGAGAATCAGTTAAACAGTGCACCAGCACATTATGTAGAAATTGTTTCTTTTATCTTTTATTAACTTAATAAAATTGCCCTGGTTGGCCGTATTCTGTAATTAAAGACAATAATTTACATGCCAAATCTGGTTTTAAGTTTACATATGTGTGTATACATGTGTGACACACATATGTCAGAAGAACATCATTCCATGAGTCAAAAACAAGGAAAAAAAGTAGAGAGCAGGAGCAACTGACATTCTGCTGGCTTCCCCACTGAATTTCCTTGTGGAAAGTTGAAAGAGAATGCTAAAAATACTTCCTTCCTTCGTTCCTTCTTTCCTTCCTTGTCCCCTCCCTATCTTCCTTTCCTGCTGGCTTTCTCATTTATTTTGCTTGTAGATATTTTTCATAGAGAAAGTTAATGGGGAAGCCAGCAGGAAGTTGCAAGTCCAAGGCCAGCAGGCAGGTAAATGAGTGCTCCTTGGTGGGAGAAGGAAGGAAAGAGTGTACAAGGATGCTGGTCAGAAAGAATATGTGGAGGTGAGAGAGAGTGGCTGTATGCAATGGGAAGAAAATGTAGGTGTGTGCACAAGATGCTGCATTAGCTTAATGTGTGCAAGAAATGGGGGTATGTGGAAAGCATGAGTCAGAGAGGATGCATAGCTGGGTTGCATGGGTTGAGAAGCATGTAACAGACATGTGCAAGAGCTGCCACGCAGATTGAGTAAGGCGTGAGGGAGCATGAATTGAGAAGGGTGTATGGAGATCACAGGAGCATACAAGAGGTGTTGCATGATTCAGGGTGCCCAGACCCAATTCTCACAAGGCATATAAAATGGCATGGAGAAAGTGGAATGAGACAAAATTATTCTCTGTCTGAAAATATTAGTCTCAAATTTGGAAGATTTTAAAAGAAAACTGGATAAGTTCTTAGTAGAGAATTTATCCAATACTGCTTTATTTTACCTCCAAAATGAGGATTTCATGCCTCCATATCACCTGTTTAGAAAACAACAACAGTGTGTCTCCTACAGAAAACATGCCAGAGGCACCTAGGTGAACATGTCTGAAAGAACATGTTGGACTAAGATTACCAACAAGGCTGGTCTTATGTTGTTTTCTTTTCATTCTCATGTTCTTATCTTTCCCCATAAACCTGTGGTTGCCTTTATATGCCCCATTTTAATAGACTTCAGTGGATTTGCCTATTTAGAACCATCACATTCTTAATTATAGAATTCAAAATTAATTTTATCATCCTGGGGTTAAGGAAATTGTGGCAATAGATGGCACAGTATGGCTGAAAGATCTATAATCCTCCAAATCTTACTAAACCATCACTCACAGCCAGCATGGTCAATAGTAAAGAATGCTATGAGTTTTTTTAAAAAATAAAAATAAGTGGAAGTTTACAGATTCCTTTTTCTCATCAACATAATTTTGATTCAGTAGAATGAAGTTGCTGAGGTGTTAAGGCCGTTACTTAAATTCTCAATTTCTGGAGAAATCTCATTTTGTAGTCGACCTTTGAAAGCATGCATTATAACCAAGATCATGGCTAAATTAGATTGCTTTGCTGACAAATGGTCAATGTGGCAAAGAGTTACTAAAATATTTCTGCCTTTTTCAAGAGGCATGAAATGGTGTCCTTAATATTTATGTCATACTACCTGATGCCTGATTCTGGTCTGTCAATAATTACATAAAATAGCTGTCACTGAGACTTAATAATTTAAAGGTGGAAAAACTAAAGTGTGCTTAGCTATCTAATCTGCTTTAATGGTATTTATCAAGCTGGAATACAGACTAGTTGTTATAAAGAGAGGAAAAAAATAGACTATTTAAAAATCTGGGGGGGATTCAAAGCCTACAGAAATATGTCCAAAACATCATGTAAGCACATATGTGATCAACCCCCCCCAAATATCTTTGTAAATGGGATTTTATATGTGATAGCAGGTAGTTAAATCACCTATCCAACAAACCATTGCTAGACATGACCACATTAGTCAACTTTTCTTCTATATCCATCCTTCCAGTGGTGGTTTTCTCTTGGGTTGCCACTGGTTCAGTAATTTTGTGCATGTGCACACGCGCAAGCGCGCACACGCACACATTTCTCCTCTGTGCGACGTGTCCCCTCTGCGTGCACATTTCCCCTCTGCGCGCGCAGCACTTCCACATCCTTTGGCCAAACTGGTAGCCCTAATTTTTCCGCTGGTTCGCTCGAGCGGCAGTTTTTGCTGCCACCGGTTTGGACGAACCAGTTTGAACCGGTCAAATACCACCTCTGCATCCTTCCCTTGTCTGAAAAGTTTGACAAAAATGACCGCACTGCAACTTCAGAGAACTCTGGAGTATGCAAATTATCTGACCTGCTTCAATCATATTTTAGACTTAGATATGGGTTCAAAATCACAATGATCATGTTTGTGGATGAGTGGAAAGGGGATGGTGCATCCATCCTTGCTCTTTTTGACTTTCAGCAGCCTTTAATAGAATTTATTTGTGTTATCCTTCTGGGCTTTTTTCAGAATTTAGGAGTGGAGGCACAGTGTATAGTGATTGCTCTGTTCTTCTTGAGTCATTTCCACTTGGTGTTAATGGGTTTGTGTGTGTGTGTGTGTGTGTGTGTGTTTGGCTGGATGGGTGGGAGAAAGATCTGTCTCTGCTTTGTTGGGTGCTCTCCCAATTCCTGAAATTTCAAATTGACTTGAAATTTCTGGATGAAGTAAACTGATTGTATGAGGTGAGAAACCTTCAGTATAGGATCATATCCAGCTTTATTCTCCAACATTGCCCAATCATGCAATGCAATGGAGGCTTTGTCTTGATGTCTGAAGACTGTGAAGTCTAGATGCTCAAGTAGGTGCTTTTTAGGGCTATCTGGATTCAAGGATTTCCAACTCTTGTTCTGGATGGGATTGTAACATGTAATTTGAGGGTTCTTCTGAACTTTCAGTTCCTCTTCAAATAGTATGTAGCAAATGTGGTCAGGAAAGCTACAGCTTTGTCTTGTGCACCAGTTGCCCCCTTTCCAAGAATAGGTGGTAACACAGTCACTCATGTCTTAGTCACCTTCTCGGTATATTACTTCAGTTTGCTCTATATGTGGCTTCACTTGAAGAGCAATTAGAAATTGCAGCTAGTGCACAATGTGGCAGTGCAGCCACTTATGAATTTGCCTTGGTCTGCACATGTTACACTTTTGCTTCATGAACATCATTTGTTTCTAGTGTGCTTCCAGGTGCAATTCAAGATGCTAGTTGCAAACTATAAAATCCTTCATGGTACAGGACTGGATTATTTTGGTATTGTTTCTCCCTAGTTGTTTCTGCCAATTCTAATATATTCAAAAGAAGAAGCATGAATTCCATCAGTCAAATGATATCATCTTGCAGGGCCCAGGTGGCCCTGTTCCTGTTCCCTCTGAGACTGGTCCTTGCTGATTCTTTGGAAGGCTGCTAAGACATGGGTATTCTCACGAATAGCTGTTGGAGTGTTAGCTAGAGTCCATGCTATGTCTGTTATTTATTTAGCTTGTCCTCAGGTGTTGTGTATGTTTTATATATAAACTTGGTTTATTGTTTTTCAATGTGGTAAGAGTATTATGAGATGGATGGCTACATAAATCAAAGAAATAAAACAAACAAACAAAATAAAAACCTTGTATACTGAGCTTGGAAGGATCATAATACTGTAGTAATATATAAACTCTTTAATTCCATGATTTCGGATTATAAACAATCTGAATATATATCTATACACAGTATAGTCAAAATGCATACACATTTCAGCTGTTTTTTTTTTACTTCTGCTCACAATATTTCAAGTACATAAGACTTTACAGGAACATTTATCTACAAGGACTTAATTGAACAATATTAACAAACGTATAAAATGTCTGCTTATTATTAGTATATCAGTGAAAAAGGCCAAGGTAGTACATAGAAAACTTTGCAATAAAAACAATAAAGCTATAGAAAATAGCAACTAAATAAGCTGTAAAGCCATCTCTCTTTCAAGTCAAGATTGACTATAAAATCCTGGTGACCTCATGGATAACTATATGTAGTTTTATTGACCATGAAGTGGCTTATCTTCCAGAATTTAGTTTTATTTTTTGTTTATTTTAATTTCCCATTCTGAACTAAAGCTTTGGAATATCCTGGAGGTCTCCCAGGGCAATTCTAAACAAACCAAACTCTACTTCTGAGCCCAGAAAATTCAGAATGCAAGTGAAGCAAAACAAATGTTATTATTTCCATGGGCATTAATGTGAAAGCATTTGAGGGTTTTTTTTGAATATTTTGACCTTGCAAATGCCCAGGTAAACAAGCTATTAGTTGACTGTAGAAAGCCTGGAGGGCAACCTTATTTCTTTTAGGAAGCAGCTCCATAATTACTACCTTCCTCTGTTCTCTTCCAACTAAAATCTAGGGGAGCTAAAGAGGTCTGCAAAATTGCCTCTTTCAACAAGAGAAAATGATGTACAGGTTATGATCAATGCAGTGGGGTACCAGGGAAACGCTACGGAGGGAAGTCAGAGAAGAGAAGTCAGCAGATCAATGTTCATATTGACTGAATTCTATTTAAAGAAAGGCCCATACAAATTTCACCTAATAGTCCATTTAGGAAACATTTGGCAGACTTTGCCATAACTGCAGGATTATATACTGTTTTCTTAGATGTTTTCACTGCACAGCTGCTTCCAATTTTCCCTGAGCTAATCGCACATGCTGCCTGTTGCTTCTTATACTGTACTAATAGCATTTTCCTTGAAAAGGAGAAGATAAAGGATCGAGGCCAGGAATAAAAGCAGTTATTGTCACCTTGATGGAATTGTTGCTAGAGTCACAAAAAAGATATGATTGATGAAGAAAGCAATGATCCTTAGTAGATAGGAGAGTCTGAAAACAGGCTTTTAAATCCAATAATCAGTTTCATCGTTAAATAGGTGAAATAAGGCACAGAGACCCTGAAAAAGGCATCCTGATTGAAGTCAACAGAGAGATTAAATATGAAAGACAGTTCAGTGTGACAATGAATCAATTCAGAACGAATTTTCCCTTTATCTAAGAATTGAAGACTTTCAGGTGCCTTCCAGCATCGTCATATTAAGAATCAGATAAAGGCATACATTTTAATTTGTTGTGAAACTGAAGTAATTACTCTTCATGGCCCCCAGAGGAGGCCTTACAAGTTTTGCTGTAAATTTCCCTAAGCTTTGCTAAATAGCAAATGAGTTTAAATTTTAAAGGTTTCCCCTAATAGCCATATCACAACCTAAAATCTTTCTCCAGACATTATTGTATCTCTTATAAGAAATTAATATTGAAATGGTCTAGAACTGACCTCAAAAATCAACTTTTAAAAACTTCAAGCTGCCAGTAAAAAATGGATCAAACACTTCATAACAGGACAGGTTAACATAAATATTCAGAAGAAGAGGATAGAAAACTTTAGGTGGCAAAATAATTACATATATAGGCACAAACTCAAAAGTGGAAACTGAAGAATGATCAAAACTAGTATAGACTTGGACAACTCCTTAACCAATTTCTAATTTATTCAATAGTGCACTAGTTTGCAATTGCAAAACCCAGTAGAGTTCTAATCCTCCACTATATGTATCTTAATATATTGTGCTGTTGGTAAGACATAACTTGGGCTGATGAGAGAAAAAATATCACTGAGAAAATATACATTGGTTTTTGAGGTTATTAAATCAAAAATTTGACAAGTTAAAAAATATTATTATTATTTAATATTAAAGAATTTAATAATCCCAAACAGACACAGTGCATAATCTGGAGGTTCTCCTGGAGTCACAACTCTTGCTTGAAGAGCAGGTGGCAGTCATAACCGGGTAGGGCCTTTGTGCAACTGCAGGTTGCATGCCAGTTGTACCTTTTCCTGACCAATAATCCCTGTACACAGTCACTCATGCCCTAGTCATTCCCGTATGGACAATTGCAATACTTTTAGGTCCTTGGTTAGGACTTGAACTGTTAAGTTTTTACCAGTCCTAGACTGTGAATCGAATTGATGATGATGATGAAGATGAAGATGATGATGATGATGATGATGATGATGATGATGATGATGAAGATGATGATAATGATGATG
>JAOYMU010000001.1:90965645-90976135 GCA_025802295.1 Psammodynastes pulverulentus | reverse complement strand
TAAATAAATCAATAAATCAATAAATCAATAAATCAATAAATCAATAAATCAATAAATAAACAAACAAACAAATAAATAAATAAATAAATAATATAGCATTGGTATACAGATGCTACTGTCTTATTTAATAACAATTAAAATTAAATATCTTCAGAAAGTATGAACTATCAAAATATCATTTGTGACCCAGCCAAAGACAATGCAACTAAAAAACATGAGGCCATAAATAATATTAAAATAACAACAAAAAGTTGATATTCATAGGGAATTTTTTTTACCATTTTCATTCTGCAAGTAGGAGAACTTAGCTAAAGTCAGAGAAAAGGGGAAGAAGGATCAGGAAAAAACAGGAGGTATGGGGGAAAGAACTAAATTTAGAAATAACTGTCAATATCCAGGACAAAAACAGCATAATCAGAAATCCTTCTGTAGTGAGACTAGAAATTACCAGTCCAATAAAGGAGAATATTTGTAGGTCAGAATTGAAATGAGGGGTCCTTGGTTGTTTTCTTTCAGACATTTCATTTTCCAAACTAGTTCCGTCATGAAATGTCTCCAAGAAAACAACTAAGCTCAGAGGACCCCTAATTACCACTCTGAACAGAAAGTTATTCTACTTCAAAATATGGGAAATTCTTAACAAGTGGTCTTTTCTTTTTCAAGAATTATGAATCCCATCTATTGCCAAGTTAGCTGCATCTAATCCCGTATTTTTGGCTTGATTTGTTTTCTAAGCAAAATAATGTTTTTAAAAAATGCTTATTCTCTGTTTTGTGGAGATAATTCTTCAGTTAATAAGCTTGAGGGCTCTTGATATGAAGCAGCTTTATAGGAGATTCCACTTTAAGTTTCAGGAGTTCTTAATTGCACAATACAATTGCAGCAGACAATATCTAAAACACATTTTCCATTTTCAAAGTAACAACCCTTATCTATATAAAATACTGGTACATTTTTTCTTTGGCTTTATAAAAATATTTCTTTCAAAGGGAAACATGCTGACCAACCAGATACAATTTGATCTTTTCTAATAAAATTCTACATATGATTTAAATTGCAGTCAAGATGAATTATATTCATCACTCCGTTTGTCCTTTCTTGTGTTATTTTATACCATTTATTGCTACACACGTTTTGTTTGTATGAATGTAACACTTGTTATAAGGACTAGAATGAAGTGAAGTACAGTGTGTGTGAAGAGCAGATAGACAGGTTGTAATGCAAAAAATCTTAATAAAAACAAATACACCAAATACAGGAAATTATGCAAGGTGAATTAGTGTACCTTAAATAGGCTAACTTACAGAATGCATCCAAACTCCAGGCCCATTGTTCCTGTGGGACTGGAATTTGGCAACGTTGTGATTTCTTCAGCATAGTCACATAGCTGTACTATCGCCTCGGTCATATGATTGTCATTGCCAATGTTCCCTGCCAGCTTCCCACAAGGAAAGTCAATGGGGAAGCCAGTAGGAAGTTAAAAGTTGTTCCTGCTTCCACTTTTCGTTGCCTTCTTATAGTCATTCTGTTTCTCCTTTTAAGTAAGGAAATGTCTTTGAAATAATGACTGTCTAGCATAATTCTAAAAGCTGAAATCAGAACTACCTTTATATTGCAGCAGTTTCTTATTTATAAAGCAACATAATTATACTTAAATATTCCTGTCTAAAAAGGATGCAATAAGAATATCAATGCTTGGGTTTTTTTGCTCAGACTTCCAGTGCATGGAACCGCTTGGCATGGAATCTGGTGAAATTCATTCTGACCAGATTACTGCCTCTTCCCAATATAACCCCCAGTGGTCATCTGAAAGGTCCCGTTTAAATTATCCTGAAAATGGATGGACGCCTGAAATTGATTCTACTAGAGAATGGATACAGGTAAGAAAAATCAAACTTGTTTATAAAAGGTATACAAATTTGTTAGCAGATTTTCAAGGATAGCAAACAGACTAATTAAAATGGTAAAGAAATTTTCCAGAATGTTATCTTTTTACTTTATAAAAACAATATAAGGAAAATAATCTATAGAAAATATAGATTCTGTGTCTGAATGTCTTCACTCTTTGAATCCCCTATTAGGTTTATATAAACAAATAAACTAATTCTCAACAGTATAGAGGGAAAATAAAGAAAAGGTCAAGAAGATGCATTCTTTTCCTTCCTGAATTTTTTTTTGGTCTTCTAGGCACAAATATCAGATTTTGTTTTAATGGGAAAAGTCAATATTAGCTTAACAGGCACTTAAAGTGAAATGGTCTGATGAAACAGACTTGGTGATGAATGATACTCAAGAGTCGCTTGTAAGAGTCGTATCTGGATACACAACTGAACATTTTACTTGTGACCTATGCTTTTCACAAAATTAGACCAAAGTTGAAATTATATATATATTTGTATACTAGAATATTAGACAGAGAAGTGGAACCAAAGAGCAGCTGCTTTTGTAAATTTAAAAATGAAGCATGAAATGGAAGACTAGACCCTTATTCATCAGAGGTGAAAGAAAAAGTCAAGAAGTAGTTAATAAGCTAGTGCAGAGTAACCTACATTCAGTTTGGCAAAAACATTTGCTCTTTGAAAGAGATGTGGTTAGCTTTTTCAAGGCAAAAAGACAATGCATTTTTTCTTAATGAAACTATGCACTTTGCCTTAAGTTACTGTGGGTCATTGCTTTGAGAGAAAGCTTCTTTCTGCCTTTCCTGCCAGACCTTTCAAAAACTTTTTCCTAGCTAAGCCACTTCTGTAATAAGATTATAAGATTCATTCTGCATCATGGAAAAAAATGGGGCATGCACCCAAGCATTCTAAATTAAAGAACTTCAACATGTACTACAGGATTGCCCCACAGTTCACAGAAAGTGTCCAGCCAAGAAAAGCTTTGGTAGTTTTGGCAAACTTCCAGACTTTGCAGTCTGTGAAAAGTTCCAAAGTGCTTGCTAAAGCCATCTAGAAACATTTTGAATGGAACCATGGAATTTTTCTCCTTGAGTGTCCACCACTGAAGAGTTTTCTCAGTGCCCTGTAATGCAAGATTTGTAGGAGAAACCTGGAGGGAGTTCTAATGCAAAGAAGCACAAAGTAACGCAGTTGGCTACTTTCATCTAGAAATGGTAGCCCACAATGTATTATAAAGAAACTTCTGAAGGGTACTTTACTTGACATCATGGGACCATATCTTTAATGATTACAAAGGGGGTGCATTAGTTGCTGATTTGGTCCCAGGTGCCATTCAAGGTGCTGGTTGTCACTTTTAAAGCCCTTAATAGCTTGAGATCAGGTTATCTGAAGGATCATCTCTTGCCAGTCACATCCATCCGACTCTCTAGAGTGGGGAGGTAAGGAATCTTATGGGTCCTGTCCCCTAAGGAGATACATCTGGCAGGATCCAGAAGAAGGACCTTTTCCATTGTGGCTCCCTCCCTCTGAATCATTATCCTTCCAAAAACTAGTCCCCAGTCTGACACTTTTTCAGAAGGCCCTGAAGACATGGTACTAGTAGCGGGCCTGGGGAACCCACAGCGGGATGGAGTCAATTAAATGGCTGGTATAAGTGTGTGTTGTTGCTAGGGTGAGTGAAGGGATGATGATGATGATGATGATGATGATGATGATGATGATGATGATGATAATAATAATAATAATAATAATAATAATAATAATAATAATAATACCAAGCCTTAAGGACAAATGTATACAAAGCCAGAATTGAGAAGACAGGAACAGACAGTAAGTGCCATCTATGCAAAGAAGCTGAAGAAACAGTGGTACCTGGTAAGCTGCTGCAAGAAGATTGCACAAACTGACTACAAATAGTGGCATGACAAAGTAGCAATAATGGTGCATTGTAAGATCTGCAAGAAATATCATTTGCCTGTAAGCAAGAACTGGTGGGACCATAAAATAAAAAAAGTAATAGAAAATGAAAAAGTTAAATTGCTTTGGGACTTCAGAATCCAGACAGACAGGTACCTGCCACATAACACCCCGGACTTAACAGTTGTCAATAAGAAAGACAAAAAAACTTGGGTAGTGGATGTGGCAGTGCTTGGAGACAGCAGAATAGAAGAGAAAGAACTGGAGAAGATAACAAAATACAAAGACCTAGAAATAGAAATAGAACAATTATGGCAAAGGCAAGCAAGGTATTACCAATAGTAATAGGTGTCCAGTCCCAAAACAACTGGGGCACCACTTGAACACCATAGGCATTGACAAATTTACCATCAGTCAATTGCAGAAGGCAGCTTTACTTGGAACAGCTTCCATCCTGCAGCGATATCTGTAACACCATCATATATCCAGATCTGCTTATCCCAGGTCCTTGGTAAGGATTCGATAGGTAAACAAAAATGCCAAACCCAGTCTGAACATCTGGCTGACTGTGTGAATCATCCTCATCCTCATCCTCATCCTCATCCTCCTCATCATCATCTCCTATTCACTAATCAATTTCTGCCAAAGGAAGAACTCTAGCAGGTGAGTTTCTAGGACAGAGTTGTAAAAAACATAAACATTGTAGCTTATCATCTTGTGCAGGAATTATAGACTCCTGTATGGAATTATAAATCCTGAGCTACTTCTCTCCATTTAATCTTCAGCAAGGACCTTTGTCCGACAACATAAAGAAAATTGAGTTGTCTAAACATGTGTTGGTTAATAATTTTCCACTAAAAAGCTCATACTTCCCATTAGCAGATTCATTAAGCTGCAGTTACAAAATGTTGCCCATCAATTTTCATTGGGACAAATCAAGGAAATGAATGTTGTATAGTTTGTGTTCTGCAGAAATAGAAGGTTATGTTTTCTTTTTTCTAAAATACAATAAAAACAATCAATTCAGAGAAAATGTACTCTGGGTCACAACACAACCAGGAATTGCATATTTTGCTGTGTATCTGACATTGCAAACTGGGAGAAAGATTCTCACTACCTATGACATCACTTTCTTTCCAGTTTAGTTTATATGATAATACAACTTCTTACTTCATACAAGTCCATTTTTAAAATTTAAATAATGGTATACCAAAGCTGGCACCATACTTTCAAAAAATGCTTTTCTCCCTTTGAAAGAAGGACTTTTTTCCCTGCAGCTATTGAAGAAGTTATTGAAAAATTCACAAGAGGTTTTGCATAACTTTTAAATATATGATCTATTGCTATGTTCTGTAAAAAAAATATTTCACATCCTTATCTATTCTACAGGCATTTCCTGACCCAATCAGGTGACGATAGAATAACATGTGGTCAAGAAAGCTTGAATATGTAATTTTTGTTTGATGAATAAATTTCTGTAAGTTCTATAAATGGTTGTGAATATCCAGTGTTCATATCCAGGCTTCATTTCTTCCTTGCATAAACTATCAATTACAGGCAATAGAGGAGCCCATTTGGAAATGAGATTGCTTGGTAGATATAATGATGGTTTGACAGTTAGTAAACTAGAGTACTTCTATTCATAAAAGTACCAAAAGACCTTGACAATTACCTTCAATTGAATGAAACTTGAATTGCTTGCATAAAAAACACATCAAGGCACTAAGAAATTGAAGAGTATATTTGTTATGTTCCCAAGACAATAGTATAAAAGACTCAAGATAGTTTCAGTGAGTCAAAAAGCTTAAAAAGATTCCAATATCTGGAATGCGTTAAAAATAATTCTTGTGAGCAAAGTTGTTAAATAAACCAGATATAGTGAATTAGAAGAAAGATAATCACATTTAGTAAATAAATAAAAATAATTAAATAGAATGTGCAAGGAAATCTTTGGGGGGAACCCTACCTCTATTTCTAGCTAATTAAGTTCTGCTCAGTAGGAACAGATTTTTTTTTAATTTGTTTATTCGTCAAGCAAAAATTACAGATTTGAATGAACAAAATGAAAAAAAAACCTAAAATGTGACAGGGACAATATGCACATTGATGCACTTAATGCAACCTCTCTTAGGAATCACTTAAATATGGGAAGAGGTCCACAGAAATTAAGTGAGAATTAAAATTGTGAAAGTTAGTAGCTGAGACAACTAAATTGAGTAAAATATTCCAGATTCAATCAGGCTTTCACAATGCTTTTTCTTAAACCATCTCTTAAAGCTAATTAAATCACATGTGAATAGGAAAAGGGGGTTCTACCTTCCTGCTTAATTCAGTGCATTAATGAAAGAAAAATAGGACAATAGAGTGGGCTTCCTTATTTCAAGCTTTTTATGAAAATAATAACTATCCATTTTCTCAGCTATTTACAGGTCCTCACAAATAAGTCACAAATTATGGTAATTCCTGGCAAAACTATGACAACTGGGACATTCTGATGTCATGGATGCTCATTCAGTTTGGGCCCTTTTGTACATTCATAACTATTGATTCTGCAAGCAAAATTTGATGAAAGGGAAGCATGTAGATGAATCTTGGATGAGGATAGCATTTAATTACCAACTGATATTAAGTAACTATATGAGAAACATTATACATGAAATAATGTGCATTAAAATATTTTCTGCCAATTTAACCAAGAAATGTAAATTTCTTGGCTAATCTTTGGATCTACATGGAATAGAATAACTGGGGGTAAAACACACAGCAGTGCATTTTTAGAAACACAATAAATAACAACAAGGCAGAATCTTGTCAGGTTGTGTTTTACAAATGCATTCTAGTGAATTACACTTTAACAACTGGAGTGTGGTATGAAGCAATATCACTGACATCAATGCTGGTTTTATAAAATGAAATTAATATTAGAGTTGGATACTTTTCTAGTGGATGCCTGAACAGCAAATGCTATTCATGTAACTGAGCAAGTTGTCTTCATTTCCAATTACTCAATACATTCTTCCTTGTGGTTCTAAAGATATAGCTTGTTAAAAGCAACAATATCTGTGAGGAAAACAAATACCTAGATCTATCTCTTGATAATCCTTCTTGCCAAGGAATCTGAATAAAAAAAGGACAGTTGACTTGGAACTGTGATTTATTCAGGGTAAATGCAAACAACCGTAGAGCAGGTCTTCCATAAACTGTTTGTAGGGTATCTAAATACCTTTTCTAAGAGCTTAATTTCTACTTTACCAAGTGTTAGTCTGTACATATTTCTTGACAGCTAAATCCTTATTGTTGATAGCTAATCCCAAAAGACAGAATTTTCCCATAATTCTAGTATCTCTATTGTCATCTTTAAGGTTGGTAATTTTGTAATCTGTTGTAATCAGTTTGGTCTTCATGATATTAAAATTTAGACTCATTTTTTCAATGAGCTCTTTGACTTATATTACTAGAGTTTGCAGATCCTTTACATTTTCAGGTATTGGAATAGTGTCTTCAGCGTAAGAAAGTTATTAATGTGCATTTTTCCAGTTTTAAAACCATTCTCATCTTCTTTCAATTCCCCCAGTATATATTCAGCATATTTATTGAATATATATGGAGATAGTATACAGCCTTGTCTCACTCCTGGAATACAAAAACCAAAGTGGAAGCAGCTTAGCATTCATGTTTAAGTTCCCATTCAAATTTGCATTACAAGTGTCAATGATTCTCCATGCTTACTGAAACTACAGATTTTATCCAGACTCTTCTTGGGAAGGATTGGTGAGGCAAAATGTCCACAGGAGTGGGCATTAGATGAACACACAAGATATAGAAACACATAAACACAAAGTTGCTCTCATTTGCTTGGGTCTTGACATTAGGATTAGGAGTTCCTCCCAGAATTATGTAGGGCACCTACATAAATAGCCTATTAGACTTCCAAGGTACTACTATCGCCCTACATGGTAACTAGGACACATCCAAGGTACTGCTATCGTCCTACATGGCACCTAGGACACATTCAAGATACTGCTATCACCCTACACAGTATAGCACCTAGGACACATCAGGTAGCATCTTGCTAAAATTGCCCATCTGGTATGAATGTCTTAAAGAAAATCTGTTTAAAATCCCTAATGTCTAAACATTCACTTACCCGCCCCTTACCTTCTAATATTCCACAAAGCACCTAGACCTTTTGATTCCACCATGCTTTTGGTTTTGTTAAGTTCTTATAGTGGTTCTGTCCACTTATAGTGGTTCTGTCCACTATACTTAGTGCTACTGGCAGATAGGCAGCATATAAACCTAATAAGTTATTATTATTATCAGATTAATTTATTTCTGTATTTTATTACTGCTTTCGTTTTGCTTTTAATTGCTGTAAACAGCCCAGTCTCCAGGTACCAGAATAATCAACAGATATTGTTAAATAATAAATAAAGCAACATATCCAGTGAGTACAATGGATATAATAAGATGAGAATGTCAGTTGGTTTCTTGTTTTATATAAGACATTGTCAAAATTCATGTCTTATGCTGAACAAAATGTAGCCTATAACTTATTTTGCCCTGTTCAGTGACATGATTCTGCAGAATGAATGAAAAGATTTCATTTAAAGGCATCATGATCAGAATACCAGAATTTGTGATGCATTCTATTTTTCACACACACACACACACACACACACACACACACACACGCCAGGGCTTTTTAAATATATATATATTTAAATATATATATATATAAAGTTTTCTGATTACCTGAACTTGCAGACTTTCATTTATTTAGTGGAAGAAGTTCATGATTCAGATTCACAAGTATTATTCTTGTAACTAAACCCCCAGAGGGGGTTGCTATTATTAAAGGTGAAAAGCTGGAAAGTGACCTCCTATTGCATCGTCTTATCACCTTTCTTTCCAAGGCTGCTACAGATGTCAGAAACAACCTTTGCCTAGGTAGGTGTTGTAGCAGCTACTGCCTCTTATATTAAAAAAAAGTCTCTAACGATTATATAGCCATATAAAAAGATTGTCTCTTTTTTCTGTGGCAGCGACAAAAGTTGTCTTAAGAAAAGTAGCATTTAAGTTTGGATCTCTGTGAGTATTTTTTGCTGAGAACTTTTCACATCCACATTCTTATCATAGATAGTTCATTGAGACTGTTTGCATGCTGCTCACTAAATACTGTAAGATTAAAAAGTCCACCCTCATTACAAATTCTGCAGAGCGAAAGGTGTCTTAATGAATTTACTTTGAAGATGGAACAGTTTGCCCTCAGAAGTTGTGGGTGCTCCAACACTGGCGGTTTTTAAGAAGAGCCTGGACAGCCACTTGTCTGAAATGGTATAGGATCTCATGCTTGATTAGGGAGCTGAACTAGAAGACCTCCAAGGTCCCTTCCAGCTCTATTCTGATTGATTGAAGATCATGGTTGCATCCAGGGCTTTTTTTCTCAGAGAAAAGGTGGTGGAACTCACCCCCCTGGTTAGCCTCCGGTTGTTTCAGCGTCGCCCTAGCAACCGGAAACTATAGAGCATGGCGATTGGTGGAGACGGAACACGTGACGCTGACTGAAAATAGGTGGCGGAACGGTGCGTTCCACAGAAAAAAAGCCCTGGTTGCATCTACAAATAAATCTGAATGTTCAAATCTTTCTTTGGGACAAAACATCATACTGCAAAGCAATACAGGATGGTCAGTTAGAAAAACAGACCTGTTAATAATTAATTAAATTGGCCAGATTTCACCTAGAATGTTGCATACAGTTCTAAACACCATCTTTTACAAAGTACATTGAACACTGAAGTATGTCTAGACAAAATAAACCAAAATAATAAAGTCCCAAAAGGGGAAAAAAAGAGAAATCATTGGAGGCATTGGGTATGTTTAGCCTAGAGAAAATGAGATTGCAGGGAAACTTGATCATTGTTTAAGAAACTAAAGGCTCTTCTATACAAGATGGGTATTCTTCAGTGTGGCTACGGAAGGCAAGATAAGAATAACATTTTCAAATTACAAAGAAGCTCTTGTCAATCAATACCAGGAATAATTTTCCTGTAATAAATTTTCAATAGTGGAATAAAGTGCTGCGGATGTTGGTAGACTCCAATTTGCTTTTAAAACTTTTTAAAGTCTTTCAGATATGTCAGATAAATTGTATGTTTTTATAAATGTAATAACAGTAAATGTGTATTATTAGAACAGAAATATACTCTAGCAATAACCATCCTGGTATACACTGCAGACATATGCTACATGTGTTAATACACACACACACACACACACACACACACACACACGTGAAATGATGATGAGGTGAAATCCTGATTGTGCAGAATGTTATGTATTACTTTAGGCCAGAGATGGGAGATTTCATTTATACTTTTAGTTGTAGCCGCATGTTAACACTATTCCTATTATAACTACTAGTCAGCCAGACAGGCAATTGAAAACCTATATTTCCCATTTTTCAAAGTGTGATTAGTGAGCACATGGAATAGAAAAAAAATAGTGAGCATGTTAGGTAGGCAATTTGGGGATAGAAGAGAGATTATCAATTCTTATTCTGATTAAGAAATTGGCAAAGAAACAAGCCAAACTCTTGTTCTTTCTCCCCTTTCTTCTTCCTCCTCCTCCTCCTTCTCCTCCTCCTCCTCCTCCTCCTCCTCCTCCTCCTCCTCC
>JAOYMU010000001.1:90882650-90895120 GCA_025802295.1 Psammodynastes pulverulentus | reverse complement strand
GCGAAGTTTTACACCTGGACAGGAAAAACCAAAGTTATTAAGTACAGATTGGGTGAAACCTGGCTCAAAAACAGTAAATGTGAGAGGGACCTTAGAGTCTTAGTGGATGATCACTTAAACATGAGTCAGCAGTGTGTGGCAGCAGCCAAAAAAGCTAATACAATCCTTGGTTGTATAGCAGAAGCATAGAATCAAAATAAAGTGAAGTATTACTACTGCTTTATAACGCCTTGGTAAGGTCACACCTGAAATACCGCATCTAGTTTTGGTCACCACATTAAAAAAAAAGATGTTGAGACTTTAGAAAAAGTGCAAAGAAGAGCAACTATGATGATTAAAGGCCTGGAGACTAGAATATGAAGAATGTTGCAGGATTTGGGTTTGGCTAGTCTAGAGAAAAGAAGGACCAGCAAGGACATGATAGCAGTATTCCAGTATTTGAGAGGCTGCCACAAAGAGGAGGAGTCAACTTATTTTTCAAAGCATCAGAGGGCAGGACAAGAAACAATGAATAGAAATTAATCAAGGAGAGAAGCAATCTGGAATTAAGGAGAAACTTCCTAACAGCGAGAACAATTAACAGTGGAACAGCTTGCCATCAGAAGTTGTGAGTGCTCCATCACTGGAGGTTTTTAAGAAGAGACCGGACAGCCATTCCTTTGAAATGGTATAGGGTCTCTTCTTTGAGCAGACGGTTGGACTAGAAGACTTGCGAGGTCCTTCCAACTCTATTCTGATTGACAGATTGATTCAACCTGGATGACTGAGAATCTCCATAGATAAACCTATCGCGGCTTTTCCTTTCCGCTTGCGCGAGGCCCTCTAGGGGGCAGCAAAGAGCAGCGACCCGACATCATCTCCCACCTGTCTGGCCCGGCCCCTGGGAGAAGGAAAGAGGCGGGGCCGAAAATCAGCGGCACACCTGAGCGAGACTTCGCTTTGCTTTGCCGGGGCGTCGCTGAGGGAGGGGGAGGAGGAGGAGAGTCAATGGGCGGTAGCAGCCGCAGCAACAGTAGCAACACAGCGGATGCTTTTTGACGAGCGCTTGGAGCGCCCCGGGCTGCCTGAGGGAGCGTTGAGGTGCTGAGTACCTGTCCGGCCGGCCGGGAACAGCGGCGTCGTTCTTCGTGGTTTCGCTCGGGCTCCACCTGCCATGCAGGCTGCGGCTGCGACAGCGGCCCCGGGGCAGTCGGACTCTGCTACCTCGAGCGCCGCTCCGATGGAGCCGAGCGAAGAACAACTTTCGCGGTGGGAAGCGAAGCCCCTGCCCCCGTTGCTCCGTGAGCTGAGTTCCTTCGCGAGCCGGGCGGTGCTGTGCCTCGCGCCGGTCTACCTGGCCGGCTACCTGGGGCTCAGTACGATCTGGGTGCTGATCGGCTTGTTCTTCTGGATGTGGTGGAGAAGGAACCGGCGACAGAAGCAATCCCGGCTCTTGGCAGCCTTCGGGCTGGTTGAGGATGAGAAGCAAGCCATCAGCCAAGGAATCGCCCTCCAGCAGCTCCCGGCCTGGGTGAGTAGCGCAAAACAGACTTCGCTCTCTCTCTTTCTTTCTGGCCTGAGGAACAACCTGGGAGCCGAGAAGCTTGCTCTTCTGAGGCCAGTTCTGCAAATGAGCCCCTGGACCTGGTATCTCCAGAGGCTTTAGTTGCCTCCCTCTCTGTTTCTTGCTACCTGGTATTAAATAGTGTTAAGTAGGGAAAATTTACCTCTTCCCACCAAATAGCCCATGTGCCACATCAGGTGAGAGACTGGCAGTGCAATGGTTCTTGTCCATCGTTCTTCTTTTAGGAGTGGGGGAGCTTGCCATTCTCCACTGCTGGTTTAGAATTCAGGGGGACATCTGACAAATTAACATGAATCAAAACTGTGATTTAAGTAGGGCTATTTGCTTACTGATCCTACTCATCAGAAGTAAGTTAACAGAGTTGGAAGGGACCTTGGAGGTCTTCTAATCAAGCCCCTGCTCAAGCAGGAGATCCTTATACCATTTCAGACAAAAGGCTGTCCAAACATGCAGTGTTGGAGCACCCATCACTTCTGAAGGCAGGTTGTTCCACTGGTTAATTGTTCTAACTGTCAGGAACCTTCTCCTTTGTTCTAAGCCCTTTGATTAGTTTCCATCTGTTAGTTCCTATCCTGCCCTCCGGTGCTTTGAAGAATAGGTTAACTCAGGCTTCTCTGTGATAGGTTGCCTACTTTTAATAGGATTCAGAATAAAACATGGGGAATATGTTGCAGGACATTGATTGGAACCCAATGTAGAACACTGAATATTCAAGAGCATCCACTGAAGGCTGTCTCCTAGGGGGTAGCTCCATGAGAATTAGTTTGGGGCAAAGGATCTGAAATTGTAAAGACAGAGTTTTACAAATATTTCCTCTATAAAACCGAAAGGATGCCTGTCTTTCAGCACTTATTGTTGCAAGCCTTTAAGCTGCGATTTGTGACTTTTAAACTTCTGTTCATTATGTTTTGTAGTTAAAAGGGTTGTTTTAAGTTTTACAGTCCATTTCTGACATTTTTTTAAGGACTTGTTTTGAAAATGCATTTATATTCTTTTTCAAAGCACAAAGTCATTGACTGACAAAAACAACAACATCACTTCCCCAGAGTGGGATAGAAGTAGAACACCTTTCACTTTGCTGCCAGGAGCAAATCTGGGGAGCTTTTTCTGGTCTAGGAGTTGCACTGCTTTTGAGGATTTCTTCCAATTCTTTTGAAACTCAATCCCCTCCCTAAAAACGTGACTGTGACAGCGAGTTGTTGTTCCTTGGGAAAGACAAGGATTTGCTGTGGCATTGCTGGGATTATGGGTTATTTGGGTAGAAAGTCCTCTGGGGTCCATGCACATACTTATGGGTGCTTCTTCTCCCTATGCCCCATCTCCAATAAATATTGACATCTTTGTCTCTTTCCTTGATATTTAAGTGTTGGGCCGTGCTGCAGATGAGATCTCATTAAGATGTGGGTGAATGAGAGAATAGAATATGTAATGTTGAGTAACTTCAATTATTTTCTGGCCTAGAAAAACAGCAATGGAGTATTCTTTAACTAAATCCCAATTCCTGGTGATTTCTTGGAAGCATCCATATAGTTCAGTTAACAGTCATATGGAAGTGACTTGCCACTGCTTTCTTCAATATGCTTTTCTGTTTTTCGTTTAGCTCACAATTCAGCCTTTGCTGGAGGTCTCTCATCCAAGCAGTTCACCCTATTTCATTTCCAGATGCAGACAAGGCCAGTCAGATGTTGCTACCTGATAAAACCAGAATATAATCGACAAAAAGCTCCACAATGCTTACAAGCCAGTATATGGATGTCAGACTTTGGATGTCGGGGAAAAATGGAGCCGACACTTAGGCCTCCTAAACTGCTTCCAACTGTAATGGCACCCTGGGAGAGGCAGAACTCTTAAATTCTAGGCTAGGGCATTCCCAGAACTCATCTCCTCAGCCCTCCAGTGAACCCTCTTTGTGCTTCAGTGAGAAGACCTCAGGGAGTGTTACCATCTGGTGAGATAGAAAAATGAGGTAGAGGCTTCCAGAGGGGGGCTCCCCATGGGGCCTTCATTTGCCAGACAAAGAAATTTGATGGGTTGAAGTTTCCTCATAGTTGGTTGCAATTAAACATTAAAAAAAACAGTATAAAGTAAATTATTGGAACAGAAAATCTGTTGATAGGTATGTTTTGACAAAACAGGAGTTGTGATACATAAGTGCAAAATTAGTTGATGTAGAACGCATTCCAATTGGTTAAAGGACTATCATATATAAGAAACTCGACCAAATGGTTTGTTTTTAATGTTGAACTTTACTAGTTGCATATTAAATATTTTTGAAAATTAAGATAACTGGTTGATTACTTGTATAGCCACCCTCTGCCAGTAGTTTCTGTTTCACAGAGTTTTAACAAGAACTACAAATCTAGAATATCCACCAGAACCATATGTTGTTGTGGTTAAGATCCCATACTCGGGCTGGAAGGATTCAACTTTGTCCACTTTCAGCTGAGAAAACTCATTGAGTAGCTTTGGACCAATCCTTACCACACAGCCTAGTTCACAAAGTTCTAATGAGGATAACATTAGAGACGGTTGCTCCATGGATGTTGATTTGAGCCTGCAGTAGAAAGGCAGTATATGCAGCTAGTCCTTGACTTAGCAACAATCTGTTTAGTGACTGTTCAGAGTTACAATGGTACTGAAAAAGTGACTTATGATAGTTTTTCATACTTACGGCCATTACAGCATCCCCATGGCCACATGATCAAAATCCAGACTTTTGACTCATATTTATGATGGTTGCATTGTCCTGGGGTCATGTGATTACATTTTGTGTTCTTCTGACAAGTAAAGTCAATGGGGGAGCCAGGTTTGCTTAACAACCATGTTACAATACTAACATAATAACTGCAATAATTCACTTAACAACTATGGCAAGAAAGCTTGTAAAGTGGGGCAAAACTCACTTAACTGTCTCACTTCCCAACAGAAATTGTGAGCAAAATTGTGGTCATAAGTAAAGGACTATCTGTACACCAAATAATTAAATAGACTCCATAGATCAGCTGATCAAAGGCTCTGTAGAAAATATTTCTTACTCCTTAATGTCAGCAGAAATGTTACAGATTTCTAGGAGTATTCTGCTATGCTTCATAATAAAGGGGTGGATGTAGAATTGGGTAAAATAAAAACATATTTAGAAAATTGTCTCTAGTTTGTTCAATCATGGATTGTTAAGTAAACCAAGTTTGATTACTTCCATTCAATATGCTAAGCAAAGCCAAAGAAATCATATTATCAAATCATATTAAGAAATCATATACTTTGTGCAGTAAATAAACCCGGGGTGCCTTAGCACTGGTAACATTTGACTGCCTGCTCAACTAAATTTAGGATGCAGTGAAACAGCTGCATAGTTATTCCTATTGGACTAACATCTTATTTACAAATATCACATTATCGCAGGACAGGATTTGCTAAAGTAGTCAGCTTGGATGTGCAAATTGAATGAGGGTTTTGAAGACCTCCTGAAACCTATTCACAGGTCCTATGGCTTTGAAAAGTTGTGAGTGTCAGATTTAATTCATATGGACCATATGCACAGAGGATTCCCTTAGCTCTTTGAACCTGGAGCTGTTTTATGAAGGAATAAGGCTTCCAAAGGAATTCTTTCTAGAGGTATTACAGTGCAGGTTATGAAGGACTCTGATGTAAAAAACCTGACAAACCTGTTAAATGGTTATGGGTTTGACTAGGAGAGGAACTCTGCATGCACATCAAAGAAGCCACTCAGGAGAAAAACCTCATAAATGCACAAAGTGTGGAAAGAGCTTCAGTCATTTGAAAAACCTTTATAGACATCAAAGGGTCCATTCCGGAGAGAAGCCATACAAATGCCTGGAGTGTGGAAAGAGATTCAATCTGAAGGAATACCTTTGCAGACATCATCAAAGGACCCACTTGGGAGAGAAACCGATTAAATGGTCGTTTGGAAGACCCGGGAATCCCCAAATGATCCAGGAGGAAAAAGAGAAATATCAGTGTCCGGAATGCGAAAAATCCTTCAAAAGAAACCACAATCTTGAAAGGCATCTAAGAATCCACTCATTTGGAAATCCATATCAATGCTCTGAGTGTGGAAAGAACTTCAAGCGGACAAGAGATCTTAGGCAACATCAAGGAATCCACACAGGAGAGAAACCTTATAAGTGCCCGGAATGTGAAAAGAGCTACAGTCATTACAGCAGCCTTCATAAACATCTAAGAATCCACTCAGAAGAGAAACTGAATAAATGCCTGGAGGGCGGAGGGTCCTTCGGAAGATGCAGGAGGGAAAAGGCAGTCTGTCCTTCTCCATGACTGCAATGTTAGTCCTTAATTTGTATATGATCATAATGAAAGATATTAATTATCTTAACTCAAATGAGCAGTGGAAGCATACCTACCTCTAAAATATATTATAAAATGAGTCTGTCAGGCTTTTCTACCTCATGGAAATAAGATGGAAGTAACAGATACCTTTATTTATCACACCCTAACGTGAGTTTGAAAACAATCTGGCAATGTGGAAAGTGTATTACTTTATAACTGTTAATTGTTTTGTTAGATAAGGCAAAACAAGCTGTTAGTAGGATTTACTATAAAATGTTAACCCAAAAGCGTTAACATTTTTAAAAAATTGTGAGATACAGCGAGATAAATAAAGATCCTTGAAAGATTGAGAATTATATCACCTCAGGTATGAGGTAGTATTCTGAAACTCATTCTCATGGCCTTTAACTGGGTAAAATGGTGTATCATAGGGCAACAATTTTTGAACTAAGATACCAGATAGTATATATGTCCAAAATCCAGGACTCATGACTCCCAAGGGAATGAAATTTGGGGAAGTTGAGGCTGCTTTAATGCTATTGCTGCTGCTGCATGTCATGTGAGCTTCATTTTTAACATTTCATGGCAGTTTCCTAGATAGTTTCACAATTCCTCATTCCTTTCCCCACCCACCACTTACCTGCATGCTGGGAAGGGAAAGGAAATTTCCAATTCTCCCTGCTAAATTCATCTAAGAAACTCAATGGGGAAGCTGACAAGATGTTGGAAATTGTTCCTGCTCCCACAGTTTGTTTTGCCTGTCCTTGGTCATTCTGTTTCTCTATTTCAGTAAGGAAATATCTCTGAAATTATGATGAGTGGGCACGGGTTGCCTAGTTTTAATAAAACTAAATAAGAAAAGAATTCCTTGGAGTTTGCTTCACTTTAACTTGAACTCTTCCATCTTTACTAAGCACCTCTCACCCTCTCTTTCAGTTTTCATTTGCAATTCACTGCCCTGGCTTCCAAAGCAATTTTCAGCATAAAGTGATGGAAAAGGAAGAAAGAAGAGGCAGCTTTTCCCATCTTTTTTTTTAATGCAACCCTGTTAATCATTGTGAATGTGGCTTGCATTTTTTCATGTCTCTATTTATTTGTTATTCAAACAGGCAGATAAATAGAAAAACTGCAAGGTTAATGCACAATGTTAACATTTACATTTCATGTTGACATAAAATACACTGATTAAAAAAATTGACCAGGACAATATTATTTCTAAAATCTTGGCATTTCAAAGCCAAGAATATCCACATCTTACATAAAGACAGGCTGGAAGATCTTCTAGTCCAACCTGGCACCTAAGACATGAATTCTCAGACTATCCCAGACAAAGGGCTTTCCCATCTTTCTTTGAAAACCCTCAATGGTACACATATGACACCAGGAGACAGAGTGCTCCACTGCTTCACAGCTCTCACAGTCAGAAAACTCCTCATTTCAAATTTGGATCTCTCACTATGAAAGTTCCATATATTGTGCAAAACGAATACAAAACACACTCCACTAACATCAATAGCATCCACATGCTTTACAGAACATACTTAATTACACGATTTAACAAGAAACCAGCAGGCAGAAGATGAACCAAACTTTAAAGGGTAACCTGAGCAAAGACTGCCCTGACCAGGCCTTCTATTTGCTATCCTGCAGTAGTCATCAGTCCAGGAGAATTTTCAGGACATGATAAGTCTGTTCAGTGCTAAAAAAGAGACTGAGATCTCTGTCTTCTTGGTATTAAATTTAGATTGTTTTAACCTGTACATTTCTTCACAAAGTCTAAATACTGGGCACTGTAATTCCACTTCATCTCCAGTCTGAGTTGGGATGGCAAGAGTATCATTAACATATTGATGGTATCTCCTCCAAACATACAACTCAGAAAGCTAATAAAGACAAGTATTCCTAAACACGAAGAATCAGATATCTCATTATAGGTTATTAGGTAAACAGATGTTTAGTCTGTCAAATCCATTATACAAACATTCTGAAAACACTCAAAAGACAAATGACAGGCATACTCTACCTTAATAAACTCATGTATAAAAGAGATTGGGAGAGTTCTTGAGACTCTGCATTCCAACTCCTAATACTTGGCATTAAAAACTCATTAAAGAAAGGGTATGCGAGTCTTTCTTTCTGGATCATACTCGGCAGTCAAAGACTTGCCAAAACTGATGGACAACATTTCCAAGTAGTTTCAACTTTCATGTAAATGTTAAATAGCATGTGTGAAAGAGCTGAAGTGTGCAGTACCCCAATCTGGGAAAATCACAAGGTTGTCTGTTGACAATCAAGCTGAACCATAACACAGTGGTTCCCAAATCCCAACCCTTATAGGCAGCCCAAAAGAATAAAATGGTGCTGAATAAACTTGAGATGTCTAAATATGTAGGAAATTGTATTACTTTATCCATGTTTTGCATAAGTCCCCTGTCTCGGTTGGGGTCCTGAGCTGATAGGCTGGAATAATCTATTTCTTCTAGAACCCTTTTCAGCTGAAGCCCCACTAGGCATTGAACAGAGTTTATTGAGAAAGTCTGTAACATCATTTTTTTCACCATCATTGGGACCTTTCCTAACCTGTGAAAATACTTCTGTGAATATGTGGTGCCCTGAATTTTTCAGAGTGCTCTATGTAGATTCTCACAAATATATGTGTAGGGAGGTTATAAGGACATCACCTCTCAGGTTCTGTTTTCTCTGGCAGAGGGCTGCAGGATGTTGAGCTGGCCATACCTACTCTGGCCACACCCACCCCAGCCATGCCCCCTCAGGTCAAATACAACCCTAATGTGGCCCTTAATGAAATCGAGTTTGATACCCCTGCTCTGTAGCATCAGTAAGACCATAATTTGTAGCAGACCCTCAGAAGTCTGCCTTCTCTTGCCATGTGGAATAACTCCCCTTCTGATTGTCCATAACTGTTTTGTTTTGTGATTAGAGTTCAACAAATTTATTAATCTGACTTTGTCATCTTATCAATACAAAAGTGGTTGACATAATTAAAAAAAAAGAAATTGCATTATGCAAATGTTCAGAGAAACAGATTTTCAAAACTATCATATCTAAAATCAAAGATGCTTTAGAAAATCGGGGTTTATGAATTCTTAAAAGATAACAAATGAAGTTTCCCTGATTGCACTCACTGAAAATGACCTTCACATGTATGCCAAATAGAGCATGAAACAGAAACCATGAGCTCATAAGGATCACTTTGAAAGGAAATTGTATACTTATTGTGTAAGGGAAAAGGTAAGGTACCTAGGCACACTGGACAAACCAAGCTAAAAATAAGGCTAAGTGATGGCATTTTTTCTTATACTTATAAAATTTAAAGGTAATATCACCTTGAATTCTACAGCCCAGAGGTTCTGTTTTGGATTTTCATGAAATTTGCAATGGATGTTGGGAACCAGGGGAATAAAACTATCAACTATCACTGTTCCCACTATTAGAAGATAAGTAGGAGCAGAATGCCTATCCCTTTAGATTCACATACACACCCTGTATCACTAAATACAATCAACCACAGAATTAAATAAAAAATTTTTTTTGTTAAATGAGCAAAGGAACAATTGAGCTACCTCACTATTTTTCCTACTAGAACAGGCTTTTAAAATAATATGTAGAAATCATATGTCAAAGATTTAATTTATTTACATTTATGCTATGAATCTAAAAATGAAACACCATAACACATTTTCTATTATTTTCTTTTTAAATTCAGCAAAAAAAATCAGTATTAAGCATCATTCAAATAAGATAATAAGGAGGCTTTATTTCTACTGATTTCTGTATCCCTAGCTTCTGCTGCTAACACTTTTATTTTGAAGTTCAAAATCAATTGGCTGTGGCTTGTTTATAAATGACAGGTTTGGGATGTTATTTTAATCAATTGATTGTAAGGGAAGTCCAAGTTTCATTGTTATCCTTTTTCTCGTTCACTCTCTTTTACCAAGGCAGTCAATAAAGAAAAAAAAGCAGGATAAATGAAGCAGGTTTCTTGGGTATCTAGAGATCCCTTGGAAACTCTTTATAGTGTAAAATAAACACTGAACTCATCTTATTTGCCACAGTAAAATACTGTGTAACTGAGAAAATTGTCACTTATTAGGTCCCTGAGGACACGCTTCAACTGCAGTAACAATTTAATCCCAAGCACCTTGATATTAATGAGAAGAGTTGAGCTGTAAGACCAACTGTTTGTGTCAGAAACTTTCACTGGTACTGTATCTAACCTGAACAGATGCTCAGTATATGTTGATCCCTTGCCTCAAAATATTTTTTTTTATTAAATTATTAATTTAGCTAGGAAAAAAGAGTCTATTTTCTCTCACTCTTAGATGCAGTCACAACCTCATTCTAACAGATTCTAGGCAAACTTCACAAGAACCTGAAATATATCATCGTGTTCAGAAGCATTTATAAAACAAAAAAAAACATAAAAAGTTTTCAGGATTGTTAATCTATTCTAAGCAAATAGATGCTATCATAATTTTCAGGATTCCCTGCAGCTTTTTGCAGCATATCTTAATCCAATTTTGTTGATTACAAAAGACCTACTGGGAGAGATTTTCAGATAAGGTTTGGCATTTAACCCAGGATTTATTTATTTTTTGCAAATCTGTACTTTATCAGTGAGTTACTGTATAACCCTGTCCTGAAAAAGGCTAATACTCAATCCACTGGCTTCATATATCTTCCCCAACCCATTTTTGTATTCCATTGAATCCCCCAACTTCACATTGCTAAACTTCAGCTGCAAACTCTCAAAACAAATTTAAGCTGCAATAGACTTAACCCCGTGTTAGTGAAGGGCCAAAAGGAATAAGAGCATAGAATTTGATGATGACTAAAGGGTATTACAAAATGTTTTTCTAGTATGCACAAATGTACATCTCATAAATTTCCTCTGCCTCATTTATTTTAATATGTTTGTATTTTAATAAATCCTTTCAGCCATTAAAAACTGTATACAAAGGAAAGAAAGATAACCCTGAATGTAACAAAACCGCTACAAAAAGGAAGAACAACAAGCTATAAAATGCAGGGGGAAAAATCTGTACTCTGCTAGGATTCTAATTTGTTAGCTCATATGTATACATACTTATATCAGAAGTGGTATTCAGCAAGTTCTGACCAGTTCTGGAGAACCAGTAGTGGAAAGTTTGAGTAGTTCGGAGAACCGGTGGTAACCTTCCCCCTGGAGTGGGGTGGGAATGCAGATTTTACAGTATCCTCCCCTGCCATGCCCACCATGCCATACCATGCCCACCAAGCCATGCCCACAGAACCAGTAGTAAAAAAAAAAAACTTGAATCCCACCACTGACTTGCATGTATGTGTGGATTAATGCATTTAACAGAGTCCACATTCTAAACGCACCAGCAGGGTCAATGCAAATATGAATGTAAATTAATAATTACTGATTATAATGAATTGTTAGTGAAATAACATAATCAACTGGTAAAATTAATTGATCTTCAATCAGCCTCTGATTATATGGCATCAAATCATTGTTGACTCTTTGTTACCATATAGATTATCTCCATCATCATCTGTCCCTTCAGTTCTTCCAACAGTTACAAGCGCTTATCACAACTTTGACTGAATCTATCTATCTTGTTATTGGTTATCCTCTTCTTCTCTTTCCTTCCTAGAGAGTTAGGTCTTCATGTAATGAGTCCAAAGTAAGATGATTTGCACTGGTTAATTGTACCTTGAGTGAGAACTATTTGTTTTCTTGGTTCTCCATGATATTCCCAGAGTCTTCTGTAACATTAAAGCATAAAAGTCTATGGAGATTCTCAATCATCCAGGTTACGATTGTCTCAAAAGTGTTTTTTCCAAAAAGAAACTGGACTTTTGGGGTTTTTTTGGAAAACATTTAGATTCTCAAGATTCTTGTATGAGAAGCAAAACATTTTCAAAGAAAAAAACCCAAAAAAGTCCAGTTGCCTTTTGAAAAAGGACCTTTGAGATGATCAAAGCATAAAGCTTCAAAACATTTTCCTATCTTTTTCAAACTTTCACTTCCATAGAATGTCACAGAAAACATCATGCCTTGCATTATTCTCATCTTCTTGGGTATAGGCACATTACAATATTTAAATGTGTTTTTCATGGCCTTTAAGGGGGTTGTACCAAGTTCTAGTTTGCAGCATTTTTCTTGATTGCTTGTTCCTTTACTGTTGATATAAAAGACAGAAGCTATCCACCACTTTGATATCTTTATTGTCAGTTCCAAGCTTTCTATTTAATTGTGGCCCCATTTTTCACTGCGGTCCTTGACTTTTATTACCAGGGCTTGCAGATTCTTTGCATTTCCAGCTATTAGAGTCATGTCATCAGCATATCACAAGTTACTAATGTATTTTTCTCCAATTTTAAAATCACACTCCTTTTCTTACAAACCAACTTCCCTTAAATGTACATTCAGCATGCAGGTTGAATAAATAAGGAGAGAGTATACAGTCTTGTCACATTCCTTTGATAACTTGGAGCCAGTCTGTTTCACCATGCTCTATCTCAGGGGTCTCCAACCTTGGCAACTTTAAGACTTGTGGACTTCAACTCCCAGAGTTCATCAGCCAACAAA
>JAOYMU010000001.1:90817939-90830704 GCA_025802295.1 Psammodynastes pulverulentus | reverse complement strand
ATAAATTCCCGAAAAGTGGGACTGTCCCGTGAAAATCAGGACATCTGGTCACCTTAGCCATGTGGGCCAGATCTAAGCACCCCACAGGCCAGATTCAGCCCATGGGACTTGAGTTTGACATCCCTGATCTAGTCCAACCCCCTGCCTAAGCAGGAAATCCTATGTTATTTCAGACAAATGGCTGCCCATTTTATTCCTAAAATTTCCAGTGATGGAGCATCCTCAACTTTGGAGGCAAGCTGTTCCAATGATTAATTATTCTTACTGTCAGGAAATTTCTCATTATTTCTAGGTTGAATCTCTCTTTGAAAAGTTTCCATCTGTTGCTTCTTGTCCTGCCTTCAGGTGTTTTGGAGAACAAGTTGACTTCCTCTTCTTTGTAGCAGTCCCTTATATATTGTACAACTTCAATATTAGAAGTTATTTATGGAGATATGTTCAGCATAGTTGAATTCCTTCTGGGATTGGTCAGCAAACACCTAGTCCTTTTTCATAGGTGCAAGAGCCCCTCTCAAGGTCTTCTGCTCAGTCCTTCCATAGTGGTCAGGGTTTGATTCCTGGGGTCTTGAGTGAAGCCACAGCCTGTAGCCACTTTGCTCCCTATTCTTGGATGGTGGAGCTCTAATTCCTCTGGGACTTCAGGGAAGCCACCTCTGAACCTTTATTTGCCTTTCCTGACTAGTAACTTGTCTCGATACTTAACATCTCACAGTCTGGCAAGCACCAGCTCATCAGTCCTCATGATAGCATTGTTATCCTTCTTCTTCAAGGCCAGAAAGGAGCTTCTTTTCCCATTGTACTCAATCCAATGGCTGACTTATGCCAGCAGAATGGTAACCATGCTGGGCTTCTAAAAACCCATATTCTACAATATGTTTTGTTTGTATGTTGTATTATTGTATGTAATATGGTTGTAGGAGGACAATGAGGTGTTCTGGAATTCCCATTTGTCTAAGCACATTCCATAGATCTTGGTCTCAACTCAGCATCAATGCACTTTTGTGTTCCAATTACCCTTTAAATTGTCAAGCCAATTTCCTTCCAGCTAGACTGTGACATACCTCAAATTCTAAATTTTCTTTTTAGTGATTTGCAGTGCTAGTGCTCCATGTGGCTTAGATTAGGCAATTTCTCTATTGACAGGAACTCAGTAGTCTCACCCAGCTTCCCATTGCTTAGATTTGGAGCTTTCCATAGATTTCACCATCAATCTTAGTAAATTTGATCTTATCCTTCCAGTCATTTCTGAACTAGATTCACAAACCCCTTAAAAACTAACCCATGTGGGCAGAGGTAGTATTCAGCAGGTTCTGACCAGTTCTTGAGAACCAGTAGCGGAAATTTTGAGTAGTTTGGAGAACTGGCAAATCCCACCTCTGACTGGCTCCATTCCCATCTATTTTCTGCCTCCCAAGTCCCAGCTGTCAGCTGGGTCTTCTTTTGTTGCCCTGCACAGGAGAACCCAGCTGGAAAACAGGTTAGTGGGGTGAGGAGGGAATCGGGATTTTACACTATTCTTCCCCTGGAGTGGGGTAGGAATGGAGATTTTACAGTATCCTCCTGCCATGCCCACCAAGCCGCACCATGCCCACCAAGCCAATCCCACAGAACCAGTAGTAAAACAATTTGAATCCCACCACTGCATATGGGGTATCTCTTCTGCTGTCTCCCACCTCCAAGCTTCCTGTTTCAGTACATCATTACTTTCTCCTCAGACATATACATATAGAAACTTTTGCAGATGTGATGGAAAGCACCTGCTTTGAAAAACTATTATTTTCTCTTACCATCTCAATTTTCAGTGGGCATTTATATGAAAGAGGAATGCTGTCTGGGCAGTCAGGCAGCTTTCCTCACCTACAAACAACTCATATTTCTCTTTCCCAAAATTTGTCAAACATAAATTGCATAAATGAAAAGAATGGGGAGGAGAGGTTTTAAATAATTCATTTTTCTCTTTCCTAATAGAGTGGACAAGAGAAGAATTTTGTTCATCTGCAGACCAGGGGACCAAAATATTGGTTAGATCATGATTTTTATGTTCTTCTGTTGAGTTTTTGGAGAATGCTCATGGTTTCTGCATTCCTTTGTCTGACTAGCTTCCTTCTGTTCCCAGCATTTTAAAGTAAGCAGAAGCAAAGACATTTGGGTGGCCAACTTCAAAACATTTTGGTGGAATTGAGGATGATGTATTTGTTAGTGGACAAGATGTCATGCTTAACTGAAAAGTTTACAACTCTCAAATAAAATTAGCAAAATCATATATTCAAAAGCATACAAATGTAAGTAGATAAATAGGTACCATTTCAGTGGGTAGGTAACTGTGTTCTGTGTGCCTCAACATATAACCATGCTGGCCACATGACCATGGAAGTGATTTGGACATTGCTGGCTCCCTTGGCTAAGAAAGTGAGATAAGCACTATCCTCTAGAGTTGGACATGACTGAAAAGGAGAAACTTTATATTTCTGTAGATAGTAAAGAAGATGAGCCTTGTAGGGCTGGCAATTTCAATGTCCCTTTTGTAAAACACTAAAATGGTATGAACAATCAGAAGTTGGTTACAAAATCATGGATGGGATACAGAAAACTGGGTTGTTGTTGTTTTGCCCATTTAGTGATTTCCCCAAATTTTTACAATCTAGTTATCTTAACACTTGAAATAATACAGTCTTTTGCTGACATAAAGCAAGAACTATTACTCCAACTTTGGATGTCTGGTTGTGACCCCGTTGCTGTCAGATTGGAGTCCACGATCGTGCACAGCTTCGATCCAAGCTCAGCTCACGGGAGAGTCCCAATTGGGACCGGAGCCACCCTGGAAGGGTGATGAAGAAGAGGGGACCACTGGACAGATAGAGAGGAACTGCAATTTTCCCTCCCTGATACAGAAACTCCTCATCCGAAGGTGAGCAGGAGTGGTAGACAAAAAAGGCTGCCATGAAGATGGGAGCAACTGGGACAAAGATTGTGCAGGAATAAAGGAAGAAGTGAACAGTGTGTGAGCTGGGGGACAATTCTGCAGAAATATTAAGGTAACCCCCCCCAAATAATAATAACAGAAAAGGAGCCCAATAAAGAGTGGGACTGGCAGCAAATTTGATATTTGAAGGGAAAGTAAAAAAAATGGACTTTTAACTTGAAAAGTGGAGACTGGATGGAAAGGGAAAGCTGGCGTAAAAGTATCACTGAAAGTGGGGGGGGGAAAAGCCATGTGGACTCCAGAACCATGTGATTTAATTACCCTCCCCCCAAATAATAAGTTTTAAGATAAACAGGAGGAGAATTTATGGAGATATCCCTTTGGCTTGGAAGTTAAATGAGTGATTAGATTTGGATTATAAAATTTGGAATATTGGGCTTTTATGAAGAAGAAAGACATTGAGTTGAATAAGAACTATGGACTAGCTGGGCAATTTAATATAAAATAAATAAAAACAAAATGTTTGGAACATGTGCAGAAATAAAACTTGAATTACAATCCATGAAAGAAATAATGGCAAAAAGTATAAAAGACATAATGAAGAAATTACAAAAGATGGTGGAAAGTGTGGATATGTTGATACAAAGCATGGAAGAAAACCAAAGGAAACAACAAGAGTAGGAGCCATATGAACAAAAAATAGCAAAATGGAGCAGACAGATTTAAAAACAAACTGGAGGGAGAAGAAGGAAATAAAATTGAAAAAGATAAAGACTCATACAACAAACCAAAGGGAAGAGACTTTGATTTTGAAACAGCAACAACGAGGAAAGAAAAGCAAAAAGAGGACTTTGTGAAAATGGGAGGAGGGGTACTGTTAACTGTGAATTGGAATATCGGAGCATAACAGAAAAGAAAGAAAATGGGAAACAAAAGGGGAAAATATTAATTATTAGTAAAAGGAGAGTAAGGAATGATGGATGAAAAGGGCAAAGGGAAAATCCACATGAAAGGAGGTTTTAGTAGTTTTAAGACAATGGTAGATTAATTTGAATAGAAAAGATATTAATAATTAATTAATAGGATGCATGGGAGGAAACTTCATGTGGAAACAATGTAAGATTATATATATTATATAATATAGAAAATGACTATTAGATTGTATAAGGAAAAATTAAATGATGAAGAAAAAAGAAATATTGGTTATTAAAGGTAAATGTTAAATCTGGGAGGGAGGTTATTTTAAAATATGATAGTGACATAACTAATGGTAATAAGGGGATAAATATGGGAAAATATAATACAAAATGAATTAGGAAAAATAAGTGAATGATACAATTTGCTGAATATTGTAAATAGAAATAATTAGAGAATAAATTAATGGTATGGAATAAAATAATGGAAATAAGTAAAAATAATATTATGTTAAATTGATAGTAAGAATATGAATTGTGGAAAATGTTTATGGGATGTTAAAGACCCGGAAATTGATAGTAAGAATATGAATTGTGGAAAATGTTTATGGGATGTTAAAGACTAAAAAAAATAAAATAAAAAAAAATGTATTGCAAAAAGAAAAGAAAAATTCAGCTTTGACTATTTCCAAATTGTTTAAAAGCTATAATTCTCTATAGTTTAATTTTATTCTATATGGTTTCATACAGATACATATTTATCTCCATAATCTTTTTCACAGCAACAGGTAGAAATTAATTGTCCATTAGAATCAGCTCTTTTGACTATATAGCAATTATAATGAGCTTCAGGGCTGCTGTATGACATTGTGCTCATGAAATCTAATACATATAAGACTATGAACCATAAAGTTTAACTACTCCAGCCAAAATAAAATTCTTAATTAGCTTTGCCTTTTTGGTCATTTCTGTCAGAAAAAAATATTTTCCATTGTCCTTTTTTAGCTCCTAGAGAATTAGTACCGATCATATCTCTTTTACTTATAATAGATCTCATATAATTTGTTCTCATAGTCTCAAAACTGCAGAATTGAAGAAAAAGAGTGACGTGAGCCTTAAAGGAAAATGAGTTAAATATCCACACATCAGATAGAAGTTCTCTTCTTCCTCTAAATTACAAAATAATATTGATAATGTACGCTTGTAACTATCCCATTATGAACTTAGATATTTTGACTATGTTTTTTTTGCACAAAAACAGAAATTAGCAATGTTAAAATAAAGTAAAGGAAAGATAAAGAAAAGGAAATATTGGGAAAGCTATAGCAAAAAAAAATAAAACCCACAGAAAATAAAATTTCATTTATTGGTCAAATGAATAGAACATATCACCATCACACCACTTTTGTTGGTAAGCTTCAACATAATATATATAACCCTTCACTATATATTTCCTCAGGTTTGGATTTTAGAAACCTGTATGCAGGTAGTCTTGCTTAACAACCACAGTTGGGACCGGCAACTGCAACACTAAGCAATTCAGACATTAAGTGAAACACCACATGACTGCAATGAACTTATAATTGTAGTTACTTCAGCTAGCTATTAAGCTAGTTATAGCTATTAAGAAAAGTCACTGTGGGTCATTAAGGAAACATCACAGGATTGCAACTTGCCATTTTACTGCCAGCTTCTCCATTACTATGCTTATTGGAAGCCAGTTATGCAGCAGACAAATGGCAATCATGCAATTTCAGGACACCATGATGGTCAAAAATGTCCACCAGTTGCAAAACACTTGATATCTATCATGTGACTATGATAGTGGTAAATGTGAGGACTCATGAATGGAGGCAAATATACATGTCTCAGGATAATGTTGCAGGATCCAATCTGGGTTAGTATCAGGACCAGAGATTTACTCTTCTGAGCTTTTGGACTCATGCTGAAACCCATCCTCAGGGAACTTCTCTCTCACCACAATGTGAAACATGAGTTCAAAAGCTCGTGTCCCACTAAACCTCTAGTTGTACTGACTAGATTGGATTAATTGGAAGACTGAGGTTGGCTACAGTACAAGTCCAAAAGCTCTGAAGACTAAACTTCTGGTCCTGGGATTGACCAAGACCGGATCCTGCAATGTGTAGGTTGTAAAGTTACTTTGTTAACATCATTGTTCCTTCAAAAAGCAACTAAACAGAGAAGTTTTTAAGCAAGGTTGACCTGGAGTCCAGTTGATGGATGTGGAGGGGGACAAGGAGAAAGGTAGGTTGTCCTTCCCTCCCTTCTCCATCAGGTAGAGCGTCCCTCGAATCAAAGGGTTTTCTGTAAGTTCACATAAGAACTGGTATGGCTCCAAGGAACTATATAGTATTTGACTAATTTTTTTAAAGATATAAATGTTCTGAGCAATTAAGTTCATGATAACAAAAAACAAAGAAACTGAAGTTTAGTTTTGAAATTGGATAACAGTCAATGCTATATCAGAAAAGGTAATGAGGTTGTTCTCAGTTTTGAGAATATTTTGAGAATATTGTCAAGTGTAATTGTAAGTCAATACCTGCTTCCGTGTTAATGAAATAGTTTTCTCCTGAAATATTTCAGTGCCAGAATTCCAGCAAGCAAGTTTGGTCTAGTGGTTAAGGCACCAGGCTACAAACAGGCAGACTATGAATTCTGGTCTCACCTTAGCCGTGAAAGCTAGCTGAATAACTTTGTACCAGTCACCCTCTCTCAGGCCAACTCACTCTAAAGGTTATTGTTGTAAGGAAAATAGAAAGATGGAGGAGTACTAGATATGTTTGCCAATTTGAATTGTTTATAAAAATAATGAAGGTAGGAAATAAATAAGATAAATCTGTGATGTTATAAGCATTACCTGAATATTTGCCCTATTTTAAGATTACCTCATCAGATGAAAAGTTATGCAAGTAAATTTCCAAATATAATGAACTTTCTGACTTTATTTATTTATTTATTTATTTGTTTGTTTGTTTGTTTATTTATTTATTTGAGAATTATGTAACAAATTGGAGACATGCACTTTGAAAGAGAAAATTTGGGCAAATTTCCATATAAATGTCATGATGGAATGAGTTGTTCACCCACTTTGAAAACTTCTCAATATATACGATGTTCACATAAACAAAGTTCGAAATCTTCATCAGAACTGGAAAATCTGTAGCATAAAGGCTGCATCCTAATTTGGGGATTATGCTAAATGCTATTTTAAGCAGTTATTTCAGACCACAGTGAGGTAAGTTTTGGCACTTCAGATAGTGTGGAACCATGCTTCTCAGCCATGATTATGTTTCCTATGGATATTGGGGGTTGTAGTTCAGCAACAATTGCATGTCAGCTTTCAGAGTGACAACATTTGGAACACCTTAGATTACTCTTCTCTGCATTCAATCTAAATTAAAACAATATGCCCCCCCACACCTGGTCTGCAGCTTTTGGGGTTCGGGATAATGGTGAGAAATAAAAGAAAAAGTGACAAAAAACTGTCTCTGCTCACATTTTTCTTACTTGATGTTATTTCTATATTTCCTTTTGGCAACTGTCACTAAGACCAGCATAGAAGAGAGTTTATAAAAGGAAAAAAATGTAAACAATAAACATATGTTAAAACATTCAAGTATGTGAAAACAACAGTAGACAACTCTATTTCTAACCATGTCCAAATATGTCTAAATCTAGGAATAATCTTGGGAAACAATCTTTCCTATTGCTCAGTGAGTAGTTTCTCTGAATGGAGATCCTTAAAATAGATTGCTCCTACAGATCTTATTATACAGAGAGATTTATGATAAAATGGTTGCTATTGAACAGCTAAAACTCCAAAAGCTTACACCAGGCTTCTCAGACTTCATGGTATTAAAACTCCTAAAATGATAAATCAGCTTGTTTGATGAATGACATGTTTAGGGAGTTAGGACAAGAAATAAGCACATCATTTTCTTTTAATCACTACAATTTCAAACTGGTTGTCATGAGTGTCTTCAGACTTTGTAATATCTTAACTCTCTACTTTTAGGATTCTATGGGCAAAATGAGGAACAAAGCTTACAGTATATTTTGACAGTGCTCCAGTTTGATCTAAATAAGTTGGGTTTTTATCAAACATGTTACTCCTATCTTAATTGTTCATAACTCCTAAGTGGGCCTTACCTATAGTTTGAAAAGGCCTTAGACTGATCTCACAGCTTTAAATACCAGCTATTTGCCACTATAATTAATAATTTAAACTGCTGATCATAGCAGGTAGCAAACAGTTAAGACGCTTGTTCACTATTCAGCAGCATTACAACAGTTTGTACAGTGAACAAATGAGGAAAGGAAATCTTTCTCTCTCAGTCTTCCATTGATATATACACTTCTCTGATATGCATACTGATATGTATATATTTCAAATAAGACCTTTCATTCATGACCTTATACTTATTTTTTTTTAAAGTTTCTTCAATTATGAGTGTGCATAAAAGCAATTTTAAAAGCACTGGCCCTTAGGAAACAATAGCAAAAATAACAGCAAATAAAAAGAAGGGCAGTAGCAGAAAAGCAAAAGAGCAAAGAATTCCTGCCTGAGTTAAGTCTCTATTAGATCTTTTTCTTGGTGTAATTTGCCCCTTAGAATCAATATAGCAGCTACTCAAGAAATTGGTGAGCATCCACTTCTGGAAGAATGAGCTCCATATTTTAACAGGGGTTGAGTGCCCTTTTGTATGACTTATGAACCATGGCAGCCCCGTTTTTTTCAGCAGTGATGATAGCAAGCTATGCCTTCTGCCTTCTTACCCTGGTTAACCACTTTTTAAATGTAATGTTGCTTGGTGTTATCGAATAACACAAGATCAGGAAAATTCCATGGGTTAAATTCATACCTGCATGAGGATGAGTAATTAAACAAACCCACCAAACAACAAAACACTGATAAAACAGAACAAAGCAAAAATCATCAGTGCCAGAAGCTGTCAGCCATCTCCAGGTACTTGTGAGATTGAATGTGTCTCTCTTTCAGCAATATGATGCTACTGTTTCCAAGAGGACACCTTTGCAGGCAGATGTCTGGAGATGACAAGAGAGGTAAAGAAAGAATGGCATCTCATTTGGAAATTCTGCCATGGGGGATCAATTACATGTTGGAATTTTGCAAGGATGAGCACATTTGAAAGAGTACATGTAACATGTACCTGGAATGTATATTCTGCACATAGAGATACCATCTGCACACAGATACCTGTCTGATGATTTCTGTCACAGACAGACAGGCAAAGCTACAGGATTCTTACAGTGTTTTTTAAAAAAGGGATAGTTGGGGGAACTGAGTGTCTATACACTTTGCTTTTCATTAGATAGCCATCTCTCCAGCAGCCTGCAGGCGCTTAGTTTTCCATGCTTCAATTAATAGAAGAATAGAAACAAGCTTCAGAGAAATATAGAAACAAAATCAGAAATAGATAAAGGATTGTAGAATAACAGTCATTCATCTCACAGCTGAGATGAGGGTTTTATTCAGAACATTTGGATCTAAGCTCCACACAGAAATAGTGAATTGAATTATATGGTCTCTTTTTTTTCCCCTGTGTCCTGTGCTATATTAGTTAAGACTTGCATTGTGCAAATCCAAACAAACCCCTTTCTCTTGGGCTTCTCAAAGCGAGAAAATACAATTTAAGGTAGTCTATCAGCAGGGTTTCTTCAATATTGGATGCAATTCATCCAACCTAGTAATTGTGAGAGTTGGTGAACAACAACGTAATTATAGATAGGACCATTTTCTAAACAAGAGAGAAATGGAGAAAAAAAATAACCCCCCAGATGGGCAAATGAAAGGGGGTTGCAAATGTGTTGGAAAGTTGAATCTATACATGAATTTGTACTTGAAATCCTGTAGCTTTTGGAATTCTTTTGTTATGGCTTTATAACATTTCTACAATTTGACCTTGCCAAATTGGTTCCAGACCTTGCCTTAACCAAATGAAGGCTAAGATAAATTAAAATTCTTTCATAGCCAATCAACATTCCTTCAAACTGGTTTCTATGAATCTCAAACTTCAGTCCTGCCCTCTACTTGCTGATCTCAGTTGCCTGATGCTAGACAGATTTTCACCAAGTAACTTACATACTGGCCATGCTTTTGAATACATTTGAAGAAGCCCTAATTAGTATTTTTCCTAGCTTTTTTTTACCTATCTCTGCTTATGCTGAACTTTAGTCTTTCTGACATACTCTTTCTGAGTAATTTTTTTCTTGATGACCTCTCTTTTTACTTCTTATGTTGTTTTTTTCCTTTCCATGTGCTTGCTAAGTTTTAATCATCCACATCAGCTTCTGTAGCTCCCTTGAGCATTCTTTGTTTTTCTGCTCTGTGTCCAACTTCAAGTCAACGTTGTATGAACTTCTTAGTTCCATTCACCTTCCTCTCTTATAAGAGACTGTGTGGGACTGAAGCCTGAACTTCTAGTTTTTCCAGCCTCAGATTATCATTGCAATGTGGTTTATATTTTGGAGAGATCTCTTGACAAACTGCTGGTCAGTGTTTACCTTCTCCATTATGTCACACCCAGTAAAATGTTCATCGATTTCTTATATGATGTTCATCCATTTTGTGGATGGACGAAGAGGACCTTGACATCTAACAGGTTGTGGGCTGTCCACAATGTGTCCATGGGTGGCTGGTAAGGCCTATATGGCACAAAACATTCTGCTACATGTCAGGCAGTGGTCCCACACTTTGGTCAGTAGTCTGCCAAATGCATTTTTTTGGAGAGATCTCTTGACAAACTGCTGGACAGTATTTACTTTCTCCATTCTGTCACAGTTCCCAGTAAAATGTTCATGGATTTCTTATATAAACTATCACAGTAAACCACTCATTCAGTGACCATTTTAGGTTTTGATTGCACGGAAATGAAGTTTTGCAACAGATCATCAAAGTTGTGATTATCAAATTGTCCCATGGTCATGAAATCACAATTCCGGTGCTTGACAATCATCATGCATTTATGACAAATGAAGCATCTTGGAGGCACATGATCACTATTTGTGACTCTTTATGACTTTGAAAAGCAAAGTCCATGGGGAAACCAGCTGGAAGGGCAAGATGTTTCCTGTGTGATTCGCTTAACTACAACTAGAACTGACATTATATGTTGGGTGCAATCATATGACATTTCACTTTGTAATCATGTTTCCTAGTGTGGAGTTGCTGATTCCAGTAAATGAGGACTAACTGTACAAGAAGAAATATGAAATCTGGAACCTGCTATCTACTATATCCTTCCTTTTAGTAAAATTACAAATATGATAGCATTTAAGTTCTGCTTTTGTATGATACTAAACATAAGTAATCAGAAAGTGCAAACAGGAAAAAGCCATCAAATGCATTATTAGATTGGCTATGATATAGTTAAAACATTTAAGAATGAAGAAGAAACCCTTCTTCTTGTAATCTACTACATTGCTTTACCTTGACAAGCATATTGTTTATCACAGAATTGTAGAATTAAAAGGGGCATCTGGGACACTCTAGTCGAAATCTCTGCTGTTGTGACTTTGAAAGATCACAAAGTCAACTGTTGTAAGATGAGGACTACCTATAATGTTTTTACATACCTTTCATAAGATGTTTCTAATGCGCTCAAAGTGTGTTATTCTTTCTAGAAGCTGCCTCACACTGCTGATGGTATTTAAATATTATTATCCTTTTTTACTCTATGAATAATCTCAAAGTTGTATAAAAAGATGATTTATATGTTACCATCATTCTCATGCCACAACTCCATTATTTTTTGCATGGCAGCCATATTTCTTGGGAGGAGTGAGGAGAATGAATCTAACCGTATTTAGCCCATATTAGGCAATAAAGAGTGAGAAATATGGGGGGCAACTCCCCTCCTCAATAAGAGAATGATGAATGTGTGCTCTTGTTCAGGTTTATATCCTTAGGCTTAAATCAAAGATTTCATAGAAAAGGTCAGAAAAGGAGCTTAAGGAGCTTCCTCACCTACAGGAAACAAGGCAAAGGAGGTGAACACTCATATGGCAGGATTAACAGCTCAGAGTAAGGGATATAGAAAGAAATGAGAACATTTTGGGGGGAGTGAAAGTCAAAGTTTTGGATCAAAGAAAGGGCCTCCAGTGACAGAAAGAAAAACTCAGAAACCTTGAATGCCACTCCAGTTTGCATTTCAGAACGTGCCTTGTAAAGAGAAAGAGATATTACCTTTAATGAAAAGATTCTTCAAGACTCTTTACAGTTTCAGTAATTTTTCAACCAGTGTTGCTTCTCTTGTAAAAACTATGGAAGTAATAAAAAAAAATAGATATTGTTTACTTTGCAGTGTTTTTCTAAGTAAAAATAAAAGATTGTAAAAAGACATTTAAAAATATTTTCTTATGTTGCATCATGAGGAAAATGGACAATAGTGTTGTGGCCCGCCAGCAGAGCTGGCAGAAGATTCAGACAGAGAGGAGGTTGGGGAGGAACATGGGCCAGTCCTGGAGTCTGGGGAAGACTCTGATGAATGCTCTGCGTCAGAGGCAGAGATGAGGTCAGAGCCATCTGTCAGTTATCAGCTGCCTTTGGAGTTGGACATCAGTAAGGCAGAAGTACAGCTGGAGCCTGTTCCCAATGTATGCATGCGCAGAGCTGCCAGAAAAAGTGACAGCTAAGGAATAAGGGTCGACTTGGGAGTAAAGCCACAGGTGGACTGTGAATGACTCCTCCCATAGGGAATAAAAGAGGAGTGAAAGGGGAGTGGGTTTTGCAGAAGACAATTAGTTCATTTGGGTTAAGATCTGTTCCTGCATTCTTGCCAAGTATTGTCTGTTACAATGCGGCGCCTGAAAGATATTGGTCTGGCAGCTCTCCAAGCCTGAAAAAGGTCTGTAATTGTGAAATATCTTGAAAGACTGTTGGCCCGG
>JAOYMU010000001.1:90784136-90794638 GCA_025802295.1 Psammodynastes pulverulentus | reverse complement strand
GGCAGAAAAAAAGCCCTGTATCTATCTATCTATCTATCTATCTATCTATCTATCTATCTATCTATCTATCTATCTATTTCCTACATTACAATTATATTATTAAACAAAGAGGACATAATTCTAAAATTTTGTGACTCATCAAAATTTGACAGTTTAATGTCCTTTCTAGGTTGGACGTTCATATAGGTTGTCAGACATACATGTGCACACTTTTTTCTTCTTTTTATAAAAAGAAATAAGTGTTCTGTGTTAAAAAGATTAACATTTGGGGGAGGGGATTGCTTAAATGACAATTGTTGGCTATCTATCAGATCCTAGCTTTAATCTCACAGCAGGCTCGTATTTCTGATTATGTCCGTCTGAGGCTTATATGAATAGAAGAAACCAAACTGTGGCCTTCAACTAAAAATGGAGTGTATGTGTGTGTATGTGTAGGGGAATATAGGGGTGTGATATAACATTAAGATGCACAGCTGTTCCTTACAAGTTGCAAACAGAGGACTAATTTGCTGCATGTTTTGCCTACTTTGCTACTAATAAAGTATTTTGCATGCTTTCTATAAACACTCCTCTTAAGTTTTATAATCTAGTACATCTTAGTAAGCATGAAGTCTGCCGATCCCTAAATTATTCATAACATGGTCCAGACTGATTAAGATTGGCTTGTTAAGGACCACAAGAAGCAATTAAACTGACAAGGCAGTGCAGCCTTGATGTATACATTTATTATCACAAGAATACCCAAAGTGAATGCCCTTATTAAGCAATGAATTTCACCTCACTGGCCTTCTACCACTGCTGCCACAAGCAGAGGGAGCTAGGAACAACATGTCAAAAGCTAACTCTGAGGAAATGCCTATCTTCAAGTGAAACCGATTTTGTAATGAACCTTTCAGTTCACTCCTGAGGTAATAAATCCTGACTGGTGCATTAATTACTTGATAACATCCCATCAAAATGCAAATGCAGCACTTGACCCACAGGAATGGCAGCAATAGCTGTTAACTCTTCAGGGTATACATAAATTGTCTGTTTTCTTTTATCAAACTGGGCATTTATTTCCATCTTGCTGGGGTGAATGTCACTCTTGCCACCCTCAGCCCCTTGGTGGCCTGACACCATTATTTGCTGAGAATTGTCACTAGGTGATGACTTTCTAATTGTGCTACTACTTCGAAGCAGAAATTTCTACTGCATGTTTTCTCCTCCCCCTTTCAACTCCCACCCATCAGAAATTTCACAAGTCAAGGACAAAGCAAAGACAAAGTATGATCTCCTCACATCTAGAGTGCACTGGTTTTCACTATCAAAGGCAGCACATTAATCAATGAACTTTATCCTTTGAAACAATTAAATAAAAGATGAACAAATGCAAACTACTAACATACTGGGTGTAGCAAAAATGTTTTCCTGCAGTATTTTTTTCTATGGTATAACAACTTATTGCCTTGTAAATATGCTGACTACTCAGTCAGTATTTTCTATTGTTGGCAGTCAGAAAAAAATTAAACAAATACAAAAAAGCATAGCTTATAATAAAGACTGAATGTTTCAAGATGCTCTGTGTATTGTTACTTTATCCTATAAAATGAGCTTGTTTTATTTACGGAACACATCCACAATAAATGTTAATAATAATGTTTTTTTTTTCATATTTCATTATTCAACACTCAGATCAGCATCAATGGTGTTTACTCACCCTCTGTAAATCTCTCTCTCTCTCTCTCTCTCTCTCTCTCTCTCTCTCTCTCTCTCTCACATGCCATCCACCTCCTCTATAAGGGACTCTGCAAGGCTTTGCTTTATTTCAAGGTTTTACCAGCTTTTCTTCATTTTCAGGAAGAAAGGAAAAAAAAGAAAAGAAAGTAATGTTTCTATTCTAATGGCTGTAAGAAGATAGCATAAGACTGAGCAATTAACAAAGCATTACAGAAATATGTTTTTGTATTTGCTCATAAGGACTGCAGTCTATGCTCAGGGTCTGTTTGTTTTACAGTTTAGGAATTCTAATGTAAAGCAATGTTAAAGATGAAGGCAGTGTACTGAGAATGTGGAAATGCAAGTCTTTAACCTTCAAGAAATTTATTGAGGGCTTCCTTAAATTGAACCTGTCTTACACACACACACACACAGAGACACAGACACACACACACACACACACACACACACACAGAGTAACAACAACCTCCAAGTAAAAGACCACGCTATGTGTGTAACTCAATTCTCTATTCGGTTTGAAAGCCTCTGAATAGTTGGATTAATGCCTTGAATAAGGCTACAATGAAATGGAACTGTCATTCATGAGTGTACACACAACAAACCTATTTTTCCCCCATAACTGAAATAACAATGCAACATAAGAACCGTTGCTGATATACTGCCTGGCTCTTTCCTTCATACCTTTGTGCACTCAAGTCTGGGACTGAGTGAATTTGTAAGAAAGTAATGATGTGTTTGGAGAGAAGAAAGTAATGGTGTGCATAGAATTATAGCTCCCATTTTTCCCCTAGCAGAAAAGATTCCCTGCAATTGATTCACAATCTTTAACTCTTATGGCATCTGCATTTATTTCTGTTTATTCTGCCACTCTGTTCCATTTGCTATCCCAGTTGATTCCATTTCCTGAGCTACCCTTTTTCAAGGTTCAATGACCACCTTGGCAATGCACCAACAGGCATGTTTATTCCACCAGGTGCTGTGGTGAATAGCAAACACCCCTAATCAGCTCACTTCACAATTCATCAGCTTCACGCTTGTAAAGCTGGTAGGGTGAATGGTGTAAACTGGACTTCGTTGTTTTCTTCTTCTCCTCCTTTTTCTTCTTTTAATGCTGCCATTGAATGCACAAAGGAAGGGAGAAGGGGGTTAGTAGATTCCCCCTGCTGAAGAGTTTTCTGATTTCTTTTCTTGCTAATAGCTTACTAAACATTCCTTTTAAAAGAGAAGTGTGTGCATCATCCCATGGACAGACCCAACTGTACTCATGTGGACAAAATCAATCTGATTACTATTTACTTGTCATTATAAAGTGCTATTCCACAAAACATTATGGCTGAATGAGTTGACTTCCTTCCTTCCTATTTCACAGGTGTGAAGGATGGCTCATATGCCTTTATTATACTTTCTTTGGAAGAGTGGGGAAGTTATAGTAAATGTTAACCTAGGAATTTGATTAAGGGCAGACTTTTTTGCCCCGCTGTATGTTATATTCTTCCAACCTCTTCATTTCTATTATCTCAGAACATTTTCCTTTAAATTGTATTTGTTAGAATGTTGCACATTTTTTTCCCAAACTCATCTCTGATTCTTCCATTGTTACCATTCACTGGATCATAATGTGCATCTATTGCCAACCTATATTCATATATGCATGCAAAAATCTAGTTGGCATTCTTCATACTTTTTGATATTTTATACATATGTATGTATACCACCTCATATAATTTTAGGTTACTTCCAAAGACTTTCAAACAATATCAATAATCCAAACAATGCAAAAGAACAAAGAATATTAACTTAAAATAATGTACTCTATAGAACTGCATAAAAAAGGGAAATTGATCCTGACATTATAAGTTCGGGGAAATGCCTGAAAAACTAAGCATTTTGGACTTTATAGGATAAATTGTTAATTTTCTGTGGGGTTGTTATGAAAGGGAAAGGTATTGGCCTTGTAAAATATGTCATCTTCATGCTTGCTATAGCCCTATCATTCAGTGTTATCCCTGAGAAATGTAAGCAAGCTGAGCTTTATATGAGCTAATCTTTAACGTTTGCAATTTGCACATGATGAAAAAACTAAATAATTGCTAATAGTTGGTCTGTGCTTTTGACTAGTGTAGTAGTCTAGAGGTGGAGCTCTCACCTCACAATCAGGAGGCTGTGAGTTTGATCATAGGCAGATATTTCTCTCTCTGAGCATGATGAAAATATAACTCCACATTGGCGACAGGAGGGGCATCCGGCCAGTAATCACTCAGTTCCATTCAGTTGCCCAAACTTCACTGTGCAAGGGATTATGGGGTTATTAAAAGAAGAAGAAGAAGAAGAAGAAGAAGAAGAAGAAGAAGAAGAAGAAGAAGAAGAAGAAGAAGAAGAAGAAGAAGAAGATTTGGTCTGCACTTTTAACCTATTTTAGACTTTTAAGTCTAATACCTAAAATAGTTATCTGTTGAGATTTGCAGTTGTCTGACTTTTGCAGTCCCTTAATTTCATCTCCAAAATACATATAGGAAATACATTTCTACATTTTTTGGAAAGAATAAGACATTTGGGGTGAAATAGAATAGAATAGTGAAAGTCACTTTGTATTGTGGTTAACACATCAGGCTACAAACCAGGAGTCTGTGAATTGTAGACCTGCCTTAGGCACAAAGCCATAAGGAGTAACCTTGGGCCAATCATTTTCTCTCAGCCCTAAGAAGAAAAAGGATAAACCATTTCTACAAAAAAAAAAAACCCTTGCCAAGAAAACTGCTGGATTTGTCTAGGCAGTCTCTGAAAATTGGACATAATTTAATGGAAGAAAAAAAAATAGAATAATATGGTGGACCTTATATAGATTAAATGATTGATTCCTAATCAGATAAAGTCAATCATTAAAGGAGACTCCACAAACATTGTAAGTCAATGCAGTCAGTGCAGAATCAGTTTAATATGTCCCTTTTTTACTGCATCCAAGTGGAAAAAGGAGGGGCTTTCTAGCTGAACTGAATGTATAGGGGGAATAAATGTCAATTTCTATTACTAATGTCCATTGATAACTTTTAAAAATATTTTTATCTTTCAAGTAACTATTGTTTTATGTACTGCATTTATTGTCTTTATTCTCCTCTTTCCTCTTTTATTCTCCTCTTTTATTCTTCATGCTGCTTTGTGGTGGCAGAAAATCATTTCAGGTGACCATTACCAAATTTAGCCTTTGCTACAGGGAAAAAAAAGGTGAGATAGTTGGCCAGTGAAGCAGGGGATGATAAGGATGCAATGATATAATAGAAGTTGAGATTTAAGGAGTATATGCCATTCTCTTCTCATTTTTCAAGCTTGGCGTGCATGAAGACGGTCTCTTCATTATCCCTTCATAAACTGCTATAAATCAGGAATATTTGCAGTAGGTTGACACCAAATCCTTATGCTGTTTTTCAAAAAAGTTTTCTAAAGGGCACTTTTAAGCTCATAAGCATGTGCATCAGGGAAGATGACAGCTTAATTTAAACACTACTACTGACAGATATGGATCTCAAAGGAGGCATTCCCTAGCTATATGTATGTATTTTAATACCATGAGTTTGCCTTTGTTGTCTCTCTAAAGTGATCTGCTCCTGGAGTCTATGTTTTCCTACCACCCCTTTCAGGGAAGGATTATGAGACAACTGGTGGTAACAAAGTTACGTGATGTAGGTATAGCTCATACACAAGTGAGTTGAATTCTATCAAACAGCTTCATTGTAGAAAAGGTGCTTGACATCTAACTTATGAATAGAGAGATATTAAGGGACAGTTCAATACTGTCTTTGTCCAACTAAGAGATTTGTGTTCTCATTAGGAATCAGACATAAGTATAGAATCCCATTGTCCAGCTCAGGGGTGGACAATTTATTTTCTCAAAGAGCCTCATGAAAAACAGGGATTGTTGTAGGCTATGAAGGTGTAAACTGAACAAAAAATAGAGTTGCCTTCAAAATAAAAGTAGCATAGTTGTATTGCATGTATGGTGTACACTTACTTACATTTTATTTCTAATTTCTGATTGACCTCACAAGGGCCAAACAGGAACAGCCAAAGGCCAGATGTGGCCCAGGATTAATAAAATGCCCAGGTGTGGTCTAGCTACTGGATATATTTTTCAGGCGCCTCTGGAATTTCTCTGTAGCCTGCAAAATTAATTATATATAACCCTAGATAATATATTCATACTTGCTTTGCATAAATGCTAAACGTAAGTCTTCCTTAAAGGAAATTACCTCTTCCTAAATACTACAATTATAGTACACAAGAATACAATCTGGATGGAAAGTATGGACAGAATATAAAGCTTCACATTATATCTTTCAATCCACCGTGATGAAAGGATGAGAGCTACAGGAAGCTCAAATCATTTGTGGCTTTATACTAATTGTAGAAACAAGAAATTTTAAATATACCTATATTTAAACCACTTAATGAGAAGTATCTAAGATTTAATGACTGGGAGGAGAAGGGGATGGAATGGAATTAATTGGATTCCTAAAAACAAGCCAGACATCTGGTCTAATTCAATTTTCCACATAGTTTTAATTTAGCTGTTGAGACTATATTTTAGCATCATTCAACACCTAATAACAGAGCAGAATTTCTGGAAGCAAGAATTTGGATTTTTTTTGTATTTTGAAGGGAGACAGGACTATAAAATATATTGCCACTGTCACTATGATTGGCTCTTCATTTTGACCTTCAATAAACAAATAAAATTAAGACAATTTTATTTTAAGTGCTTTTGATAGACAGAAGCTACTATGATGTTGATCAACTTTACTTTGTTTTGAAGTAAAGTTACTGAATAGGTTTAGGAGAAAATCAAAGTTATAAAACATAATCTCCTGGTAGTTCAGCAGAACAGACCAAGATTTCAAGAAAAAACAAAATGGTTATTTTAGCATTTTATCTAACAATCTTCCACTTGGTTATTTGACAGTGATGCAATTTGGGTGAAACCAATGTTTGGATTTTTTAAAAGAACTTTTGTTATTAATTCCCATGGCCCCCAAAATTGCTAAAAACAAAAGAAGGTAAGGATATGTGTTTATTTAAATATTAAATATAGTATAATTAGGGCTGAAGTCCATTATTTTTTTTTCAAACACTTTATATGCCTTTCAGTGGTGAATATTTTCTAAGTTCCCAGTTACAACAGTTAATATTGTACAGATCAACTACTGAAGAAGATGAATGAAGCCAGAAGGAAACAGAAATTCAATAACCTAAAGGTGAAGTTGATGTGTAGGTTGTATTTTTAAAGATGTCTGAAAGTAAGACCTGAACCTCACAGTGGTACACATTGGGGTTGTGTTTTTTTTTCAATACAGTAGTTTAAATATATTCTACTACACTACAATATAGTATTGTACTAAATGAAAATTGACAGTTCATATGACTTACACATTTGAAATCTTGGAGATTAGGTTAATCAAGAGTTTCACACACACTAATCTACACAAATGCACACATTTCATCATCATGGTATACAACCTACTTTAGGTTTTTCAGTCACAGCATAAATTTTTAAAAAAGAAAACATTCAGTACCTTTCAAACTTTTGCAACTGTCCTAATTCCCAGCTACGTTCTTCAAAGCCATTATTATTATTACTACATTGTATATTTTGTTTTTGAGTAATGATAGAAATATTTTCCCCCTCATTGCCTCATTGCCCAAGTCATCTATGAAGAAAACTATGCAGCTAGTTCTTCTTTTTGTTAGGTTAGCTGACTAATTGGTATCCAGGTGAACACTGAATGATGGTTGGACTTTCAAGTTTCCATATTGTATTTCAAAGACTACGCAACTTGAACATCTTATATTAAAATGTACTTTTTTTCTGGGTGAGAAATGTCAAATGTAATATAATTTACCAGAAAAAAAATGACTGCAGTGAAAAAGTATGTAGGATAATTCTCTTGTTTAAAAATATCACCAAAGTTCAAAGGAAAGTATGTCTACCTTTTATTAACAATTCTCTTCACTGCCACATGCCAAACTTGGGTTTAATCTTCTGTGCTGGAAAAAAAACTTATTTTTCTTATGATCTAAGTGGAATTGTGTCTTAGAATGCTCAATAGCTTTGTTCAAGCTGCACACTCATCACATAGGCTGAGCATCTGCTAATTAGATAAAGCTTTTTAAAATCCTGCTCATGCTGACACAATTTCCACTACTATTCTTGCCTAGTGTTCATACCATCTGCTACAAGGATGGGATGTGTATGACAAAGCCCAATTACCTTCAGCTTGATTTGCACAACAATCTTTCCACACTCTGGCTTTTTTATGTCTCCTGTGCAAATCACAGTGAAACTGTCACATTCTCATTTAGAGTTATTTGCTTCCACTGATTTAAAGTCTGGGGAGTACTCTGATGCCTTTGGTTGAGCCATTTTCTTTAGAAATGCTACCAGCTCAAGAAATCCTGAAAATGAATTTCTTATGTCATTGGATCCAACACCATAGTCAAAATGAATGTGTGTGTGGAGGGGGGAGAGAGTTATAGCCTGTGTGAGGACATGGGTAGTCACCTGAAATGATTGAGCAGATAAGAATCAGTAGCCATGTGCCCAGTATTGAACAGGTAACAACTGACCACTGATATATATTTAAATCTAAGCAGGGTTCGACTTGTTTACTACTTGGAGGGAAGACCAGCAGAAAAACTTCACTGCTGTAGACTAGATTGGAAAATAAGAAAACTGGAAGAAGGTAATGACAAACTGCTTTCATATTTTTGACTTCCATACCCTTCACACACACAAAAAGAGTAGGAAGGACATATTACGTGTCCCATCTGTTAAGGAATACCATCTGATAGGACCAAGGAGGTAAGTCTTTTGTGCCGTAACTCTCACTCTTAGGAACATCATCCCAATCGTTATTGTTTTCTGTTTTGTTTGTTTGTTTGTTCAACAGATCTGGAAATCCCATAGAAAGCCCACAAGATGACTTTATTATATATGAACTTTTAAACATTCACCCATGTCATATGCATGTTTAGTATTTTGATTGTTTTTAAGGTGTGTTTACTTTTAATAATAGCTGACATTTTTGTAACTTTATTCTTTCTAAAAGAAACTGTGAAGATTCTGCCAGAATATTCCATTCAGTTAAGTTTACTATCAAGAGATGGACTTTTAGAAATCAGATCTTCATTTGGACTTTGATAACTTTTTCATGTTTCCTGAATGCAAAATCTACTAACTCAGATGTCTACATATTGTCAAATATATAATCCGCTGACACACCCAAATAAGGAAATACTTAGTTTTCATGTTTCTTCAAATCTGCCAGAAATAAGTGGTTTAAAACAAAGAACTAGAAATGTTGTAACTGTAATTGTATCTATCTTTAACATGTTCAGATCTAGAAAACTAGAAATAAGTGGTTTACAACTAAGAACTAGAAATGTTGTAGCTATAATTGTATCTGGCTTTAACATGTCTGTAACAATGTATTTATACATCAGTCCCACCAAAATTCTATTTTGCTCTGATGTATGGGCCTCAGACTTATTAATAAATGTCCTTGTCACTTCTGCAGGTGGATGATTTCTTTGGAACCATTCCCAGTATTGCTGATCTGATGGAGGCTGGCTGATCCATCAATATGGAAACCCAATCACCTAAATATTAAATTTTAATCACGACCAAATTATTTTTGGCTCATAGGAACAAATGCCTGTACAACTTCTTTTTGAACAAAAATCTAAGCTGTGAATGAATAATATTGGTAGCAGTAGAGATCTAATAACATTAGTGGGACTGCTTTAAATTCAAGTTTGTATTCTCCTACATACATTAGGGCTTGATTAAAGAAATAAAAAGGATTTCTATTCCACCTCTATTTCATTTCATCCCCCCCCCCTTTCTCCACAACAAAATGAAGATGGATCTGGGGGTATATGTAATTCTAACTGATTCCTAAGCACACCTGAATAATACACAAAGAATGTAATCCTTTTTCATTTTTAAATACATCTTATGAGCAAGTAATAAGTAATCATTTCTCCTTTTATCCTGGATTGAAGAGCAGAGATACCTCTCATTGGAATGTGATAGGGAGTGGATGGAAACGCACTGTGTCCCACTTCTTGGTATGACCAATAACAATCTATTTTACAAGAACTCAATGTTAAATGATGGGGTCTCTTTTGCAAGTCTTCTTGTTTTAGGGCAGAAAAAAATCAATGATATGATTAGGCACATTTCTAATTCTTTTGAAAGGATATATAAATTATAGCAATGGTTCTCTGGTCTGAGTGTGTATGGGTCATTTGGACTATACAAGCTTCTGAAATACTGTTATTGCTATTTTAGGTTTTGATTTTTATAGAAGTAATACCTTTCTGCTTGGAAAAGTACTGGAGGAGCACAACAGTGGTGGCAGGAAGAATAGGTTCCAAGTCTCACTGCTGCTTCCATTAGAAAACTTGTTTGATTGATTGATTATGTGCCATTAACTTGGTTTTGATTCTTAGTGTCTAAATAGATATACGTTCTTCAGGCTGGCCTGTTCCAATGCTGGAATATTTCACCACTGGTTTCTCCTACACAATATGAATGGATGCCTTTTTTATTGTCACTAAAATGATAATCTGCCTCCAGCAACTTCCTTTATCACTGTTGCCCAGTATTGTTGTGTGCTTGTTTAAGCTGAGATTGAACTTTATGCCTTGGGAGATTGTTGGGATTCGCTAAGGGTTTGTGCTTACTGGGGACACCTGCACAGGTGTCTGGGTTGGTACTGAGGCTGGCATGG
>JAOYMU010000001.1:90655102-90667887 GCA_025802295.1 Psammodynastes pulverulentus | reverse complement strand
ATTAAGAATACGTTGAAATATTTGGGTATAACACTATCACTCAAGATTAATGAATTGAAAACACTTAATTATGATGGCATGTTGGCTGCAGTGGAGAAAAAAATTGAGGAATTTAAAGTGATAAAGAATTATTTCCTCTTAATAGTCATTTCTGCAGGCTAAACCTACCAGACCTTTTAATTATATCTCATGGTTTCCAGATCCCTTACCATTTGATAATCTTCTAAACTTAATCCACTTTCTCATTGTTCTTTTTGAACTCTGCTGTGTAGACTTAGACATAGTATTTCAGTGGGATTTTGACCAGGAGAGAATTTCACTTAATTACTTACATCATTTTGATTTTGTGCTTCTATTAATATATTCCAAGATAAGATTGCCTTTTCATCAGTTTCATCATACTCATGTCTATCTTGCAATTAACAAAGATGCAGATCCTTTCCCACCTAGATCTTTTTGAATTTAGGTGTGCTGCCCCTCTCACTCTCACACACATGTAACTGTGGTTTAGTGGGTTTATTAATATTATCCAGCAATTCCCAAAAACCCAAAACTGTCCCAATCAAGTCCAACCATGAGCAATTGAAGCTTAGTTCACAGAGCCCAATAGTCCACAAAGCACTTGAAAGTTGGTCAAACAAAATAACTCCACCAGACAAATTTAAATCCACCAGGCAAAATTTAACTCCATACACAAGACAGCTCACAGGGCAAGAAAAGTTCAGAGTTTCCAAGGCACAATTCCAAACACAGTGTCAATCCAGAGTGAAGCAGGAATCATGACAATCAAACAAACAACTAGAAAACAGACACATTGTTCCCAGTAATACCTCCATCTGTCTGCTGTGATAAATAACCAGCTTCTGATGCAGGCCATCAAGAGTCCGGTGTCCTCTTTTCTCAAGTAGTCTGGCTGACCTTCTCTGCTCCTGCATTTTCTCTGTCCTACACATTCTCAATTAAGGTGCAGAAGGCAGTTCCTCCTCTTCTTTGCTGGCTATCTGCCATTGCAAACTTTTCCCAGTTGAAGCCTTCTCCAAATCCTTCTGGCCAGTCAGAGCCATCAATCAATTAATCTCCTGACGTGCCAGGAATGGGTTCATCCTCTCCTGAACTGACATCTGAAGAAGTATCTGGGGAGTCATCCAAGGGAGACATCACATTAGGTAAAGCATCATTTATGTATGTATGTATGTATGTATGTATGTATGTATGTATGTATGTATGTATGTATTTATTTATTTATTTTTGTCAAGCATGTATGAGAAAACAAGTATAAGTATGAACATAACACATAAGCATATAGGTATAAACAGGTATAAATATATACATAGTAAATGAGTACGAATAAGTGGGAACAATAGGATAGAGATGGTAGGCATGCTGGTGCACTTATGCACACCCCTTTACAGACCTCTTAGGAATGGAGTGAGGTCCACAGTAGACAGTTTAAGGTTAAAGTTTTGGGGATTTGAGGATGAAACAATAGAGTCAGGTAATGAGTTCCAGGCATTGACCACTCTGTTGCTGAAGTTGTATTTTCTGCAATCGAGTTTGGAGTGGTTTACTTTGAGTTTTATCTATTGTTTGCCTGTGTATTATTGCAGTTGAAGCTGAAGAGGTCATTGACAGGTAGGATGTTGTAGCAGACAATTTTGTGTATTAAGCTTAGGTCAGACCGTAGGCAGCATAGTTCTAGGTTGTCCAGGTCCAAAATGTCAAGCCTGAGGGCATAAGGTATTTTATTGTGAGCAGAGGAGTGGGGTATTCTTCTCAAGAAATACCTCTGGACTCACTCAATTGTATTAATGTCCATTATACAGTGTGGATTCTAGGCAGATGAGCTGTATTCTAGAATTAGCCTGGTGAAGGTTTTGTATGCCCTGGTTAGCAGTACAGTGTTATCGGAGAAGCCTCACAAAATTAGGTTAACAACTCTTAATGCTTTTTTGTTAATGCTGTTACAGTGAGCTCTGAGGCTTAGATCTTTGGAAATGGGTACTCCTAGGTCCTTGACAGAGTGAAGGTCATCTACGATGTTGGATCCACCCAGTTTGTATTTAGTGTTATGATTTTTGTTGCCAATGTGTAAGACAGAGCATTTGTTAATTGAGATTTGAAGTTGCCAATTGTTCAACCATTCTGACACACAGTCAAGGTCGCTTTGTAGGTTAGCAGTACACTAACCTACAAAGTTAAATAGTTTTAGGTCATCAGCGAAGAGGACTCAGTTGCTTATAACATGATCACAAAGGTCATTTATTTAAATTAGAAAGAGAGTGGGTCTTAGAACATTGCCTTGGGGGACACCGCTATTAGCTCGTGCAGGGTTTGATAGAGCACTCCTCATTTTGACTACTTGTTACCTGTTTGACAGGAATGCATCTATCCATTTATGCAATAATCCTGAAATGCTATAAGAGCATAGTTTTAACAGTAGTTGTCATGTACCACTGAATCAAAGGCTTTGCAGAAGTCTATGTAAATTGCATCTATTGCTTTACCTTGGTTGAATTGTGTAGTCCAAATATTTCTGCAGTGTAGGAGTTGTAGATTACAGGACAATTTTTTTTCTGAAATGAAACTGTTTGTTAGAGAGTAGGTTGTTTGTCTCTAAATGGAGGGTAATGGATTGGTTGATGATTGATTCCAAGACTTTGCAGGTGACATGACACACTTTTTCAAAGTTTTTGTCAACTACACAATATAGTGTAATGTGGATTGTTTGTTTTGTTGCTGTTCAGTGTAGTAGGCTTATACAAGTGTTCACAAATATTCCAATTAAAAATCTGTTGGAAAATTAATAGGCCTGTACAGTAGTTAACCTTTGGAAGATGAATATGACATTTTTTCTTCAGTATTCTGGGATCTCGCTAATGGATTCTTAAGTTTTGCTGAGACTGGTTATATGATCTTCTCTGCCAATACTTTCTTTTTTATTATTATTCAAAGCTATAGTTTTCTCCTTTGCTTTGTGGGAAAACAATGACTAGCTAGAACTCCATTTCCCAAATACAAAGTACAGATTAAGATGCTTTGCCTCTTCTCCATCATCCAGTACCAATTTGCAACTCATCTATGCCTTTGTTGGGCTTTCTGTTATTTCTAGCATACAAAAATAACCATTTTTGTTTTTGTTGTAATTTTAAATAGCTGTTTTGAGCAGCACCTGTTTTTGTGCTTTAGTTTTTTTTTTTTTTTACTATTCCTGAAGTTTCTAAGGACTAGCTTGTATAGTTATTGATGACTGATTATGTGCAACCTAATCAATGTTGATTCTTAGCATCCTCTCAATGTAGATGAAGGCTTTCTTAACCTTCTTTCATGTCTTAAATGTGTCCTTTTTCTCTTCAGGATTTTAGAGATCTCTTGGTTTATCAGCACTAGCCTTTTAAGATCAATTTCATTTCTCTTGTAGAATGTGATAAATCAGTACAGTTATAAACTTACAATAATATAAAATCTTCCAATTACTTAAAAGACTACATTCTTTAACATACTCTGAATGGTCCAGAACCATTCTGCTTAGCTAAATGTTGGGAAATGGCTGAAGAAATTTTGTTTCATCCATAGTCTTACTAGTTCGAAAATTCCTTCTTATTATTTGACTAGAGATAAGGGGTACACAAGCAATTGTCCCATATCTTCATGTATTTCCACCAAACTTAGACCATGTTGTTTGGATATGCTTCAAAAATCAAACGTACTAAAATTGCAAGAGTTATTGTATCAGGAATGATCACATAACACAGGGAGTGTTTCAATTAATTGCATTTAATTTCCTCTGAATTTGAAAGCATTTTTAATTCAAACATAGTTAGCTTTGTCCTACATCTTTTGATTTAATTTGTACCTAAAAGAATGAATGAATAAGGAAATAAAGAAGCATGGAGGAAAGGTACCAATAGAAGAGAATATTTGTAGTTCAGGGTTGACCTGTTGGGTCCTTGGTGTATTCGGAGCTTGGTTGTTTTCTGCTTGCATTGATGATGCTACCTAGTTGAGTAATGAAACATCTAAAAGAAACAACCAAGTTCAGAGAGCACCAAGGACCCCACATGGGAAAAGCACCTTGTATACACTAAATCAGTGTTTGTTGCTTTCACATGCAAGATTCATTCAGTGACCTTAAGCTTGCACAAATGTCCCAGCATCTGTGATGATTTATTAAAATGTTCCAGAAAGTAGGATTGTACAGAAAGCTGTCAAAAAGATACTTGAATAGTATGTGACATTCTAAAACAACCTTTCCAAACACCTTTGGGCTTTATTCAAGAAGTATCAAAGCTCACCTTTCTTGAGTTACATTTCTAGTGTTTGTTCATGCACAAATCATTCCCAGGATGGTGGTTGGAAGTGAAAGAAGCATCTCCTTTCCTCGGTGAGATTCTTACCTTATTTAGCCTGCAGTTTCAAGCCTGGTGGTTGTGCAATGGGATTGGGAAGGCAACAGTAGCTTTACCCGCCTCTTTTCTTTAAGTTCCTAGGGAAGTGAATAGAAAAGCTTCTTTCCTTAATGAGATGCCTCCCTTATTTGACAAGAGCTAGCTCTAGCCTGAAAAATATGCATATTTTGATTAGTGACCACTTAGGTGTTGAATATAATGGACCAAATAGACAAAGATGGGAACGTCTTAAACAGGAAAGTACAATAGTACAAGTGATCCTGTATTCTGTAGGATGTCCTAGTATGTTTTGTATATTACTTAACCTTCATGGAATTATAGCATAGGTATCCCTAGTGCAAAAGAATGCAGCGATAAAAGTGAGTATACTGAATTTCACAAACCTTTGATACACCCTTGGCACACATTATTAAAAAAAACATTTAAAACTTCAAAACACAAACCATGTCTTGTATCAATAGCATTTATTACAGTAATCACATATTTTCTTTTCATACCTTTGTTGTGGGTGCAGCTGCTACAGAAACTATTTTGTATATCACATATCTTTTTTGTTTAACTTTTAAAATATGAAACTGCACTCTCAAAGTGGTGTCAACCTTTTTTGTCAGCCTAGATTTATTGTGGTAGAACAAAATGGAAAGCTATTGTTTTAAACATAATGCCCATATATACAAAAGAATTACATGAAGAATTGGGTATCTCTACATTATATATTATGACTATGTCTTAATTGATGTTTCTGACCAAAAAGACATTTAAAATGTTCCAATGATTGTGTGCTGTTTCCAGGCAGCTATAAAGTTAAAATGCTTGCTTTCAGCCTGTTCCTGGATGAACTACAAAATATTAACCAGTCATCCTTTCCATGTTTTCAAAAAGGATGACTTTATAAAGAATCTTGTAAGATTTTGTGCTGAGAGTCAAGAATGAGACCAATGATTAAAACAAATTAAAATAGAAAACTGTAAAGAAGGTGATTGGAATTTGTTAGGCCATTTACAAAGGGCACAACTCACTTAAAAATGCTGTTAACATTTTAATATATGATGTTGTTACTCATCTTGAAAGAATGTTGTGATTTTGTAACAATAGAGTACAAGCATTTGAAACAAGACAAAACCAGATTTTTCAAACTATAGAATAGGTCCTTTATATAATTGTGGACTAGAAAGCTACAAGAATAGTGACTATCAATTTCAAGAAATTTTTTTTTTGAAGAACCATATCAAGGGTATATTTATGGTTAATTCATGGCAGTTCTGAAGTTGTGGAAAATGTATGGAAGTAATTTGTGTATAAAAAGAATTGTAAGCTAGATTTGGAAAAAGAAAAAAGAGAGAAATCAGTTTTATTTCAGAAGGAATGAAATGGTGTTTCAGAAATTATAGAGTAGTGATTAACTTAACTTTAAAGATTTTACAGAATATTTTAAGGTTTTTATGAAAGATGTTCATCTTACAAATCTCTTTGGGAAACCTGTTTCAAAGAACCTGAGTCGTATATATGAGTAAATGGTGAAATGGCATGAAAATGAGAAAGTATCAAGTAAAGATATGGATCAGCTGTAAGAGAATTGATAGTATTTTGATGAGTAATTTTACCCAAGCATTTTATGCCCTATTAGAAAATAAGACTGGAACGGAGAACAAATCATTGGTTAAAAAAGATTCCACTATTTAATCATTTCACTAAAAAGATAATTTCAATTGCTAATCTCATAAAAAAGTACTCCAATAGAAAAACTCATTTCTTTATGAAGAACTTGTAGTGACTGAACTTTTTTCTATTTTCATGAGAGAAATATTTGTAATTGTTTTATAAATATATTTTTTCATTAAATTGTTGGGCATCATATAAAAGCAAACAAACAAAAGAATTATAGTGATTTGACATGTTCCCAGTTTCTTTTGTAAAGCTAAAAAAATGACACTATTTTTTTCCAGAAATTATTCTGTAGTGAAAAATAGGAATGGTCCTTCAAGACTCATTAAAACACTATAAAATGGGTTAATGATTTAATTACATAAACAAATTTAAGCAAATGTAAAATATGCTGCTGATTTCTTTATTTTTGAGTTTTGTCCCAGCCTAACTGCTTAAAAAAATGATAAGCCTAAGTAACCATTGTTAGCCTAAATTTCTCCATTTTTTCCTCTGGATAGTATCCGTGGTGGCATTAAAGGGATAATTTTATCAGGACAGAATTGGACAAAACTACTTCTTTTCTTCCTCCAACTACATGAAATAGGTAAGGGTTAGGAAGTATCTTATGTTATGCCAGGCAACTTGTCATGTTACTTGGTTGGAGATAAGCAGCCTGGTATCTTTCAGACATTTGGAACTATAATTTCAGTGAACCATTCCAATCACTAAATCAGCTGAGATATAATGGAAATTGAAGTCCAAAGTACATGGAGGTTGCCAGGCTGCTTGACCTGTTGGCATGCATGTTGAGGCCTAAATTGATCTGCCAATCTATCTAGCAGTTGATTATTGATCTACTGCTGCGCCTCCAAACCATCTCCTTCTGTAGAGAAGATTTCTTTGTAAAATAGAATGTCTCTGTCTGCAGAGGTTTTAAGTGTGCTATGTAAATCAGAAGCAATTGATTTCAGCTATATTTTGCCCTGTTAGTCTTCAAAATGAGAAATATAAAGAGTGTTTAATAATTAGGATATACCAAGGTGTCCTTAAGAAACTTATTATTTAAAGAAAGATGAAAGTAGGAGTTTTCAGACCTTGCCGTGTCATGGACCACTACATTTCAGATAGGACTGACTTTTTTAAACACCTTGATATCAAAAATTAAGGAATCTGCTCTAAATAGTATTATTTAACTGAAACAATTGAAAAGCTAAAGAAGCACATTGATTGGAAGGTCTGGCAGAAAAAACATTTTGTATATAATCTATATTCTATAATTCTCTTTGAGCTGGAAATTTTTTACTGAAATGTTATAATACTTGGTTCTACTTGCCTTTCTCAGAGAACAGATGACATAAGAAGAAATACCTTGCTCCCACTAATAAATGCAGAGCATGGTTGGGAGAAAAAAAATCTCCTTATCCACCATCTCTCTCTCATTTTATAGTTCATTGGGTACAAAGTTAGATAATTGAAATATTTTTAAAACCTTCACTAGTTAATTGACATCAATTACAATATACATTTACTAGCCACATTTCTGTTTAGAACTGTGCTGATGTAATATAATTTGTAACATTCTACTGGACTGACTATAGCAATAATTTTTTTTTTTTAAATGTAAATCCTAATTATGTACATCAAGTTCGGCTAAACAACAATTCATGGTGTTATCATTAACAGTATTTAAATACCAATATTACAGCTAAGGCATAAACTTGTACTTTTCTTGCTCTACCTGAACAAGCTGATTGTTCCAAATATAGTTCTAACAGAGTTTGAGTCTTGCTTATGCATTCAAAACCTAATCTCCATTAAATGTACTCTGGATTCTTCTTCTGATATAAGCCAACCTGACCAGGCTAAGCAGGAAAAATATGACTTTTTGGTTGACCTGATGTACATGAATCAGTTTACAATTAGTTCTAAGAATCAGATCAAACCACTAGACAGCACTTTTGGGATCTCTGAGCATTTGAGAACCCAACAAGTCAATTGTATGGAAAATCATCTCCAAACAGAGGGGAAATGGAACCTCTACTTGAAGATGATGCAGGCAATGAGATGGTATATTTTCCCTCCTCAAATGTAGACTTTTGTTTCAAAACTCCCAGTGTTAACAGTATGTACCTGCAAAATAATTATGCTTGTACAAAAGGGCAAAATTCCAGATGAAATGCAGTAATTCCAACAGGTATTGAAACAGGAATTGTATAATCCTTGTAACAAATTGATTTATATGAATTGGAATTGATTTAGTAGCAACTGTGTGAACTCTAAGTCTGATGAGTTCAGTCCCCATGGGGACTGAAGAGATTCCTCTGAGCAGGGATCTCTTCCAGCTCCCTTGCAATCCATCTTAAACAAGCCTTCTGAAAATCTGTCTGCCAGAAAGCAGGGGAGACTTGGAGGGGTTCAGGGAGGTTCCTTTTGTTAGTCTGTACTCCTTTCCTTTCAACAGAGACAGAATGTACAGCATGACATAATAAAATCCATGACTCAGATTGTATCTAGTGTTGAGATTCAAATATGAAAAGCTCAGGTTTGTGTCGTGATGTGCAACAACTGTTTCATCGTTGGAATATCTATTTCAGTCATTTTTTTCAACACTGGATACCTATGAGTCATCCAGCTGTGATCCTAACTTATTTTTGAGATAACTTAGCCTAACACCTTTAACATGTCTTGGCTTGTCTCACCAATCCTAAATTGTCTACAAAGAGATGCTTTGTCTCCTCCCAACTAGAATTCATGTCCTGTATGCTGCTACCGAGTTGTTCTTCTAGCAAAGTTTTAATCCTGCCTCTAAACTTATTGTCCTAGGTTGGTATCCATTTGTTGGATGCTACCACTCTGTTTTCCAGTATCATTTTAATCAAATTTCAATATGATCCCCAATAGGATAATCCTTCTGATGTTTTTCCTATACTTTCCCCTTGCCTATGGACCTGCAATAGTTCATCTTTCCTTCCCAAGCTACTTCCAGTGGTAGCATATTAGTAGCTGAGAAGTACTAGTCTTTTGACCTTTTTGCCTTTTCAAAAGGCTAAAACATGCCCCCAAAGTGTCTCCTCCATGCATAAACTCTGGCTGATGATGCAAACTGTGCTCATATTGCAGAGATAAATGTGGCAAAATTCAGTGTTAACCTAGGGTAAACAGTAAGCCTAGAGGTAGTCTAACAGTGTTGACGACTGTAAGCACTTACCTCCTCTGCTACATTTTGATATGCTTCTGCAGTTTATTCTTCCCCATAAATGTTTATAGCCGTTCATGCTTCAGTAGTTCAAGGGAAAAAATTATAACCATCATCTTTGACTTAACAATTGAAACCTGAAGGGAATTATTCTACTCCAGTAGTGACGAAATTTGGTTTCTATATACAGAACATACAGTATATGTTATGCCATTGAAACAAATAGCAAGTCTGACATGACTTGAGGATACTTGGATGCTTGGAAAGGTTAGGACCAAATAGCACTTTGAGATTTTCTCTCTCTCCCTCCTCTGTAATTTCCCTTTCTGGTTTGTCCAAAAATATCCTAACATTCAGTATGGAATTTTCAAGTGATAAGAATATGTAGTTTAGAGAATAGCCAGAGCATTCTAAGAAAGGTGCTGGTGGACCTTTGTATTGTGACCTAACCAACTATGCAGGATTTTGTGTGAATGAAGTAATTGATATTTAACTTTAAAATATATACCATTTCAGTTAAAAGAGAAGACAAAAGGTTTACCACTGATAAGTTTTATTATCCTACCATACTATATTTAGAAGATGAACAGACAGAGTTAAGTGCATCATAAGCTCAGAATCCTTACAGTACCACAATTGATTCAAGTCCAACAACTCTTGAATTCCATTGAATCTTATCTGGTGCCAATTTAGTATTGAACTTTAAAGGTTCTCCTCACACATATGTGCTAGTCATTCCCGACTCTAGGGGTGGTGCTCATCTCCATTTCAAAGCTGAAGAGCCAGAGCTGTCTGAAGATGTCTCTGTAGTCATGTGGCCAGCATGACTAAACACCAAAGGCACACAGAACGCTGTTACCTTCCCACCAAAGGTGGTCCCTATTTTTCTACTTCCATATTTATGTGCTTTCGAACTGCTAGGTTGGCAGAAGCTGGGATAAGTAACAGGAGCTCACCCCGTTATGCAGCACTAGGGATTCAAACCGCTGAACTGCCAACCTTTCGATTGATAAGTTCAGCATCTTAGCCACTGAGCCACCGCGTCCCTTTGCTCGACTAGATTTTTGTGTACAGACTCGAACAATAAACCTTTTAAATTACAATTTAACATATGGTCCTGGTCCTTTCTGCCTGACAGTTTAAATGGATAATTTGTTAAGAGGAAAGTGAATCTTGATGAAAGGAAACATATTCTATTCTTCCTATTTATTTTCATGGTGCCTACAGAAATGAATTGTAACAGGGAAAGTGCTTTATGGAATGTAATATATAATGGAACCAAATTAACTGTTTTTGAGCTTGGAAACTAAACAGGCCTGGTTAACAGTTGGATGGTAAGCTTCCAGGAAATTTCTGGTCTGAAGGCTAGAGAAGGAAGAGCAACGATCAATCACTTCTATAGGACTGTCTATAGGACTCTCTATAGGACTGTCAAGAATTTAACTCAATTTCAAGGCATCTTTATTTTTATTTTATTTTATTAAGATATATATTTAAAAAAACCTAGCCCAAAAAAATGAAAACAAAAACAAAAACACACACACACACAAAAGAAGAAGCTAGAAAAGAGATTTACAAGGTGTATAAAATTGAATAAAAATGTGAAAAGGATCATTAGATTAATGTTACATGCTGTATATGAAAGTGATCAAATTCATTATTAAAATAAAGTCATTATTTAATACTTAATAAATATGATAATAATCATCAGTCAGAAGAAACAACTGCTACCCTTACTTAAAACAACCAATAGCTAATATATATTTGAGTTAAGAGAACTCAAACTTTAATGCAATATGAGTCCATATACAAATATACTGCATGAAAGTTTTCTAAGTTAAATTAAATTCTATATCAGAAATATTTTTCACATATATTACTTTGCCATTGATAAATTATTATAGTTTAATTTGCCATTGTTCTGAAGCAGGGGTAATATCAGACTTTTAGTAAAAAACAAAACAACATAATGTATCTTAGTAGCTGTTATGTGCATAAGTAAATCCATAAACTTTTACAAATATAAGATTTCCATAAGATTTCTGGTCTGCAGCAGGCAAGAACGGCTCATGGTTTCTTAGAAGCTTGGCATATGAGTAGTAGTTTAAGTGCATAAGCAATGCAGGCTCTAAGTCTATAAATTATTACCTTTTTTCCAAGTGTCAAATCCCATATACTTTAATTAAAGAGAGCAATAAAACATGATAGAAAAAGAAGGTGTTTTTTTTACTCTAGAAATTAATATCAGTTCCTGGATTCTACTGGTTTGAACTAATAAAACTGGTGGAAATTAGAACTGAAATTGAATTTCTTATACAGTAGGTGACAATAGTATACTACTAGTAATTCAACCAGTGTTGAACATGAGTTAGAGATGTCCAGGTTCAAATTTCCATGTAGCCATTATAGCCAAGGAATTTACTCAATGGCTTTGGGACAGTTATTACTTTTCAGCATTTTGAGTAAAGTGAAAGAATAAATGCAGGAGTGTAGGATATGTATATTTATTTTTAAATGAATGGATAGTACTTTTAAAGATGAACTGGTGTATCTGTGTGGAAAGATAGAGGTGGAAGGCATGGAAGGGTGGAGAAATTATGCAACTCTACAAGAAAATATGGTTTATATCATATGTACAAGGTGATAGGGAGAGGGATATATTGGGTGAAAAAAATAGAAGGGTTCTTTTGTTGGAGCAAACTTTTGTCTGTCCGATGATACTTTTTAAATATTTCCCTTTCTACATCAAGAGCAGATGTTTCTGTTCCATGCAGTTATGAATTATCTATAATCCATGGATACATCTTTTCACTAATCTAGAGATATTTAAATTTGACTTCCATCCAAAATTCATAACAATAATTATAGAATTCTCAAGGATTCATTATCAAGATTGGATATATAAAACATGGGTCTGTTTGTATCATATATCTAGCTATGGATAAATAGCTTGCTATTCAGTAATATCACTATTTTAGGTAACAATGCAGCAAGTGGAAAACCATTCATCAGACAGCTGCCAGGCAATGTTTGGCAGAAATCTTCTTTCTCATGATAATCCTGCCAAAGCTTAGACAATTGCAGCTGATAAGTGCCCAGCTACAGAGCTATGAACTTAGTTCAGTTACAACATAAAAGTGGAATAATAAAAAATGAATTGTCCTCAGGTAATAGGAAGTCAGAGTGAGTCTTGTTTCCAGATTTGGACTCTTAAACTGGATATGTAGAAATTCTCCCCCACCCTCTCCAAAAATGGAATAGGACAATTATTAAGACAGGGAAGGATCAAAACATGAGAAGGGCAGCTTGAAATATATGAAATTTAGAAATCGTATTTTCAGGAAAAGAAACAAGAAACAAGAAACAATGCCCTGCAAAACATTATTGCTGGTATATCTGCTGTTTTAATTCTTCCATTGGCTGGAATGGGAGAGCACAAGAGCTGCAGCTTTGTTATTTTTTAAATAAAATGAAATTATAAGGCTACAAGGAAAGCACAAAGAGTAGAGTAGAGTAGAGTAGAGTAGAGTAGAGTA
>JAOYMU010000001.1:90644279-90655002 GCA_025802295.1 Psammodynastes pulverulentus | reverse complement strand
ATGAAATTATAAGGCCACAAGGAAAGCACAAAGAGTAGAGTAGAGTAGAGTAGAGTAGAGTAGAGTAGAGTAGAGTAGAGTAGAGTAGAATATTTTTATTGGACAAGTGTGATTGGACATGCAAGGAATTTGTTTCTGGTGTACAAACTCACAGTGTACAGGATTAAAAAAGACTATTTGCTGGTTCAGAGAAAAATATGCAGGTTTTAGAGCTAAGGTCCTGATTTGTAAGAAAAGTCCCTGGAACAGAATTATATGACATTTATAAGCATAGCTGTCTTCCACCAGGGAAAAATGCTATCAGATTTCAGACAGATAGCTGGAGGGATATTAGCACAAATGGAATCTTTAGGGAACTAAATTCATGCATGTTATTTAGCGGGCAATTTTGAGGGAAGTAGCAGCTCTTGGAGACCTGTTTTGGCATAAAAATAAAGAGAAAAGAAAGGTTCACATTCCTATGTGTTTGTTTGATTGCTAAACATTTTTCGCAGTGGGCTCATACAGGGATACTTGGAAGAGAAGAGTGAATCTGAAATTATTACTAAAAGCATTGCAATTTCTAAAAAGATTTTTTGGGGGTGTTAGTAGTGTGGAGCATTGTAGGCAGTCTATCAATGAGAAAATAACTGTCCATAAACACAGTGGGATAGGCCTACTATAAAATGTGTTTCATCTGTTGCTAAAGCAATGGAGAGAATAAATCATCTGTTTTGGCCAAGGTGGTGAGGAACCAGAATTATTAGAAATTCTGTGTTGTGTTGTACATACCATGCAATTGTCAAAGATGTGTTTAGCGTTTGATGGGGTTGAGGATTTGTCCATTTATTAAAACAAAATCACACAGATGCCTGTTTTTGTATTTCACACTTTTTTTTTAATATGTGCATTTCTGAATGCAGTTTTCTTACTGTTTGTTATTTTTAATCCATTTTTGGTTTTACTGGAAAATACCTTTAACATAGAGACTTTGTCTGTGCTTTCTTCCAAAATAAGTGTTTTATTTGAATTGCTTTTGTTGTTTGAATTGCTTTTGTTGTTCTCTTGCATAAGATACAGGTAGTTCTCGACCTACGACCACAATTGAGCCCAGAATTTTATGTTGCTAGGTGAGAAATTTGTTAAGTGAGTTTTGCTCCATTTTGCGACTTTTCTTGCTACATTTGTTAAGTGAATCATTGCAGTTGTTAAATTAGTAACATGGTTGCTGAGTGAAACTGGCTTCCCTATTGACTTTGCTTGTCAGAAAGTTGCAAAAGGGGATCACATGATCCCGGGACATTGGCAACTCATCAATATGAACAAGTTGTCAAGCATCTAAATGTAAATCACGTGATCATGGAGATGCTGCAATGGTCATAACTGTGAAAAATGGTCATAAGTCCCTTTTTTCAGTGCTGTTGTAACTTTGAACTGTCACTAAATGAACTGTGTAAGTTGAAGACTACCTGTATTAGGGCTATGCAGAGCAAAGCTGATTTACTTTGTGGAGACATCTCAGCTATGATTGCTGCAGCATTCCATTTGGTGGTGAGGTCTTGATGCAGAAAATCAAGGCATTCCACTGTGACACTCCTCATGTAAACAATCCAAGCTGCCAACTTGCTTCACCTGGATAATACATCCTGGAACAAATGTCTTTGTTATGAACAATAAATTGCCTAGGATTATGGAAGGTTCCAATTCACCTCAGTGCAATATTTAATTTGGTGCATAAAAATGGTCCAAACTTTCATTTCATGGAGTGTCCACAAAGAGGTGGACCACCAAATTTGAAGAAATCCCTTAAGGCTTTGCTCAGGGTTATTATAATAATTTCAAAATTGTTCTAGACTCAGTTTATTCTGTCATCTTCTTAATTCAACTGAAAAAGTATATTTATGATTATGTAAATGCTGTCTATAATAGCATGCTAATATACTACTCATCCACAGCCTGATGCTAGGTTATACTGCCAATGCTTTTAGCGGAGTAAAGGCTTTGATATTGGAAAATATACCCCTTCCTGTTTTTAAAATAGTTCAATTTCTATGTCATGTGGCAGAATTATTAGAAACTTTTCAAGAGCCTAGCCTATATGAATGGCAACCTCTTCATTGTTAATGCTAGAAAAACGGTACCCTGTCTATCTTCCTTTTCTCATCCACGCTACATTGCTATTTCATTATTAATTTACTATGATTATCACCAAAGTGCAGAAATTCTGACCTCCTTTGTGTCCAGTTAACATGATTTCTTTCCTACATTCAATCAGGTAGGTTTCTCCCTAAGCGAAAAAAGGTGGAAGAGTGTTGAATAGTTTGAAGTTTTAAATATGTATATTATATGGAAGCCATGAATCTTCAAAGAAGTGGACTTTTATTAACACAAAAGGCTTCTTTTTAAAAAGTGCCAAGCAACAAAGGTTAAGTTCTAGACTATGAACCAATTTGGAATTGGCAAGCCTCCATCTGTTTCCCTCCTCAGGCAAAGTAGGACTTTTGGAAAACTAATTCCAAGGTGCAGGCATTAAATCTCTTGCCTATATATTTATTTATTTTTCCTTAATGAAAGCTGGACAACTGCCATGACTTGCTCTAAAAAGAGATTTATTGAATTGCTCCCCCTCCTCCTTTCTAATATCCATTTCTTGTCAAGCTGTGTTGCAGCACAATGGCTAAAATCGAAATTCAGCATCAACCAACAAGATTTCCACCTTCATCTGTTGATAGGGTCCTGTGACAGAGTGCCTGATAGACCTTGGGAACACAGAAAGGCCCCGATATAGTTATGGGAGGAAACAGGACCATAATGGAAAGTACGAGAGAAAAAAAACTAAGAACAACTTTGGCTTAATTACTATAAATCATGTGGGAGAATTACTTTGGTAGTTTTTCAAGATTCAGATATTTATTTATTAAAGAATTTTTTAATAGGTCTTACAAAAAAGAAATACAAAATAAGAAAAAACATAAAAGTTGCAAAACAAAACAAAGTAAAAAAGAGGAAACGATATGTATACATCACGTATCAATCAACTGTAAGATTCCTAAATCTACCTTATGGGATAATAGGGAGGGGGGAGGATTCTATAACACCACTAGCCTTACAATATATATATTGTATATATTGTATAAATTATATATATATAATCTATGCCATGGAAAAACCTATTGAGTCAATTTTTTGATTGGATGATAAACTGTGTTTTCAAAAATAGATTAAATCACACATTTTTGTCTTTTTTTATCAAATAATTCTTGTTATAACACCCCACCCCTGATACAATCATAATTTCTGAAAAATTCCAAATTCCAAAATTTTGGGACATAATTAATGTAATATTATCATCCTTAAAAATCTATAAACACTAAAATAGTATTCTAACAAAGATGCCAGGAAATCATGATACTAAATCATAGCAGTCAATGATACCCTTTGTTTCTAATATTGCCATCAGAGACAATACAGTGTCTGGTTTTTTTCAAATCATTCTTTAAGGTGTTAAGCAAACTTGAAATAAACTGATCTAATCTAATAACTATCCTAATTGATGACTTTAAAAATCTTATTTAGTTTTTGGCTTTAAAAAGATGTGGGTTGAATTTCAAGCATCACCCCAATCCAATATATTGACACATTGGGGTTTCTAGATGCAGCCAAAGCAAGTGATCCATATTGAGTAAAGTGGACAGATGTCCCACTTTCCAAAGTGGGACATCATTGACCAGGGAGGGGAGCGCGCATGCGCAGAAGGCTGGGGGCGAACATGCACGCATGCGCAGAAGGCTGGGGGCAAATGTGGCGGAAGCGTGCACATGCGTAGAAGGCTGGGGGCGAGAGTGGGAAAGTACGCACATGCACAGAAGGATGGGGAAGTTTAGGGGAATTTTTTTATTATTATTATTTATTCTGAAAAATCGGGACTTTTAGCCTGCGGGGCTAGCCTAGAAATATGAAAGGATCAGCCCATAGTGCCTCTCTGATGGCTAAAACGGGCTACATGCTGCCTCCCCCGTGCCTTGTTTTCACCCTCCATGGCACTCTTGCAGCACTCTGCCAGCCTGAAAATGGCCCAAAAAATGGACTGAAAACGAACCTGAAAATGGCCCGAAAACAGTCTGAAAAATTGGCTGCAAAATGGCCCCCAAATGCCGAAAAATGGATGGCAGGATGGTGCAGGAGACATCTGTCCTGCCCCCTCCCCCGGGCCCACAGACGAGAACTACCTTGCTGATCTGGCTTTCAAAGAAATCCAGATTGACACCCCTGTCCTATAGAGAACATCTGGATTAAAATAAGTGGACAAACACAATACTTTGTTTGATATGTAAATCCACTTAACTCTTTCCAAACTAACCTTGTAACAGTGTATGCTTAGGTAGTAGATATCAATTTACAGTATGTTAATTTTAGGAACTTTTTGATAAGACATCCTGATTAGAATATTAATTAACTAATAATGTATGCATTGGCTAATTCAAAAATTGTATTGACAGAGTCCTCATCAATAATAAATTATCAAACTGAAGTAATGTATTCAGTATGGTGCCACAAGGTTCAATCTAGTCATACATTCTCCATTTTTTAATTAGTAACATGGATGAAAGGTTGAAGGGAATGCTTATCAAATTTGTAGATGACAGATACAATCTTCTGATAGTTTGGGTGTACTACCATGCTGATGATACTCAGCTTTATATAACCACTCTGAACTCAGCTGGGGATTCCAGCTAAATCTTGCTCTCGGTGCTCTGTGCTTTCAGATTCTTGGACAAAACAAGATGAAATTGAACCTTAGCATGATAGAATTTTTGTTTATTCCTTTTTGTTTATCCCTTTGTTTATTCCTTGCTGTTCTTGGAGACATCTTGGAATTGTAGCTAGGGTTAGTTAGATAGTTGGATAGTTGGAGGTTGTATCCAGGAAATCCTTTGCTGAGCTGCACACGGTGCACCACTTCTGGCCCTTCCTGGAACAGGAAGTCCTAGCTACAGTTACTCATACCTTTTAGATTCTGTAATACACTCTGCATGAATCTGCCTTTGAAGCCCAGTTGAAACTGCTGTTGATTCAAAAAGCAGTGGCAACTAGTTCTAGTTGCTATGGTCCTTTTGAGCATGTTCTGTAGGCTGTATAAATATATTAATACATTTATGGATGCAATTCAAACTGCTATTTTCCAACTAGACCTAGCCCAAGGAAATTCTCTGGAAAGAATCTACTTATAGAGCCCCAGTTCTATCAAGTATGGAAACTGTAACCAGGAGATATTATTTTTCAGTCATGGGCCCTTTAGAAACTAGGGTAGCCCCCATGATGGTGGCATTCAAGAAAACTCATCCAAATGCCTTATGGTTGATTATTATATTTCAACTATGCTGTTATTGCCTCCTTGCTGGCCAGTCCTTGAAACCAAATTTAGGCTTCTATAGAACAAATAAAATGGGTATTATTGGACATTTCTTGATCAATTTAATTCTGATGACATCCAATAAGAGCATTTTAAGAACTTATGTGTGAAAATGCTGTTCCACTACCAAAAAATAGGGTTAGTCTCAAACCATGCAACTTGAAGTTAGCCAACGTGACATCATTTTTTAAAAAAAAGAAATGTACCTAGTTTCAACTAGGAAAGTAATAGACTAATCAACTAGCATCTGTTACAGGTAAATTGATAGATATAACTTGGTGTATAGAAGAACAACTCTTGTTGAATTACAATAGAATAGATTTTTGCAAAGATCAATTAAGCTTATCAAATATTTAGTTTTTTTAAGTGTTAATAGAAATGTAAAGAAAGGTAATTCAATGTATAACTGGGTTCTCAAACAGCCTTTGACGTCAAAAGCTTTTTCAGCATCAAAAGCTTTTGAATAAACCTAGAAGACATTGGATAACAGGCTGTCCTTTTGTGGACTTCTGATTAAAATAAATGGGCAATTTGCTCAATGAAGAGAAATAAGAAATGGAGTCCTCAGTTGTCTGTGTTGGGATAAGTGCTTTTTAACTGGCTCATAAGTTACCTTCGTAGTCAGCTGGCCATGTTTTTAGATCAGATGAACTTGTCATCCAAATGACAAATAAAATTTAACAGTAAAATGATGTACTCTACTTCTAACTTCTCATATACACTGATGGAGTCTAAGAGTATATGTATGTCTAACCAGGAGAAAGATCTTGAATTATTAGGATAGCTCAGTAAAGATACTGACTCAATGTATGACAGTTGTAAAAAAAAAAAAGACCCACTCCATGAAAGGGTAATTAAGAAAGGAATTGAAAATAAATATGCTATAATTGTATGTCCTCACCTGGAATAATGTGCACAGATTTGATAATTCCACCTGAAAATTGATATAATGGAACTGAATCATGTGTATACGAAAGGCAATCAAAATTATCAGTGGGCCTCCCTAAAAGAAAAGACTAAAATGTTTTGGATTCTAGCTTGTAATTATTGAGGTAGACTGCATTAATGTGTATAAAATTGTACATGGCATAAAGAAAGTAACAGGAGGAAGTTTTTAACCTTTTCCCATAACTGTAGGCTTAAAAGCCATCCAGTGAAGCCTATTTGAAAAAAAAAAAATCAGAACAGACACAAGTATTTTTCAGAGTTAACTAGTCTGGGACATTTATTTCCACATATCATGGTAAAGTAAAATATAGCTTTAAAAAGAGACTAGATAAATAGATGGGAAACAAGTCTAACAAGGGCTTTTGATTTTGAAGACTCAATGTTTCCTTCATACCGGGAATAGCATACTTCCAAATGTTAGCTGCTGGAACAATTATGAAACAGATATGTCTCCATCTCCTGTTTGCAAGAGACATATGCAGGGGTGGAATTCTACTGGTTCAGACCAGCTTGGGAGGACATGTATCTCCGACAATCAGCTGGGAGTGAATTGGTTCCTCCGACAATCAGCTGAGAGGATAAAGAAGAGAAAAGCACAGGGGCGGCCCACCCACCTTTCCCTGCGGTTTTCTCTTCTTTATCCTCTCAGCTGATTGGCAGATCAGATTGCTGTGCCTCAGCTGGTGTTTGGAAAGCTGAGCACACGTATGAACTGTGTGTTAGGTATGCGTGCACGCAATCACCGAACCAGTAGTGAAACTGGTAGAATCCCACCCCTGGATATATGGCTGGGCATTCTTAGAAAGAAATATTGACTTTGGAGGTATGCCACAAAAGGTGCAAAGGGAATATATTTTTTAAAAAAACATGATTTACATTATCACAACACAATCTTCCCCTTCAAATGAACTTAACCAAGGACTACTAAGAGCTCAGATTCAAATCTACAAGAGGCAATATGAATGGCAAAACACCAATTCATCTCCAGTTGCATGTACTGATTCCTGCCTAGTGTTTCCTGCCTTTTTAGAGTAACCAGAACCCTTTTAGGCAAAGATGAATGTTACAAGGCTCCTACAGATGCAGTGGATAAGTCTGCAGATTTGTCCATGGTTAAAACTAATTTGGATATCAGTTAGATGGAAAGTGATGGTGAGAAGTATGACAACATCTTTGTGGAAATCTGGGATACTTTTGAGCTTGTTGAGCCTGATGGATAGGGCCATCAGTAATCTGAATGATATATTTCTAGTTCCAGACTGGACATGAAGAGATCTGTGAGATTATTGATGCTTCATTGAGGGAGAGAACAGTGCCATTTGCTTAGAAGGAGATTGTGGCCATGCCCTGTCATGGGTGAAGAAGCCCTCTACGGATCCAGCAATATTTGCTAATTTCCACTCTGTTTTCAGCTTAATCTTCTGGAATGTTATTGAGAAAGTGGTGAAATGTTGAAGCTGCAGAGGATCCTAGAGGAAATTGATTATTTACCTTTGGATCCTGATAAGTCAGATTCAGATTGATCATTTAATGGGAAGAATATTGTTCTTTCTTGTAAATGATCTACATTTGACCTGAGAGACGAAAATTTCATTTCTGTTGGACTATCAGAGCTCCACAATCAACCATGGAATTCTATGGTCTACTTGAAATGGTTTGTAGTTGGAATTGTGCTGCCCTTCATTAATTCTATTCCTGCCTGAGCAAACATTTCAAGTTGCTGGCCTCAGAGGAGGAATAATCAAATCCTTGGGAGCTCTTGTAATTTTCCTCCTGTTATTTAATATCAAATATGAAACCATTGGGAGAAATCGCCCAATGATTTTCTGTAAAGGATCATCAATATGCAAATGACACTCAGCTGTACATTGTCATGTGGGCCAAGCCAGAGATGCCATGGAGGTCCTGAATAAGTATCTGGAGGCTGTAAGGAGCTCAGATTAAATCTTTCCAAAATGAAGTTGCTCTTTGTCAGCGAACATTTGGACAATCCACCAAGAACTGTCCTGGGAGTAGGATTGGCATTTCACCAAAAGTTTTGGTTCATAACTTGGGAGGCCTCTTTTGACTGGTTTTTATTTTGAAAAAAAAAAAAATGGTTAAACTGATATTCAAGGAAGGAAGGGCATTTTAGATATGATTTCTTGAAATATGCAAGTGAAATATGCAATTGAAAAAACACAGAATGATAGAAGTGTAGAACAACTTGAGTTTTTATTTTAATTGAAACTCTATCCATTTGCATTTCCTGTACATCTTAATTAATCTGTATTTGCAGATTTCTCATTTGTGATTCCCTTCTCCAGTCAAAACTGTGTATAGAAATCCATATATTTGGGAAACACCTATAACACATGGAGATGAAAATATATGTATATGTTAGGACACATTTTATATCAAAATCATTTAAGAAATGTTGATATGCAATTTGTATATGAAAAGGCATGCAGTTGGAAATCCTTGCTTTTAAAAGCTACTATGAACCGGAACACGGCCAAAATCTTTATTGAGAATCTTGCAAAAATCATCCCAATTATGGCACCCAGAGTCTCCAGCTCTTTCAGAACTGTAGTTCTTCAATAGAGAAAAAGATGGTAATAAGTGAAAGCTGGTGATGGATGTTGCAGACTCTTAAATCATAAGCTGAAGAATAGGTGCTCACTGGTGATTCCTCTTTGGAAAGAAATATGGTGGCAGAAGACAGTCAGTAGAGCAACACAGACATTAGCATTCAAGCTTGCATTTGCTGAAGAAATATGAATAATGCAGAAAAATGAGGTGACTCAAGGCAGCAGATTAGGCTGTTCATCTTCACCTTATAATTATGTCTCTCTCTTCATTTCTAATAATTTTGGGGCAAAGGGAGAGTGCTATGAATAAATGCTCCCAGAGCTATGAGACTCATGATCTGTGACAACCAAAGTCTGATTGTAAGTGCTAATGTATGATATTTGTTTTTGTTTCTGGGAAATAAGGAAGATATACATCAAAAGCCTAAAGCTATTAATTTAGTTGCAGTCTTTTGAACAATGGAACTTTTCAAAATAGTAATATTGGCAGGTTAATGAGTCAACTGATAGTTCTGCATTGTGGTATATGTACACAGCCTCAGTGTTAACAGGAAATAAAAAACTTCAATTAATTTTAATAATTATTTCAAATAGTATTAACAATGTGCTTTCAGTCTTTTGATCTCACATAAGAAATACATCTGCCATTCAAAAAGTTAATAATGTAATATTAGATAATAATATGGAGGAATCTATGATACCCTATTAAGAATGGTAAGAAAACACAGCTGTAGATATTTTGTTTCCTTGTTAGAGCCAATTCACACATTTAAAATGTCATAATGATAGATTGGCCAAATGAGCAAATCTGGGTTGTAGCAGTTTGTGTAATTATTTCATCACGAGCTTAGCTTTCAAACGAGTGACTTAGGACCATCAGATTTGGGCTGTGAAAATACATACATGCAACCACTAGATATCAGCAGAGAGTTAAACGTTATTGTAATTCTTTGCTGTCATCTAGTAATCATCCCAAAATTTTCATTCCAGATCTGATAGCCCTACAATTTCTGTTATCTGGTAACCATCCAGTTATATATACAGCTAGTCTTCAAGGTATGATCCTAATAGAGCCTACCAATTAGGATTGTAAATCAAAACTGTCATAAAATAACAGTTTTAGAAATGGCTGCTGCTTCAGTGTGACTGAATCCATGACTGCAGAGGCTTGTGGTTGGTTTTGAACCCGTGCTGTAAACACACTTTTGGGATGCATTTGTAACCTCAAACAGTTGTTAAACAGTGGTCATACCTCAAGGACTACCTATGCTAGCAAGATGGTTTAATAAATTTGCTTAGTTTTTACCAGATTATTTGCCAGCCACTTCTCTAACTCAACCTTGGTCATTATCTCCTTATGCAGTGTTTGTTTCTTCACTGGAACTGTTCCAAAGAAATTTTGATTCACTAAGAATTCTTAAGGGTTGTGCTGATCAATCAGTTTCAGTCAGTTTCTGTTTGGTAGACTATATTTGTTATAGCTCAGGACTGTCAAACTTGCAACCCATGGGCCGGATGTGTCATTTGCTGGCCACACCCCCGCCTAGTTTAGCGAAGAGGAAAAAAGTCCCGATACATCATGCAATGACTCCGTGATGACGCGAGTTTGACACCCCTGTTATAGCTGGTTCTGAAGGGCCAAGCAGTCAAGCTTCTGGGAGTTGGAATGAACCATGGTTTATGCTTAATTGAAGCTTTGAGGACCATGAACTTGATACTATTTTTCTTATTTCCAAACCACTGCATTTCACTCAAATAACTGTGATTTGTAATACTTTAGTATTATATGAATCAGTCTTGCTGCTCCTTTCTG
>JAOYMU010000001.1:90631969-90644269 GCA_025802295.1 Psammodynastes pulverulentus | reverse complement strand
GCTCCATTCCCCCTCCCCCCCCCCCCCAGGCCACGACAAGCATTTTGTCTCCAGCACATTAAGCATTAAATGTGGTTCCTTCTGGCACATTTCCAAACAGTGCAAATGAAACTTCCCTTGGGATTCGATGCAGAATATAATTTGCTCTGCAGTTTTGGCTATAAACATGATAATAAATTATAAGATGAATATTCATTAATGCACACATTACTTCTCAGGTTCTCCTTGTTCTTTTCTTCTTTTACTTGTTAACACCTGTCTCAGTTTTTTTTTCCAAAAAAACCCATTTATTAAACTACAGTTCTCCAGGCGTCATATTTTCACTCATAGGGTTTGGATAAGGTTTTAAAGCTAGAAGGCCTGTACTGCTTACAGGCCAGGGGTGGCACTTGTCCTTGGAGTGTGTGGCAGAGGGTCTACTCCAAAAAGGGAATGGACTAATTCTGATTCAAGTTCATTTTAATTTAAATTTTAAAAAATGACCGTAATGACATATACAATGCATGTGATTTCTGAATAAATATTTAATCATTTCCTTCCCTTCTGTGACATTAAAAATTACAATACTGCAGGGATATCATTTCACACAACACCATTTATTATTATTTTATTACTTAATATAAAAGAGGAGCTGTTTAAAGCTTTGCTGGTGGCATTTTTGGCATTCTCAGCCATAGACTGAACAGGATTTCTGATATTTTATAGTCCCCTGACTTTATTTATTTATGTGTTTGTTAATCCAATTTATACGGTTGTCCATCCATGAAACTATGGTTATCCAACAAACAGAAACATTGAGATGAACAAGCAACAAAACAACTAAAACTGCATGAGGCTCAATGAAAAGACAAACATGATGGACACATGCACCTATGCCAGATCTTACATAGTAACATCCAACTCTAATGCCAGGAGAAAAAAAGCCAGGTCTTCACAGCCTTGTAAAAGGCCAACAGAGTAGAGTTTCATATTTAAAAATATTTCTGATGAAGAAGCTTTTTATTAAGAAAAAGCAATAAATTCTCCTCCCCTTTTACACATACACACACACACACACACACACACACACACACACGAAGAAAGAAGAAAAAGCAGTTAACAGGTTGAGCTAAATGTTACACTAATCTTCAAATCCCTCTGTCTGTTAATCATCTGTTATTATATTTAGCCTGTAGAAAGTCCACAAATGGTTTCCAGTGTTTTATAAAGCTGTATAGACCATTATCTCTAAGCTTATAAAGCTAATTAGTCCATTATCAAAGCAGTTAATTTCACCATCTCTGCTAATTCAGTCAATTTCAAAATCCATTTTTCAACAATGGGCATCTTTTTTTTCTTTCCAGTGTTGGGCAAGTACGATTCTCACAGCCGTCACCATCTTATTGCTTCTTCTTTTCTTTCAGTACCCAGCCAGGTGGATCTGGGTGGATCTTACATATTAAGTGTTAAATTTAATTGACCACTTTTTCTTCTTTTTTTGTACACTATCTTTTTCTTTGTTGTTGTTGTTTGGGTTGAATGTAAGTTTTTCTTTTGTTTGATTGTTTTACTGTTTTATGTTTTATTTTCTATGATAAAACATTTTTTTTAAAAAAAGAATCTTTTTTATTAAGTGTTTGTATGTTTGGGGGATATTCAGTTTAATGAACAAGCAAACAAACAAATTCAAAATTTTCTCCATGACCTAGAACACGGGTGTCAAACACGCTGCATCACATTGCTGTCATGTGACGTATCATGATGTTTTTTCCCTTCATGGAGCTGGGGTGGGCATGGCCCGTGGGTGACTACTGCCAGTTTGACACCCCTGACTTATAAAGTTATTTTATCAGTATCTTTAAACAACTTAATAAATATTTTCTTCTGTCTTCATAGCATCCAACCATTTTTATTAGTCCTCGCTCTGAGGATTAGGGGCAGTTTGGCATTTATTAAAAAATTAAATATCCAGAGTAGTCTTTCTGCAAAGATTGGGAAGGCCAAGAGAACAGAGACTGTTTCTGCTCTGATTGATGGATGATGTGTGTCTTATCTTTACCTTGTTGTGATTTTTCTTCCTAGAAATCAGGAAGTATTCCCTTCCAAGAAGCCATTAATTGAAATGCAATTGCAGTGTATTTCCACACCCAAATGGGGATATGTTTCAGTCAAACCATACATTGAACTACAAATGTCATAATTCTCATCAGTTGTGTTGGCCAAATGGCAAGGTGGCAAAGATATAGAAACTTTCCGATCAATTTTAGTGACTGGTGATTACAAGAAATGTTGTGCAGCTTTCTTTGTAATGGTATCATAAGGGTCTGAGCATCAAATAAAAGTGGTACAGTGGTTTAGCCTTAGACAACAGGCTAGAAATTAGGAGACCATGAACCCAAAGCCTGCTGTATTGTCCTTGTCCAGTCACTTTCTCTCAGTAGAGTGAAAGGCAATAGCAAACCACTTCTGAAAAACCATGTCAAAAAAACTGCAAGAAAACTGCAAGCATTTGTCCAGGTAGTCTCCAAGAAATGGACATGACTGAATGGAAGGGAGGGAAAAAAGCATTAACTAACCCAACTCTGCTTACCAACTGGGCTGCTAAGTTCAGTTGTCAACCTGCTGAAGAGATGATACAACAATATTTTCTAAAACTAAAGCTTCTATGTTATCAGATCACAATCTATTTTAACCCCATTTCAATGGGCTTTGCCCATCTTAGGTCAGACGATAAACCAGTGCTGGATTATGAAGACCAGTTAACTGTTCCATAAGGTTGGATTAAAGTATCTAACACCTTTTATGTGGTTTAAAAACTGAAATCTTTATGTTCTTCTATCTTGATGATAAAGAAGGCACTTCAGGCAATGTGCTTATCATGAAGGTAAATTCACCTCTGAGGGATTAAATAAACTTGGTTGTTTTTCATATTTTATCATATCCCTGTGGAGGAAAGATAATCTCTTAGTGATGTCTTTGTTTATGTAGTTACAGTGAAATTTTCTCTTGGAACTTGTCCCATAGTTCAGACCACCTGTCTTTTTAAAAAACACCAACAACAACAACCGGTAAACAAGTTTTGTGTGGGATGGCAAATAAAACTATTGATAATTGCAATATAGAAAAATGATAGATTGCTGTACTCCTACAAAATATTGTCTAATGTGTTTGTTATTACAAACAATAAAAACAGTTGACATTTTCAATTAGCCTTTCCAGTACTAAAGGAAAACGGATTAATCTAGAAGTGAGAAACCAAAATTATATTGTATAATACAGAATGCAAATTGTGGCCTTTTGTTCTTCAGAAGTCAGCACTGGGGTCAGTTCTTATTTTGAAATGTCACGAAAGCAACTTTTATCTGTCACATTTATTAGATCACTGAAACTGTTATTAGTAAATGCAGGTATACTGAATTATATAGTTTTCTGTATTCACATATCCCACCAAATGCATTTCAAGATTTAAGAGCAAAAGCTTTCCTGCATTTCAAGTTTTGCTGATAACATCCACCATCAGGAATCAGTATGAGATGTCAAGCATTACAATGATGATGAAGTCCAATGAGTTTGTACTCTGTTGAGTTTTAATATTGGAAATGGGATTTTTACATCACTGAAAACTAATTTCAGCTGTCAAATTAAAATACAATATGACTGGTACAACATTTTAGGTAAAGACAAATGTTGTAGACTGAAAGACGAAAGAGTGGATAAATTTTATTATTTAAGTTTGTATTAGTATACAGCCATAAAAGAGAATTAAATGGGTGTTCTTAAACTACTTTGTATGAAATGTGATAGAATAATATTCTGACTGTGGTATAAATACTAAAAATATGCATTGGATAAGCTAAGTCCTGACCAAGATAATTTGGGGCAAATAATTGGGTTTTTTAATGTCAATACTCAGATTTAAATGATGCTGGCTTAAAATCTTCTGTGTCAATTTCTATGAAATTTGTTATACTTCATATGATAAAATTCTAGTTTTGAAAACAACAACAACAACAAGTCATTCAAATTGAAATATATCTGTTTGAGATTTAGCTTAGATTTGGCTGTGGAAGAATGAAACTTTTTGCTCTCTCTAAATGTCATTTTGATTTGGACATTGTGTTGGATTGGACTGCAACCCAAGAGTGTACATAATGCTCTGGATACAGCTTCCATATTAAACTGAGCAACATCTTCTCAATTTTGATGAATAACTTTGTTGGAGAAATTCACATGTTCAATTTTTATGACATACAGTTTATAAATAATTCATTAATATTAATAATGTTCAGGAAATATTTTCTATTTCTATTTTGCTACATGAGACAAAATATTTATAATGAAACCCTCAGCTTTTTTATATTAAATGTATATGTATATATATATGTGTGTGTGTGTGTGTATATATATATACATATACATACACACACACACACACACACAGGTAACTTAGTACAAAATATATCTTTAAAATGTTTATTACTAATTTGTTGTTATTTTTACAAAATGTATGAAGGTTTGATCTAGAGTTACTTGCATATAGATTTTGGATACTAAATATAATCGGTGTAATTCAAGTGAGCAAATTAACTTGGATCAGCTTAAATCTGTTCTCCTTTTTTTATCTGTGCACAGAACCAATTTCTGGTTACCTCACATTTTCATCCTATTACACTGTCTTCTCCTTGCAATAAATGAGATTGCCATTCTGACTACCAGAACTTTTCTTCTGTAGCAAAATATTGAGAGGGGGGAAATGGAATACCAATGAGGATACTTAACTCTAGTTCATGAAGAAGGTTCAAAAGAACTCTTTATGCTTTTACTCTTTTTTAAGAGTTTAAAAAATTGGAAGTATTCTGATAAATCAGTATGACAGAGAAGTCAACACATAATAGATTTTTTTGGCATAGTGATGTATTATTTCATACTGTGATGCATGGTTGCGTGGGAAAGATGGCACTTTATTATTAACTCTGTGTAGTAAATTTTGAATGTGAAAGTGCCAATTAACTTAAGCTACCTTACATTTCATGAATACCTTCACTGCAGTAGAAGTAAATTGTGGCCTTTTGGTTTTTTAAACAAAAAAAATTACTAAAGCAGGATTCTTTTAAAGATGCAAAATCTCTCTCATAGGCTTTCTGGATTGTTTCCTACACATGTAGGCTTCCAGCTGCAAATTCTGTTCTGATTGATTTGCCAGTAACATTTAAGATAATGACCACCTTGGTTTGAAATGTACCTGTAGGAAATCAAAGTAGATAAGTACATTTCACTACAGTCTTAGGATTAATCTAAAATACATTTAGGATTCCAATTACTGTATTTTTCTTATATAGTTATCAGCATGGTGATTACAAGAATTAATAATTCAGTCTTCTGGTTCAATTAGAAACAGCAAGAAAAAAACCCATAAATGCAAGTTCATTACAAGGAAATAAGTTGACCGAGCTGGCCATACGAACGTAGTCACTAAAAGTGCTAACAGAATTAGTAGCAATTTTATATGCACAAACTAAAATGAATAATATGAAATCTTAATTTTCATTTAACTTGTGATTAAGATTTCATGAATAATGAAAATTAAGATTTCACATTACTCATTTTAGTTTGTGCATATAAAAATGCTACTGACCCTGTTAGCACTTTTAGTGACTACTATTGTACGGCCAGCTTGGTCAATGTATTTCCTTGCAATGAATAATAAGACAGCTAAATTAAAAAAAATAACTTTCTCAGAGTAATTGAAAGATTGCATTTGATACTTAAATAGTATCTAAAAACTTCTTTGAAAATTTTAAAATGAATTCATTTTCAAAGCATGGTTCAATTTTTCACTAGTCAGCAATGAAACTATTAATTCAGTTCTTAATCCAATTCTAAAACCTTAAACTACGTTCATTTTAGTGAGAGCTAAAGATTAAACAGTTGTTTGAAGATATTTCTAACTTTGGAAAAGTTTGTATGATCTGCCTTAAAAAAAAAGAAAAGTAAAAGTAAAATCATAATTTCGAAGTTATAGTATGACTCTTAACAGCTGGATGTGTGTGTGTGAGAGAGAGAAGGGGGGAGGGACGGAGGGAGAGGGATCATGGAGGCTTTGTTTGTTTGTTTGTTTGTTTTACTTTAGTCTGTTTATTTAGAGTCAGTTTGGTATAGTGATTTAGAAAGCAGAGACTGAGTTCTAAATCTGTCTTAGCTGTTGGATGACTTTGAGCCAATCACTCTTTCACAGCCCAACCAACTTCACAAAGTTTTCTGTCCAGCCTATCTAATCTGGGGCTTCGCTGATATCTCCAGACATTCCTCTACAGATATTTTATTTTTTATTTTATTTTATTTATTTATTTTGTCAAGCATATATTGTATAATAGATATAAGAATAAACATAATTATGAATATATGAATACAAATAAAAGAGAACATTAGGACAGGGGATGATAGGCATGTTGGTGCACTAATGTATGCCCCTTACAGACCTTTTAAGAAAGGGGTGCGGTCAATAGTAGACATTTTAAGATTAAAGTTTTTGGGGTTTGGGGAAGAAACCACACAGTCAGCTAGTATATTCCAGACACTGACCACTCTATTGCTGAAGTCATATTTCCTGCAATCAAGTTTGGTGCTGTTTACCTTGAGTTTATATCTATTGTGTGCTCTTATATTGTTGTGGTTGAAGCTGAAGTAGTCATTGACAGGACATTGCAATAGATAATTTTATGTATTACATTTAGGTTGGATCGAAGGCAGTGTAGTTCTAGATTGTCTAAGCCCAATATTTCAAGTCTGGTGGTATAAGGTATTCTGTTGCGAGGACTCTTCTTGTGAAATATCTCTGAACTTTGTCAACTGTATTTATATCCGATATGCAGTGCAGGTTCCAGACAGATGAGCTGTATTCTAGAATTGGTCTAGTAAACATTTTGTATGCTCTAGTTAGTAGTTCAATATTACCAGAGAAAAAGCTACACAGGATTAAGTTAACAACTCTTAGTGCTTTTTTGGCTATGTTGTTACAGTGAGTTCTAGCACTTAGATCATTAGTAGTGAGTACTCCAAGATCTTTGACATAGTGGGGATCATCCCTCTGTCCCCATTTGTTTTTGGTTCTGGGTGAAGCCCATCCCTCTGTCTGCTTCTTTGCTTTTCACAGGGAATCCTTCAGTTGATAGCTTCACACTTTTCAGTACAAATAGCGATTGCCCACTCCAGCAGACCAGCACATTAACAGTGATGTCTCTTTCCAGCCACCAATCTCCCAATAACCTTAATGCTCAGAGTGACACAGTCTCAAACATCACAGAGTGTATCTGTCTTTCTTCTTCCATATCCTCCTTTCTGTCTTTGTCTTTGTCCCTGTCCCTCTCTTATTATGGATCAAATCAGCAGCATTTCTCATAGTAGTTGAAGAACGGGTCTTCCACTGAGACTTTAGAACTCCAATGCTACATACTAAACTTAGCCAATAAGAATGCTGCCTCTGTCTGCCCGACAAAAATCCTGGCTGCCAGCCAGGTCAGTTCATTTGCCCTCTTGACAACTAGCTTTATTCCAAGGCCAACTTTTATTTCCCCATATTTTTCCCTGCTGAATTGCACCAGCTCAAAAGCAACCAGCATGGCAAAAAAAAAAAAAAAGAGTATATGCCTCCCTTTCGCCAAATCTGTCCTGTGTATTTAAGATGAGAAGAGATGCTTCAGATTTCTTTCCCTTGAGAGATGAGAAGGGTAGAGCCCAGAGATAGACCTTCTTGATTGCTGTCTAGGCTTTATGGAACTCAGTGGCCTCATCACTGTCTATTTTTAGGGATACTGAAAATTGTTTTATTTTGGTGGATATTTGTGGGTGGGTTTTCTTAGTCTGCCTGATTCAAAGCATATTGGCTGTATTTTTAATTGCTTTAGTCTAAATTTACCTAAGCTTATTTTAATTACAATATTTGGGAATGAAAACAGGGATTTTTATGAGATGTACATTTCATCACATTATTTTTTTTATTGTGAACTATCTAGAGACTGGGGGGAAGGTTATAAACCCTAAAATAAAAAGGTAAATAAATCCCTTTAGATTTGGTTTGTAGGTAAAGCCTGTCATGTGAATGGAAATATTTTTTTCTGTCAATCAGAACAGAGTTCCCCTTATCCTAAGTATCTTTTGTAACTTCCAAGTCACACAGTCATTAGTATTTTCTTTTATTATTATTCCAACTACTATTCTATGAATTATTATTTTGAAAACATGTTTTATTTAAGATGTTATAATGTAGGAAATTCAAGTGCTGTCATGAATATATGTTCTTCATGATTTTATCTGAGAGGTCTATAATTGAAACACTCATTTATTTCTTATGTTTATTCCAAGAACAACTTGACTGCATGGAATTTATACAAAACCAGATTATTTTATTGTTATTTAAATATGTGAATATAAAATGGAATTTTAATTCTTGACCTTCAGGTATATCATTTTATAGCTGCATGGTTAACTCTAGATTCTGTTGCCTTTAGTGATTTCATCACATAGCCAAAGTGATTGGTTGGATAAATGATGCCATCATATTCCCAATAAAATGTCTAGCTGGCTTGTATCATACCATGCACCAGAAATAAAATGCAAAAAAATATTATCTACACTCAAACCTTGCCACTCTTATTACATTTTATTTTAAGAATTAAATGAATCTCTAAGTACAGTATTGTAGGCTGACTCTACCCGCTGCCAGAAGTTTGATCATGACTGGCTCAAGGTTGACTCAGCGTTCCACCCTTCTAAGGTCAGTAAAATGAGGACCCAGATTGCTGACTCTGTAAACTGTTTAGAACATTCTGTAAAGCACTATGAAACAGTATATAAGTCCTATTGCTAACAATCTCCATTTTGGCAAAACCATTAAATGCCACTCTTTTCTGGAGGATTGAATGCATTTCTGGAGGATTGAATCTAAAAACTTTTCTATTTATTCAGGCCGGTTTGGCCTGAGTACCCCTGGTCCAGTTCCTGGGGTTTTAGTTTTTGGGGGTTTTATTTTGGGTTTTAATTAATGGGGTTTTATAATTAATTTTTAACTATATCTTGTAAATTTTCATTGTATTGTTATGGTGTGCTCTGGCCTGTGCCCCGCCCCGAGTCCCTTTGGGGAGAGGGAGCGGGATATAAATTTGAATAATAATAAATAATAAATAAATACCTCATTTCTCAATATTTTTAATTTAGTCAGTCAATTATGTCAAGGGTCCCCAACCTCTGGGCGGCAGTTAATTCCTCTCTCCACCCCTGCCAGGCTGTCAAGCCACAAAGATTGGGGGCCACTGCATTATGTCAATCCATAGCAACTGAATCCTGGAATATTAAACATAGCACTCTTTTATCTTCACATCTGGAACTGGATTCTATGATCCTGTTTACAATTCTGCCTCAGATTATCCCATAGATGTTACTTTCAGGACTATATCTCTGGGTCTTTGCCCCCATATATCCCCCCCAAATGGGGAATCACCAGCTGCTTTTCTCAGAAAAATAGAATCAGGCCAATTCTAGTAGAAAAACATAGTCATGAAGATAGCTTGGAGTCAAGATATAAACAGGTTTAAAGTTAACGCCAGTCACACCAACTGCATGTAAAAGCCAAGAGAAAACCTATTCAAGGACTTGTACAGGTGCAGGTATAATATACTCCACTGAATAACTTCAAGATAATATGTGGGATACTGCATTGTAGGTCAACTGAGTGGTGATGGAGCCATGAGTCACTGTAGCCAGATTTCCTCATTTGAGGTCGGGCCATAAATAGTGCATTACATGCAGCTTGATAAAGACTCCCTTGGCCATGGCTTCCATTTCCAGATTCAACAGGAGCCACAAATTCAGGAAGATTTCTGAGTTGCATTAGCAAGTATCTATGCTCAATAAATTTCATTCTTCAACCATTTACTCTCTAGGGACTGCTTCTCTTGGAAGCTGTACAAAAACCAGGGTCCACTATGGATTAAAAAGCAAAACAAAATTTGAACTTTTACAACACTGTGACTGTGGCAACATTTTTGGAAATAAGCGAAAATTACCTTTGGTAAAGCATTCTGAAGGAACTATCCTTGTTAAATTTTTGATTGTCCGAGTGCATGGCAATCCTTTCAGGTATCCAACCAGTCAATGCATGAAGATCAATATTCTGTCATCACCAACAAAACATACATAATCCAGATTAATGAAATCATACTTCCAGGAAAGTACTGTTTTTGATAACCATACATTTCAATAATAATCCCACAGCTATATAAAATCCCTTTTTTCTTGAAAACAGACATATAAGGAAAACAGAATAGTAATCTTACATTTTGTAATAGTTTTCAAATAAGAACTGTATTGCATGAGTTAGTTCCTTTTTTCTTTTTTGTTGGATGGTAAATATAATGGTTCTTTGACAATTAAAGAAATTAAATTTAAAATGTGATTGTAATAAGGCCAAAAGGATTTCATTACACAATCATATATGTGCACACACAAATATACACACACTCAGAAAAAAGTGAAATTTGTTTCAAGAATTTTATTTTAAAACTCAGTATTAGCTATTAAGAAAATTTCTCATATTTGCAGAGGGCACCGAAATACTGATGCCAATTCCAAATATGGTTAATTCCAAGATACATTATTTGCCCTACTGAAAAAAGCAAAGAAAACCATAACAAAAAAGCATAAACTTGAAATAGATGAAAGTATTCTCACTACACTGTGTACATTAAAGCACAGTTTTCATGTTCAACCTTTCTCAACAAACTTTTTCAGGACTACAATCTTTTTTAACATGTTGCCAAGAATCACATAATACTCACGGAATTTGAACCTGGAAAATCATAACCTCCCATGACTTTCATGTAAGCTTTTTCTATCAATGATACCCAGAGCTCATTTTTGTTGTTCGAATAGGAGCAGAGAAGTTCTCCACTGTGATCTACTGGTAACAAATCATCAATGATCACCTGCCCAAAACAGATGGAAGAAGATCAAACAATATGCAAAGCAAAGCTGCAACCATTATTCTTTTAGTAAAACTTTTGAGGAAATTACTACAAAAGGAAGGTGTGCAGAAGCAAGCTATAACAAGATTGTTAGAAACCCAGTGGATGATGGGATAGAGGGCTTGTAGAACTTATTAAAAGTTTAAATCTCTACCTTTCTAGGGACACCATTGATGTGCAGCTTGACCATGTATTTTCCACATGGATTATATTCTGGTTCTCCCTTTTTATTCTGTGGGTAAATGATGCTATGTTGAGAAAAATATGTAGACAAAATTAGACTACATTCTGTATACATTTATACTATATATAAATACATCATTTAAGCCAGCGGCCTTAACCTTTCCAGCTTGGCGGTCCAATGGGGGAGAAGAGGGGATCGTGTGAGAGACAGGCACGTGCGTAAGCAGCTCCACAGTGCAAATGGCACACACACATGCTGTTTGCACAAGTTTCACACGAGTGCTAGTACCCACTGCTTGCACAAATGGAACTGTGCACGTGAGCATGAGTACCTGCCACTTGTGCAAGTGGAGTTGTGTGCGTGCTCGTCTGTTGCTTGCATAACCTGGTTCCGATCAGGCCATTGTCCAGTAATGGGCTGTGACCCGGGGGCTGGGGACCCCTGATTTAAACTCTATATTAACCAAAAACTCAACGGATAAATTATGCTAGAAGATATTAGAAATGAAAAATCTGTATGGAAAAGTAAAATGAAGCATAAAGATAGCACTTATCAGAAGAACTTAATAGCAAATATAGATTATTATTGCTTTTCACTTTTATGGGAAAAATTATTTTTAACAAATTGATCGCATCACCCAATTAAACAACTTAAAAATTAAACACGGATTATAAATTATAGTGGATTTATCCTGAAGTGTTTTACATTTAGAATTCATATATTGCCACTGATATGCAGGAACTTAACATTAAACCTTATAACCAGTCCACTGTTTCTCAGTCTTAGGAACTTTAAGGTAGATCGACTTCAACTCCCAGAATTCCTCCAGCTGGAATAGGAACACCCATCGTAAAGATCCTCAGGTTGAGAAACACTAGTTTAGGGTCCTATTGTAGAATGGGGAACAAGACAACACCCACAAGATTGTACAAAGCAAATACTCTGTGTGTGTGTGTGTGTGTGTGTAGGTTTTGGCATATTCGGGTCTTGTCCCGTGTAAACTTGAGGGTGTCTTAGCGACGTTTCGACGAGGTCTCGCTCGTCATCTTCAGGCTGGAGCTTCCGGCTTCGTGTTCTGCGAGCAAAGAACATGAAGCTGGAAGCTCCAGCCTGAAGATG
>JAOYMU010000001.1:90569387-90586942 GCA_025802295.1 Psammodynastes pulverulentus | reverse complement strand
AGTTGCCAAGGTTGGAAACCCCTGGTATATGACACCAAAAAGTTACCAACCTTGGTTAAAACTCATCAGGTCTTGAGAACATGAGATTGGGAAAGACTGCTATAAAATTCCCCCTTCCCCCAAAAAAGGTCTTTCCCAAAAAATGTCTCTGCATCGAAATGCAAATGAGTCCTAGAAATGTACTTTGGAATTTATTATGGGTAAAGAGTGAGAAGCCTGATCTCAGAAGTATAGAAGTAGTTATGGGAATGTAAGAAAACTGCATCATTCCCAATGGACTGATTCCTAGGAAATGGTCCTCTGCTGTCTCATTTTTAAGGGGAAGTGCCCTGGCTCAACATCTGGAATTTATACTTATGTTAAAAAAATATCACCTAAAAATTTGTGGAACCACTTTGCTAAAAGGCAATAAATCTTTGATAGGAATTTGGATCAATAAATATGCTAAGTTGATGAAGGTTGATGATAAACTTCATTGGGCTGGAATACATCACCCAATACCCACTGATGCAAAGGTTTATGACTGATGTCTCCCTTCAGCCACCAGGAACTCCTGGTGACCAGCAATGGGGTGATTTCTGCATTTAGCCAATACCTTTCAGCATTTCAGGTCTATGGTTGAGGTTCTTCTTGGGAAAGCTTCAAGGGACTTATATAATTAAGGGCTCCCTAGCTTTGCATTATGTTATTTACCCACAGATCTGCACTCCTTCAAAATGACAAGTGGAAAGAGCCCATGAGATGCTTCTTCTTGCATTTCCATCCTTTGATACAAGCAATAATCCTGCAGTATTATTGAAGGTCATTTTAAAGAGAACATGTTTAAGGAGATTCCAAATAATGGAAATAACATATCTAGACAGAACAAACTGAAATGCACCCTCACAGCCACTCTCCTTGAACTATATAGATCTTCCACATTTCCAATATAGAAGGATGTTTAGCTGTATCAGCAATACATAAGCAGAATATGAACAGTCAGGTAATGTATGGAAAACCTGAGTAATGTTTGGATCAGCGGTGAAATCCGGCTGACGTCACCACCGGCTCCGTGACGCGCGCGCACATGCGCGGCCGAGCCAAGCTCCTTTGCAAATGCCTCCCGGGCATTTCCAAATGGGCATCCGCTCAGCCCGTCATCTGGCTGAGCGGATGCACATCGTGGAATAGCGGGGGCGGGTGGCAGCGCAAAGCTGCACCCCGAAAAGCGGAACGCCGGAACGTCCGTTCCGCAGCGCTACCGGCTCGCGCGAGGTGCCGCGAGCCGGCTGAATTTCACCACTGGTTTGGATCCAAAATTTCATTATATAAAGAAAAAGAAAACTCTCAAAAGGCAAAAGTATTGTTGATAGCAATATTACAATTAGAATAAAGGTATGCTACAGAACCTGTCAGTTAAAGAATTTTGAATGGTGAGGAAAGCCATCTCTGCTAGGACCTCCATTTTGTAGAACATTCTGCCCTCAGAGGTGAGGAAAGCCCCCAATTTTTTGGCCAAAATTTGGGTCTATGGCCTTTTGGTTCTATGGCACAGAAGAGCAGGTATCTATGGGACTGGCTAATCTTTTGAGAGCCTCCCTCTGCCTATAATAATTCATCATTAAATGGCCGTTTTAAGCTATTTTTTTTTCTTTCAATGTTTAATTGTCATTATCCTACAATTTTAAAATGTTTAATCCTAATTTAATTTTTAATTTTAATGTTAATTTTAATATTTTGTTTTATTTATTGGTGATAAGTTGTACACTGCCCAGAGCCCCTCTTTGAGGAAGATAAGCAGTTTAGAAGGATAAAATATAAATAAATAAATTGATATCCTAATATAAAAACTATATTATGGGAAGTATCCATATGGCTCTATGTTTTCAATTAATTTTCAACTGTGTGTGATTTAAACAATGGCAATTCATAAATGCTTTTTGGATTTAAAAAAAAATATAATCTGCTAATGACATCTCTCTTTCATTAAAATAGATTCCTTTCTAGACAACCCTTTGTTGCTTATGCTTGTGCACAAGGTGAGATCAGTAAAAATTTGTGCCAAGTTATGACTGAAAATGTCGAGCATTTGGCTGAATCTTTTCATTCCTCTCAGTTGGATCAATTGGTTTGATGGAAATAATAGGAACAGTGCATAAAATGCACTTTTAATAAGCAGTCAGTAACTACATAAGCAAGCTACATCCTTAAAATGAAAGACATCAAAAATGAGGTGATATATTTCTAAATTATTTCTCCTATTCTTCTTGCTGTATAATAGTTGCTGTTTATTATATCACCTCCATAGTGAAAAGGAAAAAAAAAGATACACGAATTAATGCAGAACAAAATGTATCTTCCTATCATAGTCACAAAATCATTTGTTATTATTCCCACTTCGTTTGGGAAAAGGTCAAAGAGGTTTCTAGCTGAAATAGAAATTTACTTATTTTAAAAAAAACATTATGGATGTCTAGAGCATCTCATTTTCTTTCAAGGATTCTTTCTTTCAAAGAATCCTCTCTGAATCTTTCTTGTTATTTTTGGTAAGTGATGAGTGTGGGAATAAATCTTATGGGGAGAGGGGTATATATTGTGGTACATGCTTCTAAGGAGCTTGGACTGAAACTGTAATCAAATGTCTACTAGTTAAACATTATTTTCCCACAGCAGGTACTGCTAGCAGACATCTGTCATTTTGAAGTGTAATCATCATGAGCATCTATAGGATTGTGCTTGAGGCATTTTTGCTGAAACACAGTGCAATCTGCTAGACTTTATATGTAATTTTTGTAAAGACGAAAGGAAGTGAAATATAAATGCTCACTGCTCGCTTGTTATCATCACTCAGTGCAAATACCAAAGATTTGAGCTAATGGAAACTTCATTTTTGTGGGTTTGAAAGAATATATATTAAAAGATCATAAATGTTGTAATTCACTTTTATCTTACAATATTACTTTTGACTACTTTCATTATAATGTAATGCTATACAGCCCAGATTTACACCACCACATGCATGTGGGAATGTTTCTAGGTGGGCTGGGGTTGGAGAATTGGATGTACAGGTTATCATTCACAAAATAGGATTAAGAATTTCAGTTTTTGCACCATCACTGATTTACCAACTCTCCTCATAATGCTGTAAACTTCCCTTGATTTCCCTTTGATTTCTAAGGTTTTATTGCTTCTAAAAAAAACCCCTTTTTTTATTGTTTTGGAAATGGAATCTTTTTACAAGTCTCAGCTTATACTGAACGTTAGCTTTCCTAACAGAGTTCCTACTGTTTCTGGAAGTTCTACATCTACTTGGTGATGGTTTCTAGTATGAATGATTTGCTAACTGAGTAAGCTTTGTGTAATCTGCCTAGTGAAGAATGGCTTAGTGTGATATATGATTTCAACCTCTGAGAGTAATTCTCATATAAGATCACTAGACAAACATAGTAATGTGGGACTTTAACTACCCTGAAATCAGCTGGAAGTCAAAGTCTGCACCAAGTGGGAGATCAAAAAAGGTTCCCGATGAACCTAGCAGGCAGATGTATCATCCAAAAAGTATAGAAGATAACCTGAGGGTCAGCTATACTGGACTTAATTCTTACAAACAGGGATGAAATGAGGTTGTGGGAAATTGGGAAGAGAATGATGTCAAAATAATTCAACATATTGCAAGTACAAATAATCAAAATCAAATTAGTGTCAGACTTTAAGAACAGACTTCAGCAAACTTTGAGAGACCTTAGGAAGTATTCCATGAATGGAAATATTAAAGGGGACAATAACTAATAATGCTTGGGGAAAGCTGAAGAAGAGATTATATAATCCCAGTCTAATGCAATACTGCTGCAAAAGAAAAATAAGAGACCTAGACAAAACCAACATGGTTGCATAAAGAACTCTCTGGTAAACTGAGAGACAAAAAAAAATGGAAAAATAGAATACTAGCAAATATGCTGAATCTGTAAAGATGAAGTCAGGAAATCTAAGGCTCAGAATGAATTAATACTTGCAACAAATGCCAATAATAATAATAAGTTTCTTTCAATAGGTAAAAAATAAGAAAAAGGTCAAGGAAATTATCAAAACACTAATGGGAGAAAATAGTAAGGAGATGATGACTAGCAGGGAGAAAGCAGAAGTGCTTGGTTCATTCTTTGAATCTATTTTTACACAAAAGGGGGAAAAAGTTCAACCTACCAAAAACCGTACTATAGAAGACAGAATAGAAATAGAAGTCAAAAGAAACAAGAATATAATACCTATCCATTCTAGATAAGCTCAAATTACCAGGACCAGATGGTCTGCATCCCAGGCTTCTGAAGGAGCTGGCAGACATTGTCTTAGAACCTCTGAACCAAATCTTTCAAAACTCCTGGAGCACTGGGGAACTACCAGAAGACTGGGAAAAAAACTGATGTGGTTCCTATCTTTAAAAAGGGGGGAAATTGATCCAGGAAACTACAGACCAAACAGCCTGATATCTGTGAAAATCCTGGAAAAGATAAGTAACGGATTTATGAACACCAAAGCTATTATGATCAAAGCTAAAAGTCAATATGAGTTTTTTGAAAACATTCCTTATGCATATATCTATAAATATATTAAGCAGCCTGAGTTTGCATCCTTGTCTCATTATTTGCTCAAATGTTTTATTTTGTTTTTCTTTTGTTTTGCCGATTTTTCATAACACTTGATCATATGAAACTTAGTGGGAAGTATTTTGATTTTCATAAATCCTTTGAAATGGCTCCCTCTATTTCTTTGCCCACAAGTAGAGAGAAAAATGTGTGGAGTCTCTTTACACAAAGCTGTATCTAAAACCATGCTGTGAAGTTGGATCCTCCCTTGGTCTTATAAAACTAGCACTGTATTTCCATTTCTTTAGTAAAGTGAGCTGGATTGCTGACAATCATAGCTTGGGGACAGGATGTGCATAAGAAAATAGTTCTGAATTTTCACATCTTGTATTTCCTAAAGTACAACTTGTCAATATTTACTGTTTTTCAAATTCTGCAGTGTGAAATAGTAAGTTCTCTTGTTTTGGTCAATCAACAGCATAAAAGTATAACAGGAAGACAAAAACAGGAAAAAATAGGACTGTAAAAGGGCAGGCCATGATGTAACTATAATACGAACCAGATACCAGATCCATTGCTGCTCCTAAACAGCATGATAGCCAGTGTTATATATATATATAATATAGTATAATAAAATTATTTAGCTTAAAGACAATCCCAGAGCTAGATTTTGGGGCTTATCAATGAAGTTGAGAAAGTATAGACAGAAATGGGAATTAAAAAGAGAAGAATACGTGCACAATAATTATGTATACACAACTTATCTAGACCAGTATGCCAATCTTCCTAGCCCAGGGAATTGGAAACAAATGACCGTGTGATGTTCTATCTCCCTGTTTTTTTTTCATTTGCCGAATTTCGTTCAGCAGGATGAACACGCTCCAGGTCCCATCAGCCAGGAAACTTAGAAAGGGTGTCTTTTTGCTTGGCTATGGAATATTCTCCTTTTGTACAGTGTTGAAGATCTGATTATGTACCTTGGCTTGGGATCCTGAGTATGTCAAGAGCCCAGTTTCCTAGTTATTTCTATGTATATTAATTTTTCTTGGCTGCTATATATATTTACTTTTTTGTATTGGTTTTTAATTAATTTAATTAATGTTATGATTATTTTCTGCCCAAAGTCACATATTAGATAGAGATGGGTAGTAATATAAATTGAATGAATGGATTAATAGCAATAGCAATAGCACTTAGACTTATATACTGCTTCACAGTGCTTTTGCAGTCCTCTCTAAGCAGTTTATAGAGTCAACATATTGCCCCCAACAATTTGGATCCTCATTTTACCCACCTCGGAAGGATGGAAGGCTGAATCAACTTTGAGCTTGGTGAGATTTGAATTGCCAAATTGCAGGCAGCTGGCAGGCAGCAGAAGTAGCCTGGAGTACTGCACTCTAACCACTGCACCACCTCGGCTCATTATGAATGAATGAATGAATGAATGAATGAATGAATGAATGAATGAATGAATGAATGAAAGAAAAGTGGCCATCTGTGCAAGAAGTTATTAGGTGCCCTTTCCATTGTTAAGAAAAGAGAGTATAATGGCTTGGGTGGGTTAGAGAACTATAGCAAACAAGATGAAGTTATTCTCATCCCACTGCCTCTCATCCCACTGTACAACCCCTATTGCTATAGCGGAGAGGAAGGATCTGGAGTGATCTTGTTCTTGCAAAGTACTGGCAATAAGAAGAAAGCATTTTTTTTTACAGTACTGTTCCAAATCTCACAAAAGGACTGTCTGAAGGAAGCTAGTGTCAGTCAAAACAAGCAAGGAGTTCTAAGATTTAAAAATTAATCTTTGAGATTGGTACTTTCTGGGCTATAGTGTTTGCATAACATATTTTACCCTTTTAAAAATCACAGATGGCAAAAGAAAATTAATGTTCTAAAAATGGGACACCCAGGCTGACAGAGTTCCTGGAATTAATAGAGTTTCATACCTGCTTATGAAAAGACCAAAGGTGTTATATATAAGGAAGCCATAATCATATCAGGCTGTGCATAACTCCTCTGGCATTCTCCATACCATGGAAGCCATCATCTGTTTACACGCTGATGCTTTGAGTAGGGCTGCCAAATCATCTGCCTTGAGGAATTGCATCTGAGATACTGTTCATCTGCAATTCCACCTCCACTGTAAATAATTATTCTAGGCTGTGTAAATATCCTCACAGATAATTGAAGAGACCTGGTGACACAGGATAAATTATTTCCAGTCAATTTTTCTTAGAATTTTGACATTGAAGAGTTGTGTGTGAGTGTGTGTGTGTGGACATGCACACATACACACTAACCCACCTACCCATACATGTGTATATGATCCTCTGCTCCCCACTTTGGAGCTTTTAAGTATATATCCAGGCTTGGTACAAATACATACATTTCTACTAAAATGACTATATGAGAGAACAATATGAGAGTTGATATTGTCTTTTGTTTGTGAAATAATATATTTTAAATTGACAACTATGCTTCTCCCCCACCTGTGGCTGAGAGGTAGGAGAAAGGCTACTAAAATAAATAAATTCACTTATTTCAACAGGGGTTCCTTCTCAACCAATGGCTTAGCGTTTTAGCATTTTAAATATAGTATATCTCTGCACCGAGCATGAAAATGAACGCATCCAGAAATACAGGAAGGCAAAGGGCTCTGGAGGCTTCTATTTTTCTACTGTAAATTCTTGGTTTCTTACCTTTCTGAATTAGACCATTATCAGCCAGGGCTGCTCATTGTGGTCCAGTTCTCTGATCCTAAGCTACTTCAAGTGGTGTAAGCCCCAGCCACAGTGGGCTTGTTTTATCAAATGTATGTGACTATTTAAAAATGACTTATGCTCTGTGGAGGACTCTGATAATGCGTAATAAGTAGAGGAAGCTTTTGAAGGTTAACAGAAAATGGTCAGGGAAAGTTAATCTGGTTAGCAGGGGACAAAAAGCCATCTGCAGCATACTGTGCTCATAGAAAACATAGCCAATTTTTCTCTCACCCTCATGCCCTTTTGCAGACAATTACTTTATAGTCCAGTTTCAGTACATCTGGGGGAAATCAAATATATATGTTTAACATAATGTTCATGCTTTGGTTGTAGTACATGACGTTTTCTCAATATCAACATTTCTACATTTTCCCCTAAGGATCGACATTGTGAAATGTAATTGTTATTGCTGCATACATACAATAGTGATTTTAAACTTTAAGATCTTCTTCATTCTCTTGATTTATTCACTTCTAACCTTCTCCTTGACTTTAGTGTGCTTGATGAAGGATGCCCAGGTATTTGTAATGATCATCTTCATCCAGACTTTTAGGGCATTTTCATTTCTTTACCCTATTTTTTTATTTGATGGTATGAATAGTAAGCATGGTACATTTGTCCATTCCAAAAAGATAAGATGGTAAGCATGATATATTTGTCCATTCCAAATTCCATTGCAAGATCTTGACTGTATATACTGACAGTATCAAGCAGAGATTCTATTTCTGATGGTGCTTTTCCATATAGTTTCAGATTGTTCATGTAAAGGAGGTAGAATAGTCTGGCAGACATTTTGGATGTTTGATAGTATAGTATATATATTATATTATTATCGTTATTATTACAAATTTTGGACTAAAATACTATTTTTATTCTAGATGCTATATTTTGATTTTTTTTTAACAAAACAGCTAACTGCTGAAGGGTTTCTTTTTCTCCTTTTTCAAATTCAATAAAATTTGTAAACAGCTTAGATTATTTTAGAACAGTCAAGCTCACCAAGTGTCACTTTAGTGCTTTATACCTTTTTAAAAGGAAGAAATTGTGAATATATTTTATTCTGATACTGAATCATTACATTGCCTACTATGTTGTATTTTTAGGAATATAGGATAAAAGAAGAGTAGAGCCAATTAAAATGTATACATTATGCATCCAGTTAGTGTTATGACTAACACTAATTCTTCCTTCCCTTCCCGTCCCTTCCCTTCCCCAAAGACCAAAAAGAGCAGCAACAACAAAAATAAGTGCTCTGTTGTGTTGTGGGAAATCTATGTCTTAGAGTCACTGAGGTAGATGAAATGATGACAGCAAGAGACCAGGACTACAGGTGGATGGATGGAGGCAGGACAAGGTGATGAAGTGGAAAAATGTTCACTTCATACTTCCTGAGGATTTGCTACAAGCCACCTTTTTTTTTATGAAGCAGGAATTGAGATTGGAGTTAATAGTTTCAGCTTCCCAATATTCACATAGTCACCATGGCATCATTGAAATACTGAGGCACAGTGCCAGTCACTGAAATGTGGAAAAGGCAAAGCCTCATTCAGATAAAAGATGAATGAAATACTGAAGTCATTTAACCTGAACCTTAAGTAACACAGTTATAAATGTTGTAAATAAATTGATCTAGGGGCTTTTGTCAAGCAATATTTCTTTCTAGCTATCATTCACACGTGATCTCTTACACTCCTAAATATTCCTTAACATTACACTCTTTTTTATCTTCAGGCTTCTGATCCTTAAATAATGAAAGATAATAGGATTTTATTCAAAACTGTAATGTATGGCAACCCTCCATGTTATTTCAGTAAGATTTTCATTTTTACATTATGTAGAAATAGAATATCATTCCATTCGTGCTGAGGAAGAATGGACAGTTACTAGGGGATACTGTGTCTCGCAAATAAAATCAGTTGTTCTCCTTTAAATTATTGTCCTTATGCATTCTATCACACTTTTCAGTAGAATTGGAATTATCTGTCTTACTGTGCAGCAAACTAACACATGGAACTAGTAACAGTTTATCTTGATTCTTTCCCTTTATATCTGTTCACATAACTCCAATAATTGGCCCAATGATATCTGTGCTGTGGAAAGAAGGTTGTAGGCATTCCATCATAATATATTTAATGGAATCTGGGGGGATCATCTACATTAATTTTAGAACAACTGAAATGTCTGGGAACAATTTCCCACATTTTCAACTATCTTCTAATGTTCCCAATAGCCCTAGTTATTGCCTCAATGTATTTGATGATAGAGCCTCTCTTTTCCTCCAACTGAAATAAACTATTAATTTTCTAAAACATATTGGACACTGGATGCTTATTTAAGAAGCTACTAGCAACAGAAATAGGATAAAATAGAATGGATGTGATGCAATACATAAATAAAATTTCTACTACCATTTAAGCTTTTACTATTCAATATAGTTACCCTGTTCTAAAACATACTTTGCATTTCTCATTAGATTTTTAGGTAACTAATTATTTTTTTTCTATTTTTTTGTCTGATATACCCAGAACAAATACAAATACATCATTCAATATTCTTTTAATATTAAGCTGTCACCAAAGAGGCTTTATGATATCTTTTGGGTGTTTAATACATATCCAGACGTTCCAGCTTGCTTATAACTGTATCTACTTTATAGTGCATCACCCTGTCATTGTAACACCTTTTAAGATGCATTAATCCTAATGTAAAGTACTTTGGCATATATTTTGCTCTCTGCAATTCAATGAGACTTCCTTTCACCTCAATCTTTAGTTTTTAATGTGCTAATTTGAAACAGAGTCACATATGTGAGATGGGCAGCTATATTAATTTACAAAACAAATAAAGTAGTTGTATATCTTGCACTAAATAAAGACATATAGATATTACTCTCCATTTTATGCAATCTTTGTAGGGAGAGGTGCTCAAATAAGGATTAGTGAACCCATATAATTTCCTCCAGTGTGAGTCCAAACATCTTTGATTTAGAACTGGAGATCTATAATTGTAGAGTTATCTAGAAGTTAAAATCCTACATGGAGTAAGGTTTGTGCAAGTAAGCTTTTCTTATCAATATCCAATGCCTGCGGCTAAAATATAATAACAAGATGAAAGCTTGGGAAATTCACATTTCACAAATAGAAATAGAACCAGTTTAATCACATGAGAAGTCCTCTGTCTGTTTAATGTTTTAATGAGTATATCAGTAATAAATATTATCAAAAAATTCTCATTTTTTAAAAAAGCAAACTACCTAATTAATATATAAAATGGTATGCACAGAAGGAAAATATTAGCCTCATGATTCATTCTAGAATAGCTAAATTCCTCACATGAGGTCAAGGCTAACTGCTTTCTTCTTCTAAGCTAAGGTGTAGTTACCGTTGGTAACATTCACACCTTCAACTCCAGTGGTTGAAAAAAGCCAAGTGGTATATTTTATGGTTAACCCAAGTGATGTGATAGAATGTGGAATAAATTAATAGCGTTAAAGTTAGTGAAAATTGGTAGGGTTTTGCAAAGGATCTAGGTTTGTAACAAGATCTTAATGTTAAAAGAATCAGGAGAAATAGAACTGTTGGAAAAGAGGAGTAAATGTGTAGTGATCAAAGGAAAAGATAAGCTCATTCTGCTGCAGAAAAGGGAAACGGTAAGGAAATAAAAACAGATTTCCTTTTGGGAGAAATTCCATTCTCTTAGAATAAAGATGCAGGGTCATGAATTTTATTTGTATTTTATCCTTATTTATGTCTACTCATTGTATAGGTTTTTATGTTTGTTTGATTGTTACCCGCCCCGAGTCCCTTTGTGGAGATGGGGCGGGCTATAAATCTAATAAATGAAATGAAATGAATGAAATGAAACTTAAGAGCTCAGAGAGCATACAAGAGAGGTGCATGAAGTCTTTGACAAGGAAAAGTAAAACTGGCTTCAAAGAAGCAATCTCAGGAGAAGAAGAAAGAAGAATAGAGCCAGAAGTCATTTCTCTCTCTGAAGCATTGGAAAAGGGCAACACAGGGCACATTGCAAAAGGAGTTTGAGTCAGTAAGAGTGAACCAGGGGAGAAATTGGAAGTACAGTAGTTGACTGTGTCTGTAGAGGAGAAAAACAAGTTTAGGCAATTGAAGCAGAAGAGAAGAGGAGTTTGCAGGACCACCGGGAAAAGCAAACCACACAAACAATAGATTAGTTGGGATGGAATAAAAAATTAAAAATAACAACAACAACAACAAGCCTTTCAGTGTGCGACAGAAAAAAGAACAGATAAAACAGGTTAAGATGGAGATGACCCAATATGAAGGTAGCAGGTAGCAAGATGGAGGAGAGTGAGAAGAGCTGTTATACAAGTCCTTAGGAAAGCTAACATTTGCTTTGGAATATTCTACAGCATGGATATCAAACTTGTGGCATCAAGTAGCCGTCACATGATATTTTGTGATGTTTTTTCCCTGTTGTGCAGCTGAGGTGGGTGTGGCCTGTGCGTGATGCATCTTGCCCATGGACCACCAATTTGACACCCCTGTGAAGGGGAATTATTCATCCTGTAAAGCAGGAGTGGGGAACTATGACCTTTTTATGACTTGTGGATTTCAACTCCCAGAATTCCTGAACCAGCCATACTGACATGTGAAGCCCACAAGTCATTAAAGGGGCCATAGTTCCCCATCTCTAATGTACAGTAAGTATTCTGCCTTTAAAATGTTCTTTTTCTGCCTTTAATACTTTAGAATGGAACTGATCTTGGGGAACTTTGTTCTTGATCCAGAAGACCCTCTACTTTAATTCAGAGCTAGAGTCTTATGTATGTATGTATGTATGTATGTATGTATGTATGTATGTATGTATGTATGTATATTGTTTTTCCTTGTTCCCAAGTAGCTTTGTAAATACAGAGACCTCCACATAATGTGTGTTTTTCCAATTTCAAATTGCATAAAAGCAGGGAGGAGATAATTAGCCCTGGTTTCTATATTTCCAAGAAATTTCAATAAGACTAATTATTATTTTATTTATTTAGTTTTATTTTTATCCCACCTTTATTATTTTTATAAATAATTCAAGGTAGTAAAATACATGATATACCTTCCTTCTCCTATATTCCCCACAATAACAAACCCATGTGAGGTGGGCTGGGCTGAAAAAGTCAGCTGGGCTCAAAGTCACCCTATGTAGAACTCACAGTCTCCTGGTTTCTAACCTATGCTTTAATCATTACACCAAACCAATTATCTTTGTTTTTTAAAGAGGGTGGGAGATCAGTAGAAGGTTGTTGTTGTTTTTTTTAAGTGGGTCAGGCAAAAATGCATGGAATATATCCACATGTGAAAGGGACATTTAACATCTGTATCAGACCACTTTTATTACATTTTGAGGAATGCAATCTGTCTGCCACGTCACACAGTCTTCCTTCTATCATCAAGAGAGTTTTAAAGCAAATATACTTGATCTTTTATAGTATTCTCTAATAGAAAAGGTAGGATGTGAAGGCCCATGTATATGAGGAAAGTATGATTTCTTAATGAAAAAAAAATCATCAAAAGAAATCATCCATCACTGCTGACTAGGGTAATATACACAAACCACATAACATTTAAAATAACTCATTGAACTGTGAAGAATGACATTTCAGTCTTAATATCAGACTTTGTTAAACAAAGTTAATATATTTTAAGCTTGTTCCATCTTGAGAGTTAATAAAAGCAGAGCACTGAGTGATTGCCCAACTACAAACAGATTGCTTCACATTTTAAGCAATGTCAGGTTTAATTTAGCAGCAATATTAATTTATTTTATTTGAAAATGGGAATTGTTATGAAAAGGATTTTGGAACAATCTGGCAAGTTCTTAATTCATATATGCAAATGCAAAGTTTGACAGACGTTTCAGTTGTTACATAATATACTGTATGGTTTGCAGTCATATTTATTCTGAACATAATAGGAAAGAGATTTAGGAATTGAACGAGAAGGGAACTAGAGATCCAGAAGAGATTACAGAGGTATAACTGAAGAAAAAGAAAATAAACATTAGCTCATGTTTGAATTTATTCAAGGAAACCTCAATGTATTGACCTAATCTTTAAGATTAGATCAGTCCAATCAAAGCCATAGCTAGAACATGACAACCAACATTCTGAATAGACCAACCCAGATTCTTCTCTAAAAAAGCAAAATTATTCTTATTTAGTAACAAGAGCATGATTTGACAGATAGAAAGATAGCAATAACATTCAGACTTATCAGACACTTCACAGTGTTTTACAGCCCTCTCTAAGCGGTTTACAGAGGCAGTATATTGCCCCTAACAATCTGGCTCCTCATTTTACCGACCTCAAAAGGATGGAAGTCTGAGTCAACCTGAGCCTGGTGAGATTCGAACTGCCAAATTGCAGTCAACCAGCAGTCAGCAGACGTAGCCTTCAGTACTGCATTCTAACCACTGTACCACCACGGTTCAAAGTTAATTGTTATTCTGCCTGGCACACTTGATTAGTAACAACGAAGTCCAAGAGTTGCTTATATCATGAGTGGGAAAGGGACACTTGGGAATATGGAACAGGAATAACCAATTTCTGTAACAACTCAAAACCTTGATTCCACAGATGCTGCTAGTATATTTAAAGGCCTAGAATACATGAGAATAAATGCCACTAACAGAAGAATCCAAAGGTTTATTATGCAATATATAAAGGAGGGAAGATAGAGAAAAGCAGTGTTCTACACTTTTCCACTACAAGACACAATAACACATAAATAATGTGTGCAATGATTTTTTGATATCAATCCTGCCTTTATAAACTTATATCCCAACATCTGATGCAAGTATGTTAGTTGTAGTATATATTTCATTATTAGCCACTCTCCCTTGAACACCCATGCTCTTCTTGTTCTAGGAAATTATTTCTCTCCATAATCAATATTGACTTGCTTGTTTTTTAAATGCTAGGTTAAGTCTGGTGAAAATCTCCTTCTAAGTGAGGGAAACTGGTGGCAGTGAACTTCTATGAAAATATTGGACATAGTTAGGGAGGAGGGTCCTTCCTCTGAAATCAGAATGTTTTTTTTTCCTGAATTAAAAGAAGATTTACAAAAAGAGACCTCCTACTGTCTCTTGGAGATAAGTAGACAAATAGTCAAGTATTTGATCTTTTAAGAACTATGGGAAAGGGAAAGCTTCTTCAAGTCCAACTTGAGTCCTGGTAACAATGTAATGTAAAGGGGACAACAAAGAATTAGGTGGCTGGATGGACTCACTAAAGCAGTAGGCATGAGATTAAATGGACTCCAGAAGATGGTAAAGGACAGGAAGGCCTGGAGGAACGTTGTCCATCGGGTTGCGAAGGGTCTGACATGACTTCGCAACTAACAACAACAACAACAACAACAACAACAACAACAACAATGTAATGTCTAGTCTAGTTCTCCTGACAATACTATAGAAAATCAGTATTTATTTTCTTCAATTTCCAGTCTAGCCTACAGCTCTGGGATTTCCTGCGAGTCCTCTCCCAGGTGCTAATGAGGGTTGTTCCTATTTAGCTTTTTGAGAAAAACAAACATTGGTTACAGACTGGGTAGTGATTGACAGAAGCTAAATGAAAGACAGAGAACTCTTCAAACACTGCCATTGTTCTACTGTAGTACAAGAAAAACTAAGCTATTGTGCTATTGAATGTGAACTAGGAAAAAAAATGACTTTAAGAAAGGAGTAATTTTGCAATGAAAAAGCCAGGAAAATAAAAACCTTAGAGTTAAGGTACTTTTATTTGTAAAATATTTTCAGCCCTATTGGTCCATTCAGTATGAAAATCAAAATCAAATGTTCACTCATTGCTACTATAACTGAGTCCATTTACCTTGTTGTTGGTCATCCTCTTCTGTGAAGGTTGCAAATGGCAACCACATGACAAAAGATGCTGCAACCATCACAAATAGGGGCTAATTGCCAAGTGCTGAAAATGCAATAAAGTGACCACAGGTATGCTGCAATGGCTTCAACTTCGAGGACAAATCACAAGTCTCATTATTCATTACTGTTGTAATTTTAAACGGGTACTGAATGTGGGGTCAGTAAGTGAGAACTACCTGTATGGAATCAATCCTGTATGCACCAAGTCACTGTGCTGGATGCAGTTTTCAAATCGTGTGAATGAATGAATGAATGAATGAATGAATGAATGAATGAATGAATGAAAGAAAGAAACGGCAAGGTCTGACATTGGCTCCCCATTTCATTAACTTAGTTCCTCTTCTTCTGAACATTCCTGTAATACATGTGCTTAACTTTTATAAATGATAGATTGTTATGACCCCAACACCCAAGAGCTCATGTGTTTTTGCTGTTCCATTTTGATTTATGTCAGCAATTAATAGAAATGAAATTTTATAACAACCTTGATTTTTTAAAAATGGTTTTGATGATTCACTGTGTCTTTCATTGCCTTTTGTATTTGTTTTTTTTAAAGGCACAACTTTGTTGCAATTGTTCTTGAGGCAATTTAGATCATTAATCCACTTAAGAACTAATAATAAAGTGAGCATAAAATATTCCACTTTTTTTCTTTCCTTTTTTTTGCCTTCAAAAGCAATAAAGTGACATACTTGGCATTTGGAATTCTTATGTTTCTTTCCTGTTTATGAATAAGAAAAATGTGTCACTATTAAACCTTTGCATTCTTAAAATATAGTTTGCAAAGCAAGGAGGAAGTGAGTTGTCGTTTGTTTCTGATTATATACATTAATTTATATTCTTTTGTTTATTCTTACTGAAAGCTTTCATGGTATATTGTCTTTATATCAGCTCTTCAAGGTAGTCTGAACAAGAAGCACAAATCATGAGTACTAACACTACTTTTATTGTAAGGTGATATTAACAACATCTTGTAAGTCCGAAAGCATTTCTTTCCTCTTTTAGTTTTACTTTCCAGATAACTAGGGAGAGTTTCTTCTGAGATGCTTCTCGTGTTCATTTTCCTTCTGTGGACTGAGATACCTCTTGCTTGTTGGTTGCCTAGCCTGTGAGTCTTCCTCCTATCTCCCAAGGTCATTTCCACAGAAGATTGTATCCTACATATTTTATTCCTTCTAACACCCGAGGAATGTATCTCATTTCTTTTTCCCCACAATGGGTTTATTAAGTATTATATCGAACAGAAAAAAACAGATACTATGAATTTTTTTTTAAATGTTTTAAAAGTATAGAATACAACCCTCACCTCCCAAAAAGGGGAAAAATAAAATATAAGAAAAAAAAAATCTCCTTTAGCCCCAGGGAATATATAAACATTAACAACATCACTTTCTCTTAAAATGCAACCAAATCCATCTTCATTCCATATCTCATCCCATTTTCTACGAACCATCTTTAATGGTCATCTCATTTCTAATAAAGGGTCACTTCAGTGGTGGGATTCAAATAATTTAACAAATGGTTGTCTGTCCTATTGGGCAGCTGGGTAGGTGTGACTGTGTGGAGCTCAGGCGACAGTAAGACTGGGCAGACTGCCAAATACCTTCAGCTGTTATATGGGTTAACCAAGAGGCAGTTTCTGTAAGCTGGGAAATAAAGATTAGGCTAGAAGCAACACCAGAATGTTTGCTTTTCTGCCTTCCTTACAGGATTAGCCCTGTAAAGTGGCAAAAAACAAAAACAGATTTTTTCCAACAACCGGTTCTCTGAACTGCTTAGAAAGTTAACAACCAGTTCTCACAAATAGGTGCGAACCTGTTGAAACCCACCACTGGATCACTTTATTATAATAATGATTGATATCTTGCCTTATATTTACATTCTTATTTTTGTATATGTTTATCTCTTGCATTACAGAGATTAATGTACCTCTTGCTCAATATCAATATAAAATTATTTATAATTCTACTGTTAAAAACAGTTTGTCAGAAATGTTTTTTGAACATATATAGTAGCTTTGTAGCATTAAGCGACATCAGAAAAATATAAATATTTTTTCATACTTTTCTTTTGTACTTCTATATAAATTTATAATTTATTATATATATAATTTCCCACTCGTCATCTTCAGGCTTGCGCTTGTGGCTTTGTGCCTGTGCGAGCAAAGCACGATTGGAGCTGCCGTCTCTCTATAAATACTGGTGGGTAGGTAAAAATCTAAAGTGCATAAATCTAAAATGTGTAATGGGCTGTGTGGTAACCTCCTGAGCTCTAGTACTGTGGCTTCCTGAGTGCTTGTTAGTCTTTTGTGTGCTAATGACCTGGG
>JAOYMU010000001.1:90514714-90527286 GCA_025802295.1 Psammodynastes pulverulentus | reverse complement strand
AGTGCCTGTAACCGTTCTTCATATGTTTTAGTCTCCAGTCCCCTAATCATCCTGGTTGCTCTTCTCTGCACTCTTTCTACAGCCTCAACATCTTTTTTATAGTGTGGTGACCAAAATTGGATGCAGTACTCTAGATGTGGTCTTACTAAGGCTTTATTGAGTGGTATTAGTACCTCCCTTGATGTAAATCAACGAGGAACAGTGCACAATTCCTAATGTAAAAAAAAAACTCCAAACCCAGTACATTCTAAAGACTGCATGATATGGTTTAAACCCATTAAGCTCCCAGCTAGCACTACGGACTGCTGCAAAATTATTCCAGATTCATGACAGCAAAACAAAGGCCACAAATATACTTCAAATCAATGCCTTCCTTAAAGTTTGCAATTAAAAATATGCCATATTGGTGACACAGTCTGTCATAAGAATACTTCAGAAAAATTTGGAGCTGACTTGCAGACTTTAACCTTATGCACTTTTCTAATCTGAAATTGGAGTCAGCTCAAATGGACTTGAACCAGATGATAAACATTTGAACACAGAGAGAAAAAGAAAGAGACATATTTTGTAATAATTTTAATGTGAAAGAAAGGGGAAATATTCACTGTGGAGTAGAATTTCTTATTCAAACCTTACGTAGTCCCAAATATCTGGAGTAAAATGTAGGTGATACAGGATTAGGAGTTTTAGCAAATTTAGCAATCACATTTAGCTTTCTTCACTGTATTACAGCCTTACCACTAAACTCTCAGAATGGTTCTAATTTGAAATCAAAGAAATACGACATCATCAAAAGCCAACTGACATTTCCAAACCAGGAGGATAGAAGGGATGATGAGAAAAAAATAATTAATAATAATAATAATCATCATCATCATCATGATTATCATCATCATCACTAGTTGAACACTTCCCAAGCGTCTATCACACAGTCCTAGACGCTTGGGAAGTGTTCGACTAGTGATTAATGATATGAAATCCAGCATAATTATCTTATTTGCTGTGTTTACTATTCTGTTACATAATAATAATAATAATAATAACAACAACAACAACAACAACAACAACAACAACAATGCATTTTATTTTAAATGTTCAGTTGACTGAGTTTCATGTTTAATGAATAAAAGAAATAATGCATAATTTAATTTAATTGAACCATGGGAGTGGGATTTTAAATTTTCTAGGTTGTGATAATAACAACAACAACCTGCAAACTTTGTCACATTATACCAGTAATATGACACAACTATTAGGAAGAGTAAGGATGTAAAAGAAACTCACCAAAGTCTGTTAGAGAAGCAGAATTATGGGACGTCATTACAATGCAATGTACTGATAGCATTGTCTGATTAAAAAAAATAATCACCATGAAAACTGTTACCTATCAGTCTCCTTGCTTGTTTATGAGAGCCATATGTTGCAAATTTAATTTTAATTGCCAAGCTATTCTTTGTGTGTGCCCTGCAATGCAAAACTGAAAATGAGATTCCAGTTGTGGCTTATCATGCAAATTTAATCATAACTTGCTGCTTGGACAAAAATAGCAAACAATTATTTTCCACAAAAAGTGGCAATGGAAGAATTAGAGCAGGGGTGTCAAACTCAATTTCATTAAGGGCCACATCAGGGCTGTGGTTGACCTTGGGGGGCCAGGTGGGCATGGCTGACTGGGTGGGTATAGCCAACTTAGTGGGCATGGTCAACATGATGCCACTGCCCAAATTGCTGGCATGTTTCCTCTTCTCATTGGGTAGACCAGGCTGAAGTTACACTGGCCTGATCTTTCCTCTTCACATTGGGAAGACTAAGACTGCCCCGCGGACCATATCCGACCATATCACAGGCTGGATGCAGCCCGCAGGCCTTAAGTTTGACTCTCCTGAATTAGAGGAAGGAGAAATTGATTGGTTCAAGGAACTTTAAAGAAAAACAGAGGTTACAGGGTGCCAAAACTTACAGGATGCCAAAACTTTTTTTTTGAAACACATCAGAGTAAACTTATTCATCTGTTTCTGCTTAGACCAATGAACAACCTTTGGTTTGTAATGAAAAATAATGACAAAATGTTATTAGTAGTTGGGATGACAACCCAAATTATACTTCTAGTGATGTAGCTACCTTTGAAGCATTTCACTATTATCAGTACACATTTATAATAAAAAATATACATTCAGATCTAACAAACCTGCTTTCCTTGGTTTCAGAGATACTGCAGTTGGAATTATGTCTGCAAAATATATTAGAGTTTAAATCTAAATTTGTGCTGCATTACACAAGATGTAAGATGAAATTTTTTTGAATTTAATTCATAATACTGTTTTTTCCCCAGAATTCGGTAAAGAAAATTCAGTTGATAAAGTTTTAAAGCCTCCGAGCCCCTTTAAATATTCAGTATTTTTTTAAAATTGCAATGTATGGGGGAAAAGTCAATTATTTTTTGCTTTCATATGACACTTAAAAGTAACTGCCTTTAAAATTTTTTATATATTTATTTCATAGGTTGATTCAAAATGAAATATAATTTGTAACCGTAAATGGTCTAGATTTACAATCTGATTCACCTTTCTCTTGTTTGATCATTTTGCTTTTATATCTATTTTCATCTTTGGAGTTGAGGTCAGACTGTAACCTTGGCAACAAAGGTAGAAAATGTAATTAAAATTAGGAGGACATTGTTGAGGTTGATAAAGAAATCTAATTTGACTCTAGCTGAAAGATTTCTGCTGCTGTGCATACTTGTGAAAACTGGACATCCATGTAAAGCCATTTTCTAATGCAATTCAGGTTTTTTTTCCAGACATTTGTGGACTTTGCATTATTTCAGAGAAGTTGAAATGTACATAATACTAAAATATAAATATAAAGAAAGAAAATGGGCAGAGGAGGAAGATGGCAATGCAAGTCCTTTTAAATTTTTGGCAGGTTTGGGTGTTATTTTGATGGAAAGTTGCCCATGCATACATATAGACATATACACACAATGTAATCCCATTCATCATTGTAGTCATCATCGTCGTCATCATTTTTTTTCTTTTTCAATGTGCCTCTATAAAATTGAAGATGCTACAGCCAGAGATTTCACCAAGGATATTAATAGATCCAGCAACCACCTTGTTTGTAAATGCCTATCAAAGAGTCTATGATTGAAGAAGATTTGAAAGCCTTGGGGCTTTTGCTCATCACCTCTTCTAGAGGCTAACAGCATGTGTAATTAATACTGCTAACTGTTTGAGCCATCTGGTAATATCTGAGCTTTGTGGCTATGGACAGATGTGCCTATTTATTTATGGACTTCTGACACCAAGTAGGAAGGCAGGATAAATATGAATGGCAGCGAGGGGAAAGGTCTTCTGTATTAAAAGCTAATGGAAATTGTACTCTTGAGCCAGAATTTGTAGTTATTGGAGATTTGTAGTTCCTCAGATGGAATATATTTGCCGGGAGACATTTCCTTGTACTGATAATACACCATGTATGATATACAATCTGTAATACAGAAAGTATTCTCTTTGTGCTGAGTAAATTGAGGCTAAGAGCATATCTAACATTGATTTTGGAACTGGAGCAAGTTATACCTTGTCAGAAGCTTCCAGTTTTGTAGTTTATTTGCAATGCACATTATTTTATGTCCCCGTTCCCAAAGCCTATTATTGTAGATGATCTGGTCTCTGTGTCTCTGCGCATGTAAGAAAAATCTCAGAAAATATAAGTTTGCCTTTTTATTTTGCAAAAAAATATATATGTTCTATACAATTAATGAACTAGATTCTTGGTCTGGGGCTTTATGAGAGGTCTAGGACAATTCACCATGGCCAACTAGCTGCAGCATCTCACCGTGGCCAATCTAGTGTGGCCATGTCACTTTATCTATCTTGTCCCACTTTCGAGTTGACCGTGGCAAGATGGCAGCAGCGAGAGATGACCATGTTGGGTTAGCCATGCCAAGATGGCTGTGGCAAGATGGCCACAGCGAGTTGGCCATAGCAAAATGGCCTCAGTGAGTTGTCCCGTTCTGCTTTATGAAAGTCCCGTTAATACCCAGAACAAAAGCAATTGTGAGAATTATTGTCATCATTTTGGTTGGTAGTCAACATCTATACTTATGGATGCAAAAGATTGTTGATGTAATATATCTCTGTTCCTATATCTCACTAAGAATGACATTTTTGCATGTGTTGCATGTACACAAGATGCCCTGCTTCCAGATGTTGGATTGCTGTGCTCCATGGCTTTAGCTTGAACAACTTATTCAGTCAAAATCTCAGCAAAGTGACATATTGCTTTGAAAAGGTGCACAGCTCTAGCAAGCAGCAATGAATTCAACAGTGTGTGAAAAATAAAACAAATGAGCCCTTGTGCATATTACTGCCATATTCCCAAACTGTGCTTGTTGGGCACAGTTGCCTAGCACATACTTTAAAACCTAGGAAAACAGATTCTAAAAAAAGATCTATTCCAATTGTGCCCTGCCTCATCAATGGAGAGAAGAAAAAAAAGACCCTATTAAATTATCATTTATTTATTAAAGCAATATATAGCCACCCATCTCATAGACAGCTGCTGTAAGTAGCATATAATAGAGTAAAAACAATTAAAATATAAAAATCAAACTAAATTAAAACAAACAATTACAGAGGAATAAATGTTAAAACCTTTGGAGCCACCTTTCTTTTTGTTACCAGGTCGCATGTGGAAAAGAATAAATGGATTTTCCCTTGTTTCATTAGTAGGGAGGGGACAGCAAAGATGGGAGATGGAGGAAGAAAAGATAATAAGGTAATGGGTCCCTCGAGAGGGTATCCTCTCAATTTTTATTTATTTATTTATTTACTTTATTTGTCAAACATATATGAGAAAAACAAATACAAGTATGAACATATGTATGTAAAGATATATGTATAAACAGGTATGAATAAAAAGGACATTAGGATAGGGACAGTAGGCATGTAGGTGTGCTTATGCAAGCCCCTTACAGATCTCTTAGAAATGGGGTGAAGTCAACAGTAGACAGTTTAAGGTTAAAGTTTTTGGGGTTTGGGGAAGAGACCATAGAGTCAGCTAATGCATTCCAGGCATTTACAACTCTGCTGCTGAAGTTGTATTTCCTGCAATCAAGTTTGGATCGGTTTGCCTTGAGTTTGAATCTGTTGTGTGCTCATGTATTGTTGCGGTTGAAACTGAAGTAGTCATTGACAGGTAGGACAGTATAGTAGATAGTTTTACGTACTATGCTTAGGTCAGACCAAAGATGGCATAGTTCTAAGTTGTCTAAGCCCAAAATTTCAAGCCTGGTGGTATAAGGCATTGAACAGAAGAGTGGAGAACGCTTTTTGTGAAATATCTCTGAACTCTGTCAATTTTATTAATGTCCAATATGTAGGGTAGGTTATGACAGTCCATCATTTGGGACAAGTTCCACATCAACAGATCTTTTAGTAGACCCACAGAAATGTCATATTGCATGTGTTCTCAGTGTATTAAAATGTAATGACAGTTTCACAACAACTTCCTGCAACAACAAATTGTATCATTTTTATACTGGGAGTGTTCAGTAGTTTGCATTTCACTGTTCTATGTGTTAATGCATGATATAAAATCATCTAGTCTTAGGTCAAAGATTGGACTCACAGACTTCAGGGCAGGTGCTACCAAAAGAAATTATACATGATCAACTGGATTAGATCTTCCTAATCTTTCTTTAGTTCTGGATATAGTTCAATTATTCTTTTCTTGCATGCAACTCCTTTCTTATGATTACAAAACTGGATTCCTGGGGAAAAGGAAGGTACAGGCAGTCCTTGTTTGGCAACTGAGTTATTTAGCAACCATTCATAGTTAATTCTAGAAACGTACTTAATTCTTCCTCCTATTTTGCCTACAACAGCCACCATGTGAGATGGGTTGGGTCAAGAGAGAGAAATTAAGCCAAAGTCATTCAGCTGGTTTTCATGCTTACAGTGGGACTAGAATTCACAGACTCCTGATTTCTAGCCTGGAAGGAATAGCAGCTTGTACACAATCAACATGTAGTAATTTATTCCTGTAAAATGGTATGCACACAAGCAGTTAGTTTGATTATTACTCAGATAGTGTTTTGCTGGAATTATCTGCTAAGAACAAGCTGTTAATAGAAACCCTGTATGTGGATGCATTAACCTGCTGGGCTGAAGATATCTTAATTTATGGCATTTGAGATTTGTGACCAGGGAAAAGTGGAAGCAGAAGCACTGAGAGTTCAAGGTATACACTGCTTTGACTTAAGCTCCGTGCATTATCTTGTCTTAGCAGTTCCTTGGTGCTACTAATTTAGGCCATGACACATTCCTCATGTGCTTTTAGGAAACCCTGCTAGATTCTAAATTATAGCAATATATTTGAGACAAGGAATCTATCATTCCTGTAATTCTATAATAGGGAAGGGAGGCAGTATCTTTCTGGAATGCATTATCATTTTGAATTCATTTAGCGAAGGATGTATGTGTATTGTCTGTGCTGAAAGAATGATAATCTTTCCTTCCAAGGACACAGTAGATGTCATCAGAAGTCTAGAACCAAACCTGACAATTCTATAAATTAATAATATAAACTAAGCTTAAAAATAAAAATGACTTGTAATTTAACATGATGGCTCAATGCATTCAAGGAAGAGGATTAGATGAAACCAAGTAATTTGAACATTTTAGTGATCATTTTAGATTTAGATGACTGGAAAAGCAGGGCACTAGCTTATATACTTAGATTTATTTGTTAGAATCTAGCTTTTTTAATGACTCCTTTCTTCATTATTATTTTCTTGTAATTGTATATTCCTTTTATGTACTTTGGGGAAAATACCATTTTCTTTTTATAAAATTAGTTTATTTTTGAAATTTATTCTGGGATTATACACTGGCTTGATTGCACCACTAAGATATACAAATATCATTTTAAGTTAGTGAAGATCTCTATGTACTCTAAAAAAAAGAAAGCAGATCCCAATTTCCACTCATTATTAATTAGTGTAAAGGAGTTTAGAGCCAGTGTGGTTTAGGCACCTGACTAGCTATGGCACCTGACAAGAAACCAGGTGATTTGGTGTTCTAGTCCCACCTTAGCCATGAAAGCAGGATAAATATCAGGCACAAAGAATTAAAACAGTTCTGATGCTTATGTCAAGATTTCTTTATTGCTGACTCAGCTGTACACAAGAGTCTCATCAAATTGCCTGTTTTCCCCTGGGGAAACTTGATATAGATCTAAGTGTTTGACCTTATAGGCTTCCTTTGACCTATGGAGTCAAAACTGCAATGTCTCTTAACTTCCCCCACTTGGATCTTCTTCCTTTCAGCTATTGATTCAACCATAGTAACTTTGGGGCAGTCATTTTCTCTCCCATGATGTCAGGCTTGGATGACAACTGGTCAGTCAATTCCTGTCACAGCCACATGGATCAATGCTTAATTGATCTGAAAAAAGTGGAGTATGCACTTGTGGGAAAACGTTAGGAAGAAAAAAAATAATTGGCATTGATGAGGGCAACATTTTATAAGGTATTTCATGTATTTCTCAATATGTAGAGCCATTTTTTTCTGCTTGGCCATTATGAGATAAGGTCTGCCATGCCACCAGTCTTTCACTTGCTATTAATTTCCAGTGTTCATTAAAATCATAGTTTGCTTATTTCAGTAGCATCAGACTCATCAGATTCCAGTTGCTTATAGCATGGTGTGGCCCAGGTGCCTTTTAATCTGGATCCTTCCAAACTTAGCATGTCACATTGCCATCATGTGATGTTTTGCAATGTTTTCCCCATTCATGGAGCTGAGATGGGCGTGGCCTGCATGTGATGTATCTGGCCTTCGGTTGCCAGTTTGACAGCCCTGCTTCCAAGAGTACTGTCAGCTAATGATATAAGAATAAAGCTCAGAATAATGTAACCAATAGATGAATAGACAGTGTCCACCATTAGGGCTTACTCTTTTTGCTTCCAATTGCTTGGTTTCTTAGCAATCTGTCATCAGACCTTTCGCTCTTGTTAAAATTAATAAATGTTTATTTATAAAAGTAAAAGAAAATATTTTTTTAAATATTTTTCCCCTTCCTACCCCAATAGTCCATGTCTTGTCCCCATGCATTTGTATATATTTGTATGGAGGTTTGAACATTCCTCCTAATGAATTGCAAGGAATGTGGCTGCAAGGAATAGTCAGTTTTTGGAAATAATAGCAAATGCATTGAACAACCTCTAAAGGTCTTTTGTTTATCATGGCATTAGGTCAACATTACAGACCAAAGGCTGTGAATGCAGCATGCTACAGCGCATCCTGGGAGTTGCAAGGCAGAAATCTTTATCAAAGTATACAAGGACTTTTCTTCTGTTTAAGCTGTATTCATATCAGGCAATCATCAATGTAAAAAAAAATGTCCATAAGCAGTAGATGAACTGATCTATCTCTGAATTTCATCTATTTCTATGTTTCATCTGTCTCTGAAAAGAGGGAGGTTTTCTGGGGAGGAAGAGGAATTGAAGTTACAGGAATGTAAATTCCAACTTGATGTTAGGGGGAAAGAAGAATAGTAACATCTCAATGTAAAATTACTTCAAAAGTAGAGCTAGTTATCTGGAAAGGAAGGGGAAAGATTCTCCTTTATTGGATGTATATTCCACCTGGTATGGATGCTTTATTTTGACTTCCTGCACAGAACAATTAAACTTAATGGCCTAAATATTATCTGATTATATAATTAACATGCAAGTCCATTATGTTTCTCAAACTTACTGTTCCAACTTAGTCGGGTATCTACCTAATTGTTAAAGCAATACCAACTCCTGATAATCAGTTGTTTTCAAATGTAATCATATTCTATATAATTATGATTCAAAGGGGACTTCTGTGCTACATTCAACAGCTGCTTGTCTCCTCTATATAAAGTGGCTATAAAATAAGTTGGTTTAACAAATCCTTTTCTAGATTTCAATCCAATCTTCCACTTTGACCATAGTAATGGCCAGATATTCTGCCCAGACCACAATTAACATGTCTTATGCTTGATGGTTTTCCATGGTTCTTTTCCCCTTTCTTCCATGCCAAGAAAACAAGTACAATTTCTTTTGTTAAGTGAGCAGGTCTTTTGAGGACTGGTGAAAACAATCCACTAACCGTCAGTTTATAGCACAAGAGTTCTTTTGCTGCTTTAGATAGAAATAGGGACTTGATAGAGGTCCTGTGAATTTCTCCCAGTTAAAACCAAAGCAAAACAACAATGCATTTTCCTGTTTCACTATTGAAATATTCAGCCTTTTATAGCAAGTAGTTCAATTCAAAATAGCAACTGAAGGTACCACCAGGGCACAGACCAGTCAATTCCAATGGAAGTATTTGTGTAAGATAGAATGAAGTGCAGCAAAAAATTGTATCATCCTTGGTGTGTATCATCAAAGAGGGGAAAAACCAATGATGCAAAAACAGAAAATGCAGGTGAAAGTTACTTTCCCAATAGTAAGTGTGGGCTGAGGATTATGTCATTTATTCTTGTTCTTCCAAAATAATACATGGCCTAGCCTCATTGGGACAGACAAGAAGTGCAGATCAGACTAAAGATTCAGTGCCAAAGTGACTCATTTGAACCATTTTTTTTGAAATAATTGTTTAGATCGAATGTCCAAACTGATATATTGCATCAAATAAAATTGAAAAGCGTCCAGACATTTTTAAAAAATCCATTAAATTTTTACTCAATGTGCTTTAATTCAAATCTTTAATTCAAATCTCAAACTCAAATTGAACCAATTGTCCAACTGAATCATAATTTCAAATTAAAATTGGTTGGTTTTCAAATCCCTGATATATTTGTGAAAATATCTCCCCCCAAAAGTGGGGGAAAAATTAAGTTATCACGAATTCACTTTTGCTCAGAAAGCCATTTAATAATTTCTCAGAGCCTTTTTTTTTCAGAGCAAAAGGTGGGAGAGAAAGATTTGGCAATTTATCCAGATCTGTTCCTTGCTGTAGAGAGTTAAGAAAGAGGTCTGTAAGGGGCATTCATAAGCGTACCAACATGCCTACTGTCCCTGTCCTAATGTCTTGTACTTGTTTATATTTATATATTTATAGGTTATGTTCATACCTGTACTTGTTTTTCTCATATATGCTTGACAAATAAAAAAAGAATAACTGAAATGTAGAAGATAGGCATTTCTCAAATGCTTATAAAGAAAAGAGAGAACTCAGAAGAAGCAAGAAAGTCAAGATAGTTGTCATATGTCAGAGCTGTTACAGATTTCATCATTTACTGAAAGGTATAGAGATAGTCTTGGGATGATACCTTTGTAAATAATAGAGGAACTGTATAATACAGGTAATCCTCATCTTACAACAGTTCATTTAATAACCATTTGAAGTTACAACGGCACTGAACAAAGTGACTTATGACCATTTCCCACACTTATGACCATTGCAGCATCCCCATGGTCAAGAGCTTTACATTTGGATGCTTGATAACTGACTCACATTTGCGATGGCTGCAGTGTCCTAGGGTCATGTGATCCCCTTTTGTGACCTTCTGATAACCAAAGTCAAAACAATTCACTTAACAATGGTGTTACTAATAGAAGAAGTGCAGCTATTCACTTAACAAATGTGGCAAGAAAAGTTGTAAAATGGGGCAAAACTCCCTTAACAAATGTCTCACTTAACAACACAAATTTTGGACTCAATTGTGATCATAAATTGAGGACTACCTATATAAGGGTATTCTCCTTATCATAAGGTCACAAAATAGCTAACTGTGGGGGCCACTCTATCAGCTATACAATCCCTGGCAACCATAGAATCTTGAGTTGACCAATGTAACTGTTTCTTGAAGCAACTAACTTAAGCTGTCTTCCATATTTCCTGATTAGTTCAACCTGAACTCACAGATTGGGAAACATATAAATTGCTGATTGGCCTTTGTTCAGGCGGAAAGATTATAATGATGAATCTACAGTGACAAAGGAAATGAGAAAACACACTGAAATATTCAAGGGGAAGATTGCCGGCCACATCTTCTGACTCCATTCCTTGTAGAAGAATACAAATATTCATTCTCACAAATATAATCTTCTCTATTCTACTGTGGCAACAGATAGATTGCTAACCTCTATAATAGCTTTTCGGTCACACTGTTTATCCCCTTCCATTTTCCCATCATTAAGGATAGGATCTGACAGAAAATATCCATTGTGCAAGCTTTTATTTTAACTCATACCTTCCTACCAGCCCTGCACTGAATGAAGTTGTTACTGAAATATAGCCATTTAGTTTTGAATACACACACACATATAAATACATACACATGCACAATGCATGTTCACAACCAAAGCCCTTTTCAAATAAATTCCACCTTTTCAAGATAAGCATAAAATTAATCTAAACTTCCAGGTCAAGCAGTATTTTGGCATACTTAATCGCTTCAGAAGGTTTGGAAGAAAAAAAAGCTGATAATCCATTTGTTAAGAAATTATACATCTCCTTTTCAGACTGAATGAACAAAATCAACTTTCTCACTAATCTCATGTTAAGGAAATGAAAACACAAAGCTCTGCCCTGCATCATGTACCAGTGGCATGTTTAAAAATACCCATCATTAATTTTATTTCAATCAGCAATCAGTGCCTTATAACCTAGATAAAAGTGAGGAAAGTGAGCTGTTATTGCCTACACATGCTGAGAGATGCTTCCTAAGGTTTGAAAATAATGTGCCTTTTCTTTATTAAGAAAAGTAAAGTAACTGTTTTTATAGACTGGGTTGAGCTTTTCTGGGGAGGGTGTATATAAGGATAACGTTTGTGTTATTTTGTTTTGCTTTGAGAATACAAACCGACTGAGAATTTTCAGTGCTGAGGGTGGGAATTACTCTGCTGTGGTTTGTAACCTAAAAGGTAACATTTAATATGAATCTGGAAATGCATTTCCTCTGCTTTCCTGATCAGGCATATTCTGAAAGCAACATGTATTATTCTATTCTGTTAATTTAAATCACATGCTAGCTTCAAGAAAAGGGACAACTTCAATAATCAAAAATATGAACAAGTTGTCAAGCACCCAAATGTAAATCACATGACCATGGGGATGCTGCAATGGTCATACATGTGAAAAATGTCATGTCACTATTTTCAGTGTTGTTGTAACTTTGAATGGCCACTAAATAAAGTGTTGTAAGTTAAGAACTACCTGTATGTGTGCTTCCATATTTTCTTCCTTCTTCTTCCTCTATTCTTGAATCTTCTGCCCTGCTTTATTGTCATGGCAATGTGTTTCCGGGTTAGAAAACATGGGGTGATGTTTGTGTTTTTAATTCATTACAGTGACCAGACTTTTTTTTTTTAAACACAGTTGCTAAGATGTTAGGAAACATCTTGAAATTTGCCTTCCTTATACCATTACTAATGAAAAAAGGAAGGAAGGAAGGAAGGAAGGAAGGAAGGAAGGAAGGAAGGAAGGAAGGATATTTTAATAAATAAATATACTTGGGGTGGGTTTTTCCCCTTGTGAAGGTCACATTATTCTTTAAATTACATATGGATTGGATTGAATTGGACTGCCACT
>JAOYMU010000001.1:90500980-90511042 GCA_025802295.1 Psammodynastes pulverulentus | reverse complement strand
AGACGGAGCACGTGACGACAGCTCCGAAAAGGTGCCGGAACGCCGTTCCGCTGAGCTCCGGCTCAAAAAAAGTCCTGACTTCAGCATATAGTCATGCTGGCCATATGACCATGGAAGTGTCTTCAAACAACACTGCCTCCTAGAGTCAGACACAATTGGATAGGGAAAACTATATGTTTTTCTTTAATTTCCATTTAAGCCTTTAGCCAATTTATGTATGCTCAGCTAGTGTCAAGATTATACTCTTTGTCTCTAATTATTTCAAAGTAACTACCCACTCGTATTAAAGGAAGACCACTATACGGGATCCTTTGACTGTATGTTTCAATACATTTTGGGGGCTATCTGTCTTTTCTATTTTCTAAGATATTGATTGCATATTCATCACTAATGTGCACTAGTATATATTCATCTAGGCTCAACAATAACTGCAATGAGGATGTTGAAAGTATGTGAGTTGGATTTATTCATAAAAGGTCTGTGGATGTGCAAATTTCTTAATTGCTCTTGCAATGTTCAAAATGCTAAAATATATTGATTAAGTATAGGCTACAGGAAGTAATATTAGTACGGGAATTGATATATTGCAAACCTCCTCCATGGTTTCTATCACTTATTTATTTACATGACTTATATGACTGCCTCTCCCATACAATGACTCTAGGCAGTTCACAACAATCTATAAAAAACTATAGCTTTTTGTTTTAAAGATATTCTTCCCCGCCTGAAAAATATCCTCACAGTTCAACTCTCAATCCAGTTCAGTGCTTGTGGGAAGAGCCATCTATTCAATTATTTTGGAGGTGATGTGAAACATCATAGACTAGGAGATTATGTATTTACTGGGAGCCATGTGGTTCTGATGAAATAAGTTTTTAATCTTGGCTGCATTTACAACTATTTTAAAACTACTTGGACTACTTGCCTTCTGCCCTCTTTGGAAGAGCTTTATAGCTCCCACTGCCTTAAGAAAATCCAAAACATTCTTAGAGATCCATCTCATTCTGGCCACCCTTTTTTTGAACTATTACCATCTGGCAGACAGTACAGGATAATAAAAACAAGGACAAATAGGCTGAAAAAACAGCTTCCATCTCAGGGCTGTAACTATATTGAATTCTACTGTATAGTGCAATATTAATGCAATATCAGGGGTTTTCAATTCATTGTATAGAATGTGAAGGATGTGTGTTTGTGTTTTATTTCTATAATCATACGGTACACTGAAAATGGCATTTTATTTAGTTGTATGAGGGGCAATGACAATAAACTAAACTAAACTAAAACTAAAAAAAAAAACCTATGTTTTTGTATGCTGTTAGTTGCGTTAGTGTTTTTATGAAAGATAGACAGCCATTTAGAGCCAATTTGGTCTAGTAGTTAGGACATCAGCCTAGAAATCAGAAGAACACAAGTTCAAGGCCTGACTTAGCCATGAAAGCCAACTGTGTAACCAGTCACTCTCTCTCTCTCACCAACCCACCACACAGGATTGTTGTGGGAAAAATAGAAGGAGGAAGATGTGTTGGAAATGTTCATTGCCTTGAGTTATTTTAATAATAATAAAGGAGGGATATCAATTAAATAATAAAAATAAATTGAAAAATGAACAGTTCTCAATTCCATTTCTACTCTGTTTTCCACAGATTCTAAATTCTAAATATCCCCAGTGCCTTTAAAAATAATTTATTCCCAGAAATAAAGCAAAAACAAATAGAAAGGAAGAAAGTAAGGTAAGGGAGGAAATCTCCAGAGTATGCAAAAATCTTATGTACTAAACACAACAAACCTTACTTACATTGGAATATGTTATTACTTAAGTCAGTTTATTCGTTAATAAAAAGGAAAATAAGTCTATATATTCATAAATGCAGTACAATTACTACATAATTCTTTACGTGGGTCTCCCAGCAGTAACAGGTTTATTCAGATATAGAAAGAGAGCTAATTTTTTCACCTACTATAAGTGTATGATTGACATAAAATTAGTCTTCTTCCAGCTGTATATATTTCATTTTTCTTTTTAGTATCCGTAAAGGGGCACAATGTCTATTGTAATATTCCAAATTTCCAAACTGAGGGATATAATTATATATAAAAGAATTCAAACATCCACAAAAAACAGTAACTATTCTAGAACAAAATTAAAATTAAAATTATTTCGCTACAAAAGAGAACTTTATGAGCCATTGCACACGAGCCAGTCTATAATTGTATGTTCTATCCACAAATTTCTTTTTAAAAAGATTTATGTAATATTTATATTTTTTATTTATAAAATACAATAATTTAAAATTGATTTTTGATAAATTCATGGATACATTTTTAAAAGTCTAAGGGAAGTTTTGCTTTTGGTAGTAAATATGAATTGGGGGTTAGCTGAGGATTTGCATATCCATTTTGAGCATCCCATTAGGTGGTATTAGATGCCAACAAGATGCTAGCACACTACTGCTAAAAAGAACAATTTGGTTTAAAATTTAATGGCAATAGCACTTAGACTTATATACTACTTCACAGTGCTATACAGCCCTCTCCAAGTGGTTTACAGAATCAACACGTTGCTCCCAATAATCTAGGTCCTCATTTTACCGACCTCGGAAAGATGGAAGGCTAAGTGAACCTTGACCCTGGTGAGATTTGAATTGCCAAATTGCAGGCAGACGACAGTCAGCAGAAGGTAGCCTGTACTACTGCATTCTAAACATTGTGCTGCCACGACTCTATATAATGCACATTTAATGTCTGTATTTGTACTTCTGAAGCAATACATCAAACACATAATCAGTTAAACTTCAAAATTCCATGCAAAACATATTAATAACATATTAACACAATAAAGTAGCATACAAAAAAAAGATATTTCAATAATATTTAAACGAGAAAAAAATGCTACCACCAAAAGTCAGTTTGGGCAAATCAATCCTTGAAATAGTGAATTGGGGAAAATGCTTACTGAAAATGAATACATATTTTGATATAACAATTTGAAAAATTGTTATATTAAATTGATATGGAAATCAGACAAATTGTATGTTCCTTTCCAAAGAGTAACATATGAAATTGAATGGTTTTCAAAAGGAAAATGTTCCTCTTGGCCCAGTTCTATGCTTAGCAAGCAAGATTATATCTCTTCAATGTTTCTACTATTATCATGGCTGCTACTTTATTATTCCCTCCTTCCCCCTTTTCCCCCAGATCTCCTCTCTCTGAACTACCAGAAAAAGCTAGAGATAAACCAGGTTGAGAAATGGCTCAATTGTCTTTCGAAAGAAAGAAATGCATTCCGTGGATGCTTTCACTTAGAACTATTACAGGATAGTTCTAGGATATTCTCCAAATTAGCTTTCTGTGATGATTAAAGTTTTGACTGATAATTATTTTTCGAGATCTTTTCAGGGGATTTATGCTTTCCAAGCACACATTATATCTAACCCATTCTCAGAACATCTCCTGACACCATAAGGGGGAGTGCTGAGCCAGAGTCTTATCTGCATTCAAATCATAGTGGCTTTATTAGTCTTGAGAGTCAATTTAATGCACAAGCAAGTAGCTGAAACCCAAGATTGCAAGATTTTAGATGATCATTGCTGGAACACATTTAATAGTCCAATCTGTGAAAGTCATTTTCCCTGTTTTACATTATTGTTCAAGAGGTTAGGTCTATAGAACAAATTTACAATGGTGGTTATATTTCTGTTTTATGGGATCACAATAAGGAAGTAAAGATTTTTCAGTAGGCAATTGGCTTTCTTAGTTTTCTACTAGGAAAGCAGCAGACTGCATATCAAATGTTTTTCAGTTATTTGTTTCAACATTTCTGTTACAACATTGAAAAAAAATCTATCAATCTGGGTTTTCCTCTGTTTCTCATTTGGTTGACCTTATTTTTTTCCGCTCATCTCTCTCTCTGCTTTTTTTTTTTAGAAAGAATACATTTAAATGTATGCTTTCTAGAAAATAGTATTTCTCCCAAAATTCATATTGTATGCATTTTTTCATGACCAGTGAATTTTTGCAATTATACATCACACACACACACACACACACACACACACACACACACACACACACCCCAAACACATATGTTCCTAAAATAATGTATTTGTATATGTTTCTTTCTTTATAAAACACATTTTGGTATCATAATACTTACTTTTTTGTATATACTTTTAAAACAAGTTGATAAATTATATGGGAAAGTACAGATTTGTACTTTGAAGTAAAGTTGTATTTCAGTTTACATCTGAATTAAACAGATTTGCATTGAAACAGAATTGAGCTATTTTTTCCTATCCTTCATTCGTTAAAATCAGTCTACCATCAGGATTAAACCAGAGGAGTCTGCAAAGCAAGAGGCGCAGGGGTCCAATGGGAAAAAATGTTGCATCAAATAACAATTCCACCCCTTTTGTTTGTGGGTTATGAAGGGGTAGAATTATAGCAATAGAACTTTATATACCATTTCACAGTGTTTAACAGCCCTCTATAAGCAATTTACAGAGTCAGCATATTGTCCCCAAAAATCTGGGTCCTCATTTTACTGACCCCGGAAGGATGGAAGGCTGAGTCAGTCTTGAGCTGGTCAGGATCGAACTCCTGGCAGTGGGTAGAATTTGTCTGCAATATTGCTTATTTATCTTAAATCCAATATTCTCCTTTCCTGTCTTTCATGTATATGCACACACAGAAGAGATGAACATTGATCTACAACACCATTCTTATTATTCTGGTAAAAATTCTAGGTCCCTTGGCTGGCCTTCAGCTAGACTATAGAAATCCAGTGGATGTAGAAAATGTTACAGACAAACTTACCATTTATATTTTCACCTAAGAATGAAACAATTCATTTCATATAATCTATCTACCAATATCCATCCATCCATCCATCCATCCATCCATCCATCCATCCATCCATCCATCCATCCATCCATCCATCTATCTATCTATCTATCTATCTATCTATCTATCTATCTATCATATGCATATGTTTTTGTTCTTTTAGCCTCTGATAAAGCTTTCTGATATATCCTGTATTAAATACAAATACTGTAAGCCTTTGATGACAACCAAAGATTAATAGATGAACCTTTTATACTACAAGCACACATTATGGAATAACATTTGCTTGTGAAATTTTACTTTACCTCTTCAAGTATAGAACCAGGGCCCAAAAAATACAGATGGCAACTGAAGGTCATAATACTGGTTTTTCCAACTATTGTTTCATTCTACATTTTTGCACTAAAGTGTTATGCATACAGGTAATCCTCAACGTACAACCATTTATTTAGCAACCATTCAAAGTTAGAGCAGCACTGAAAAAAAGTAACTTAGAGCTGGTCCTCACACTTTTGATTGTCACAGCATCTCCATAATCACACAATCAACATTTGGGTGCTGGGCAATTGGCATTTGTTTACAATGTTTGCAGAGTCCTGGAGTCATATGAAGTCAATTGGGAACAGTAGAATTCTCAATAACTGTGATGATGTCAACTTCGGTTGAAGCCATATTATTTTTGCTTTGTTTCTTAGTTGCCACTCTTGAGGGGACAGAGGATGTTAGAAAGGACTGTGCCTTAGTCCACTAGACAAAACATCAACCAGACGTAGCATGTGAACCAAAGTCATGGCAATGAACATCTGCAGGGGAGCTACTGCTGAACTAATTGGTTAACGTGACCCAGGACATCTGAGAGGGGGGGAGTTTTTATATTTTTTATTACTCTGAAGCACGGGAATTACTCAGAGTTAACTTCACGTTTCTACGTGCCGATACGATGTACTCAATAAAAGGTTTTTCAAGCCTGGATGGAGCTTGTGAGTCCTGATTCAATTGAGTTCATTGCTTGGAACCATGACAGATGATTTACCTACCCACCGTGGCAAAAATGGTGGTTAAACTCAGGCACAACTCACTTAGCAACATCTTGCTTAACAATGGATGTGTTCATAAATCGAGGACTATTTGTGTCTAATTAGAAGCAAGACAATTGACATACTGCTTGGGAAATAAATACAGAATTGTAGTTATAGAGATTTATCTGAACATTACATTGGTTGAGTTCTAGAAGGATCACAAAGTACATTCATTTTTAATGTTGGAAAGAGCTGCCATTCTTGAAACATGACTATAGCTATATTTGTCGATAGTGTCAAGAAAACATGTTCAAGTGAAACAATTGATAATGTCCATGGTGTGTGTGTGTGGGGGGGAAGTATGTTTGTGTGGCAAAAATGGTGGGTGCTGTATTGGAACTAAGGTTCCGCCTGTGAGAATATCCCTAAATATTTTGCAATATTTATTCCTGAAAGTACTTTCTATTACCCTTTGCCATGAATTCATTTTTTCTTGCATTGAAATCTCAAAGACAAAGCTGCTCCAACCAAAGCTATCACGCATAATCATAGCAAGTAAGTGGGCAGCGTTTACATTTTCTGCTATACATTTTCTCCATACTTCAGCATGTCACTCGATTCTAGCAACAAAGTATCAAATCCTTGACAGAAGACGTTTGCAGGCCTGCAGGCTTTATTTGATTCTGGAGCAGCAGAAACTGGCATAGTCCTGTCACTTATCTGTCAAAGGGGTTATATGTAAGTCTATTCACAAAATCTGGGTGACAGAGAAAAACAAACTAACTAAAATTGTAGCCAGGCTTCACCTCAGAACTCATTACTTTTGTGACTCTGATGGTTTGACTCAAGAACCAGATCAGCAATACGCAAATGTTGTGGAGTGTGTTGAGTTTCATTTTTGATCCACTATCTTTGGTTTACAGTTTTTATCATCCCAACTGGCAGGGTTCAAGGACAAGGGAGCTGCAGTGAGCGCCAGCCCTGAATTTCAATCCTGTATTTGTTCACAGTGCCCTTGGAGAGATTAGTTTTCTCCTGTTTGACAAACATTGGGAACAGACGTGTTTTTAAACAAATTGGCAAAGATTCTTTTTCTCTCCCCCTCTTGTGCTGTGCAAAATCAAAGTTAATTGTTTTAGAGCTTGGTAGTTTGTTTGTTTTTTTATTTTAAGAATTTCATGGCAACCCTTTTTTTATTTGTCACAGGTCTTTTAATGCTTTCCTCCAGAAATACTGTTATAGTTGCAGCATGTTATGTTACTGGAAAGAAAAATATAAGACACGGTGTATTTGGAGAAAATGAATGACACAGCCAAATGAGGCCACTGCCTTCCTGCACACAGGCTGCGAGGAAATGAGTTTGCATTTGGCTACACTACATAAACTTATCCTTCAGTCCCATGAATCTTACTGCTATTTCAGCTTCTAAAGGAGAAAAATATGAACATATCATTCTTCTTCTATGACAATACGACCTGCTGTAGAATCAGGCATACATAATATGACAGTTGCATGACCTTGATTTTAACATCTGGATTTTTTATTTTTGCAAAATCAAAATTATGTTTCAGTTTGAGCTGTCCAAACAGTAACTAATTTGAGAAAATTATGGCAAGCAACATAATGTAATTGAAAATAGCTTCTATTTTTATTTATTTGATTTTAATTTAATGAAAAAAATTGTAAAATTTGCAGGTAGTAACATAAGCAGACACACTTTCCTGAGAAATTAACTGAACTATTTTAATGCATAGGATACCGGTGTAGTCAGCTGTGAATCAGAAGGAGCTACACATGTTTTAGTCTTCAGATTTATTTATAGCAGGGGTGGAAGTCACAATCTTGATGACATTTTAATATAATTTAGTATCACCTGCTCACTTGCTTAGATCTTCTGGCACCATCAAGGTGCTTTTTGTTTCATCAGAAAGGAACAACTCCTTTTGACTACCTATATTGCATTATTTAAGTTCTGTTCTATGTTTTATAGACAGGCAGGATGCAATGTCCTATGCAATTCAATACAACATCCTATTATCCTACTAGCATTTGAATGCATTACAATCCCCTTCAGGAGCTCAACATTTAAAAGTGTTCGGGCAACAGAATCAGTCCTTCCAGGACCCATCCATGTTTACTGGTGAGATTTGAAATGCCAAGGTCACTGCATTCAGATTAATAGAATTCTAGGATGCCCTATTGTTAGGAACATAAAAGGCAAAGTTCCCAACTCTGCATAGCTCTGGATCCAATTCATTTGAATTCTTACACTAAACAGGATCTGGGATTCCCATGGCCATTTTCAGTGCCAGGACTGTGTTGAATAATGTGATTAGCATGGTTACTGAATTATTTCATTTTCTATGTTGGGATTGGCTTCTAAAAAGTACCCAAGCACATGGTCTTTAAAGATAAAGTATGCTGTATGAGCACAACCTATGAATTATCAGCCCTTTAAGATAGGGTTAAGAAAGGGAAGGAGGATGAAGGTCAGGAACACTCAGTAGAATCTATCTCATAACAACAACAACAACAACAACAACAACAACAACAACAACAACATCAAGTGGAGTTATTTTGTGTTTCTTTCTCATGATTTTCATTTTCCAGAATTGAATTATCTTTTATTCCTTTTTAATGATTGAATAATGGCTCCCTTATACTTATCTTTTCTCAAGGTCAGATGTACAATTTACAGATTCCATGAATGTGGTTAATATTGTTCATTCCTGCCCTTTGGATAAATATGTCTGAGGAGAGAGCTATAGAAAATGTCATGGCTTCCCTTCATGCTTCCAATTTTTCAACACCTAAAGACCATTATCAACTTTTCATATATTAGTGTTATGCTGCAATGTTTAAGGAATAATGTATCCAACAATCAATAGAAGTGTGAGAGATATCTCACAGTAGTTTCTTTTCTCTCTCTCTCTTCATTTACCTTTCTCTAATCCTGGTAAAATATTTTGTACCTCCACACTTTCTATACAACCTTTCAAGCTGCCATATATTAAAACTTCTCCCTAAATCAGATCTAAGGAATTAAGTTTACACTGCATTGATATAAACCTTGAACAATTCAACTTTAGCCAGCAATGCTATAATGGCTTTTCATTGAGGCATTTAATTACTGACCTCTGAGTCAAATGTTGGAGTTGATTTAGGAATTAAAGAAGCAGGTAAATGGAAGGTATAAGCAATTATTTCTGTCACATAGCTAAAACAAGGAACAAAGGATTGTCACAAACCCAGAATCTGGTAGCTTGTTATGGTTAAGCCATCAAATCATCAGAGATAACATTTGCTGCTCTGAATGTGGCTCTAGAAAGTATTAATGAAGCATTAAGTGAACAATAGATGGTACATTTATGTTTGGTAAACTCAATGTTTTAACTTTGAGGTTTTTTTAATGGTAAGCCTATGGGAAACAATGTCCTTAGCAAATACATCAGGTATGACCTGATTTCAGTGCTTCCAAGGACAAAACCTCCACCATATATTTATGGTAAATTGAATAATGACTGAGATGAGCAAGCAGCCTTAATCCATTTTAGCATCTTAATTTCCTTAAGTTTCCAATTATGTAATAGTATCTACTCTTAATACAAAGCTATGGAAACAGAATATGAAGCAGAATTTATCACTACAGCCAACATAAAAAAGAAAAGTGGTGGCACTGGGGAAAGGTTTCATGGTCAGTTGTCAACAGTGATTAAATGTCAATGCTCTTATTCAAGAACTTAAATGAAACTTACTGAAACACTAAGTCTCTCCACATCTGAAAGGCTGAAAAAAAAGGAACCTAAACTAGAAAACATAGAAATGTTGAAATGAGTATTAGTTGTTCCTTGTGTTACACTCGCTGTGTGTCATTTTCACTTTTCCTACCTTCATTCCTACTCTTTTGCAACAATTGAAAAATGCTATCTATCTGGCATGTGGTGTATAGCTATAATCATCTCATGATTTTGTCATTAAAAGGTACTGAATTGAAGTCTATAGCTCTTACAATTCACCTCATGAGGAAGGTATGTTGGATATGTTCACCACCTTGCATTATTTGTAAAAAGAATAATAAAGGTGAGATATAAATAACTAAATACATAAATAACTCTTAACCTGAAGCATCTTATATGTACTTTGTAGATGCTGCCTATATCCTTGCTAAATACTTTTGATTTGCATATCTGAAAAGCTGATC
>JAOYMU010000001.1:90441745-90452928 GCA_025802295.1 Psammodynastes pulverulentus | reverse complement strand
CTGCACTAACTGTAGCCTCCGGGTGCACCCCAAGGGGAGCCCCATGTAAAGAGCGTTACAATAGTCCAACTGGGAGGCCACCAGCGCCTGAGTGACTGTGCGAAGGTCCTCCCGGCTGAGTAAGGGGCGCAATTGGCGAACCAGACGAACCTATAAATGCAGTTGGCGATAGAATAGAACATAGAATAGAATGTTCTTTATTGGCCAAGTATGATTGGAAATGCAAGGAATTTGTCTCTGGTGCATAAACTCTCAGTGTACATACAAACAACAAAGTAATATAATTATAACATACCAATAGTAGAATGTAATAGGAAAGATGAGAAAGATAATAGTACAATCCTACTACATGGGTAAATATCCATTAGATATAAGACAGTGCTGTGAAAATCAGCGGAATTCAGAATTTCATAAAGTTAATGAAGAAGTTCAGAGTTTGGAAGGACATGCAAATAAGAAAAGTCCTGCTGATCTGTTTATGTCAGCAGTGGGCAAGTAGATTCATCTAGGAAGCTCAGAGTCAAGACATGAGTGTCAGTCTTCTTCATCTGATATTCTTGTCAGCTGGGTATTTAAATTATGCTACCTATGACTAAGCGGCATGCTGCCGCAAAGACTATGGCAATTAGCTTCAACATTTTTGAAAATGTCTACTGTATTTTCAGAATGATTCTACCTACAGTATTGCAATAATGTAGAATGGAATTAGAGCATAAGGTTTTGTGCAATGAGAAAAGAGACAATCCAAGTGACATTCAAACTGGGTAGACATCAATTGGGGACATTTCCCCTGAGCATCCAGTTAATCTGTTTAAGGAGACAATCCTTCCCTGATCTTGAAAGCACTTCTACACAGATTGTAAATACTACCTGAATTTTCTTTCAGTTTCAATTATTCTTGCATGTGCTCAGATACTGCCAGCTTATAAAGGCTCTGATGATGCCAGGATTTCTGAATGTGATGCTAATGAATTGAAGTTGGCAAGTGCAAAAGAACTGTTCATTTCCAACAAAACATATTCTCTATAGAAAGTGGAAAAGAGGAAGTACCTTAGTTGTGTAGCTATAGTAGCTTAATATTTAACAAACAAAAGTGATGAGAGAACTGTGAGGTATGCTCTCCAACATGGAAGCTCTAAACTATATAATATTATAATATGCAATTACAAATCATTCCATGAACTATTTAAACCTTCCTTAGGTATTATATCAATATAATGTTGGGAACAGCTAACTTTCTTCCATCTGTAATGCTATCACATGTCCAATATCTTTTGGGAAGTCTAACAACTGAACATGAAACTCAAATACTTGGCCACCTAATGAGAAGGAAGGACTCACTGGAGAAGAGCCTAATGCTAGGAAAAATTGAGGGCAAAAGAAGAATGGGATGGCAGAGAATTAGGTGGATGGATGGAGTCACTGAAGCAGTCTGTGTGGACTCCAGGGGATGGTAGAGGTCAGGAAGGTCTGAAGGAACATTGTCTATGGGATCGCAATGAGTCAGACACAACTTCGTAACTAACAACAACAAACTTCTGAACCCTGCAGCAAAAGTCCATAGTTGAGAATCCTGAGCTGTCATAATTGAAATAGGTTGTAGATGATGGAGGGAATGGTTTCGAAGAATAGGAAGAAGAACCACTAGCAATAGTCAGGCAAGATGGGCTTGAGCTCAGTAACTTGTGAAAATGTCTAGCCCCTTCCTTGTTCATTGAAAGATAAAGTGAAGGATGGAGGAAGCACATTCATACTTCCAAGATTCTGTTACAATAAAAGTTAGTCCTGACCTATATAACACTGGTTTCTTAACCTGGTCTGTCTCATTGGACTGAGATAGAGATGAAAAAGGGAATTAATTGGACCTGTCTCTATTGCAGTGTACACTTACCACATATATAGTTCAGAACTGCTTTAATTTCCCCATCTTTACCTGTAAATTGGCTCAAGAAGACCTGTGAAAACTCAATTGTATTGAAACTATATTTGGGGAACAAATAGATTTTTGGATCTTTGTTACCGCTTCTCTTATTTCAGTTCTGAGAACTATCAATCAGAACAAATCTGGGGATTAAGCTCTTGTTGTGTTTTTCCTTGTAAATAATTATGCTCTGAACTGTTGTGTGATTAACTTAAAAAGAAATGAATTTGAAAATGACCCTGGGAAGACTTCAGAATAGTTGTTTGAAGTATAGCTTTACTCCAAAGAACTGGAGCTCTTCTCATGAAGAGCCCTCCTGATGGTAATTGCCCCAAGTACAAAAGATAAATTGGTGCTCGCAGCAGACAAGAGTGTGCTTTCTAATTGCCTTTTGCAAGAATGATCAACCATAATCTCTTGTTGCTGCCATCTCAGCCTTGTCTTGCAGGCAGGGAAGAATTCATTTTCCTGCCAAGTCCAGAATATTTTGGTAAAGGTAACACTTCCACCATATATTAGTTCGAAATATTGTGCCAATTTTATATTATCATAGCTTCCATCCAATAGAAGTTTGTCAAGGAAACATAATGCATAATCTCTTAAAAAGACCTTGGCCGTGCTTGCCTTTTGAATTGACTGGACTGATATACTTAAGACTGACAAATCTACTAGTGTTAGAAAAGCATTTGTAACAAAGCACAATGGAAGCCCTTAATCCCTTTGAGCACTTTTGCCTATAGCTTTTCCTTTCTTCAGATACGCAGCTGTTTGAAACACAGAGCTCTTAATCGAAAGCAAACTTCCAGTAAAACTAAATTAGAGTGACTGGGATTTATAGTTGCTAGAAAAAAGTCTGGGTGCCTAGATAGCTTTATTGATGTGTTGTCAAGATGTGCAGAGAAGAAATCTTAACAGGGGCAACAGGGATATGTTCCTTGTGTTTATTGATCTGCAGTCTTCTATAGGAAGGAAATGGTCATGTTTGTTTTTGAAGTGGGATTTTATGGAGGGGAGGGGGCAGTTAAAATTTCTCCCAGAACAAATATCTGAATTTCATTCCCAAAGCTATTCTGTTCAGCTACTCTCATCCACTAATATCCTGCGCATCCATGCACAATCTTTTCAGAGGCTCATATAACTTTGTAGCTTCAAGAAACAAAGAAGGATCTTGTGACTTCTGTAACTGTTCAAATTGCTGTTAACTCTTATGATAAGATGCATAGGATTTTTATGATTTCTTATATTATGAAAGTATGGAAACTGTGCTCATATAATGAATCTGTCACTTGGGGCTCTCACCTAGCATCTAAAGGTATAATGTTTACTGTATAGGCAAAAACTAACCATAGTGTGTATATGCTTATAAAGGTTATTGACTAATTTTGTATGAATCTGCAAAAAAATATAGTCTGCATATTTAGAATGCAAACAGAACCATGCTAATTCATAAATTTAAAGCACCTTTATAATAGCATTAATTTCAATACAATGAAAAATGTATCAAATAATTGCACTTTATTATTTTTATGCCTCCCGTTGGCAGGGAAATTTATCATTTTTAAAAAAAAACAACTTTTGTTGTTGAAATGGAGAGAAACATATAGAAATGCAAAGTCAAGAGTCTTAAATTTTGAACAGATTATATTAAGATGATGAATAACAATTAGAATGAACCTTTCTTGGCCTCAGGTACTGTATAATATTTTTTTTAGCAAGATGTTAATGCATTTCAAATGATGAAGCTCTAGAGGCAATGCAGAAGTTATAGGAGCAGAGATTAACAGGGAGCAAAAGATTGTCTCAAGATCAACCAGAGAGTTTCACGGTTCGGTGCAAATTTGAGCCTGTATTTCAGCTTTTGTAATCCACTACATGGCCACATACAAAAGGTTAAGCTCAACCCTCTTGTAGGTAATAAATGTTTTAAGAAGAATATTGGGTAAAAAGCTTAAGCTGCAGAAAACTTTAAGTTGCTTGCTTGATAAAAAAAATGTGATTGGTGATGATGGTGAAGATGATGATGATGATGATGATGATGATGATGATGATGATACAGTTGCAAAGTACTAAAATATAGCAGGATCACTAACAAAATGGAATAGTTTCTGTATTATCATGCTCTACTGTTCTCACCTGATGGTTAGTAATGTTTTCTACATGTGAATATAAACCTCAGTTTACACTGAAAACATTTAAATATATTCATTTAAGCTGTAAATTACACAGCAGATCAATAATGAAAGCATGGAGTTTGTTTGCTCTTTTGTTTAAATTGTGTTTTGTACAAAGGTTCATACAATTGGGAAATAATAAAAGAAACAATCATTTGTTCCCTAGCATGCATCATGAGCTATCCCAAATCCTTGCTTATAGATGTTCTTATTCTTCAATTTGCTGCACAGATCAAAGGGTATTTTCATTTATGTTTTGCTTCATTCTTCTGCCAATTTGCTTGAATACACATTTAAAACACCATTTAATTTTTTTTTTAAAAATGTAGCAAGTAATCAAGAGAGTCTTCCAAGGTAATGCAGCAGAATGTAAAATAAATAAGGTGGAAATTGATCTACGGGTTATACGCCAATCAACACTGCATGCAAATGTATTTTGTCTGGCAGCATAAAATGCAGTGAGGGTAGAAAGGGGTTGCAGACAACAAAACCCTTAACTAGTTTTTTAAGGATGATGGAAAATATGATCAACAAATTTATTAGCTGTAGCTAATGTAAAGTTTGATGGCAGAACAGAGTGTGGCTGAAAATTTTGGCCCTCTTTTCCACTTCCACCATTGTGGGTGGTCATTGGTTGTTTATGTGTTTTAATGCCATCTTGGGGCTTGGTGAAGCTAGCCTCACTGCCTCGTTTATCATGCTGAACGTTACATGCCAGGGACCTATCACAGATTGAACCTAACCCAATATTTCAAATGTTTGAGACAGTGTATGCTTGTCTAAAGATAGAAGCCAACTCTTTCCCATGCCCACAGATTTGCTTCATCTCAAGATACAATTCACACTACCCAGATTGTACTTGTTAGAGACTATAGGATTACCACTTATTTTTTACTGATCTACTAGGGTGTTCACAAGGATGAAGAATTAAGCGTTTTCTTCAGCATGCATGAGTTCCTTGAATGAGATTGAATATAATTGTAGAAATTTCTTTGCAATACCCTTTTTAAGTAGCAACCTGTTGAATAGATGGACACAGCACATTTCTCTAGAACTGCTCTATCAATTCTAGAGAAATGTGCAGATGAAAACTTCTTTAACCTTGATGGTTGCTTTGTTATCTGGTGGTGAATAAATAATACCTTTATAATACCTTTTCTCCAGTGATATCTGTTTTTATTTATCTAGAAGGCAGGCAACAACAGGATTGCAACTATTATTGTTTAGTTTGTGAATTAAAAACCTCACTAATTTACCTTCTCTCTTATACAATTAACTTGTAAGTGAGAAGAAGAAATGACTACGTTACATCCAGTAACTGGCTGCCCCACTTAAGCTGCAATAATTATAATTAAATGCTTCTTGTAATGGGTGATCAGACCATCATATTGTTGTGTGAGAAGTTTGATCTATTCCAGCTTGGTGATTTGCTTCAACTCAAAAATATGAACATTTTCTATGGAGTTTAGGCCTGGATTTTGACTTTCAGAACATCGAGACTTCATGCATGCTTTGTGACTTGTATGCTTCAGATCATTATATTGCTACATGCTTCAGATTCACCTGAGTGAGATGTCTGATATTCTCCTATAAAATTCTCTGATAAAAAGCAAAAGTATTATTTCCTTCCATGATGGCAAACTGCCCAGATCCTAAGACAAGAAAACATCCCGAAATCTTAACATTATCATCTCCATGCAGGAAGCATGTGCAAATTGTAAAATGCAGTATTTGGTTTTCATCAGACACATCAACATGCACATCTTTCCACAGGACATTACTCCAGGTGTCTAAGGATGATCCAGCTATTTTTTGGCAAGGATAATAAATCATCTATGTTCTTATTGAATAAACATTTTCATCTTGCTATTCTCCCATGAATCCCATTTTACCAAATAGATCACTCATAGTGGAATTCACTAATATTGATTTTAGTCAAGGTAAGATAAACTGCAGATTCCTAGAGATAGTTTTCATATCCTTTATGGTACCTGGACAATTCCATACTGCACTTTTGTTATGATTTCACCAACACAACTATCCTTGGGAAAATTCATAATATTTTCCATTTCAAAATGAAATTTTGACTTCAGACTGGTGAAGCTGGAGATGGCTTTTAATATGGTCCAAAATGACGGGTTTCAAGGACATATTTATACAAGGCTATATCCATTTATTTTGAGTGAGGTGTGACATGCCTATGGAATATGTATGGAGAGAACTTCAGTGGAGTGAGTGGTATTAATGTTTGTGATATTCATACAGAATAGGGCTGAGCCAAATCATCCTCAACTATTTAATGCATTTTTCATACTACTGGTTTTAATTATTCCTTTAATTTCATTGATTGAACTAAAGGGATGATGACGTTTTCACATTGACATTTTATAATGTTGAATGAGTTTGCTTATGAAATAAATGGAAATATTCACACAGTTCCATTTATCTACCATTGTGATCTATAGGAAGCTTGATAACATTCAGTATAGTAGCAAAAATGATAGTAATTTAGTAATAGTAAATTTTAAAAAATCCTAAAAAAGGCAAATACATTTTCACAGAACAGACACACAAACAGACAAATACTGGGAATAGTATGCTGGGACATATATTATCTTCTAATTCCTTAGCATGGACTATTAGTTTGGAATTAAGTAGATGCCAACCCTGTGGACATACCATGTTTGTTAAAAAAAGTTTTCCCAACTAATCAATTTGTATTATTTTTGTTGTTTGTTAAATTTAGAAAGCCACCCAAATCCATAAGATTTAAGGTGGCATATGCATTAACAATGGCAAAAACAATTAAAGCAAGATGAGAATATGTACATCCTGAAAAAGCAATTCTACAATACTGTATCAAGCTGGCAGTCCCCCTAACCCAAGGTATGGGGGAATAGCCATTTTTAAAAAAAAACTTCTTAAACATCAGTATGGGAGACATATGGATTGTGGGGCACACTGTTGTCTAGGACAGTAGGAGTAGGATACAAACAATCTGAATGCAACAGATACCAATAAATGGATTAAATCACTAGGCTCTAGGCTACATGTGTTCTTTGCAACAACCAATCATACAAGATGATTAGAAGAGAGAGAGAGAGAGAGAGAGAGAGAGAGAGAGAGAGAGAATGGTTCCTTTCCTTTTATTTGTTACTCAAATCCTCTCAACCAACATGCTTCCTCATATAAAGCCATATGCTGTGAACTCGGGACAATTTTGATCTCATGTTGTTTTCAATAATTTGGGCCTGGCAATTTGTGACAAACAGTGATATTCACTAGAGTTTATCTGGTGTTGCAGAGGCAATTCATGGTAGTGGAGTATCTTTTGGCTACAATCTCACAGCAATTCCACATCCTCTAAAGCTACTTTAATGCTTTGAAGTGGCACATTTGGCTATTGCAAAATTGCTTTTTAGAGCAGTCTCATACATACAGATACTCGAATTTGCATACATTTTCTCCACCTTCAGGTGGAAATGGTAAGAAAACTAAGTCAATTAAAACATAATTGAAATAGGGTGAGAGAAAGGAAGAAAAATAATCTGTCCAGTGGAAAAGGTGCATGAACAAAAAAAAATGTTTCTAAAAAGAATTACAGTTTCCCAAGCAGCAGGAGGAATATCTACAGTGAAGAAGACACTGTAGTTGAACTTTTGGGTACCTCTGAAAATAGCATGATTTGGGAGAGATGGGTCATTTTCATTGACTCGACTGGCTATTCTGAGTCCTTTATATAAAATTTTTAGGGCTTGACTTATAGAGGTCAAAATTCTTCAACAAAGGAGAAAAAGACATTGCAGTCTATGGAATCATCCATGGAATCCAACTCATTTTAGAATCCTTTCTTGTAGTGAGGCAGAAACTACTCACTTTTAGTGGAATCTGGTTTTTTCAATCACATCTTTCTTTCTGATAAATATTTAAATGTATTGATTTTCATACAAATGTGCCATTGTGTGTTGCTTCCATTTCATAATTCACATTAATTAAATTTAATGCCTATTAAAAATAAACCAGCAGCTACTAATGGCTAGAACATTTACCCTGGCCCTTCCTGTGGGGTTTTCTGGTTGGCCTTTCATCTTTTATAATATTACTAAATTTATGTTTGTTTGTTTGTTTGTTTGTTTGTTTGTTTAATTTGCCACCATTTTGCCATGGAACTACTCTGGGTGTCTTACAATAGTGAACATAAAGTCATTTAAAAAAATGTAAATATAATCACATCAGTTGTGACCCAAAAACTGTAATCTTGAACAAAATTACATCAAGCAAGGTACATTAATTTTCTTGATATTTGAATACACATGAAATGCAAAATAAAGGAATATAGAAGTGCCTTTGTTATATATCAAGGTATTTTGATTAAAACGAAAAGCAAAACATTCAGCTGAAAAGAATAAAATTATATATGACTGCTAGCAGATATTTAAAGATAAAGATATTTAAAGATAAAACTCCCCAAATAATTCTACCTCTGTTATTTTTCAAAACAACATTTACTATGTACAAGGTTCAGTTCTGTTTCAGTTCTGGATTTGACATGAAAGAATGCTGATATTTACCTGAAAAATATATAAAGAGAAAAGTCGGGCATCCAATAGTAGAAGCTAAAAATGACATAGAACTGTTGCAATGAATGGAGAGGATCACAAAGAATATCACAAGATCTTGGAAAGGAGAGAGAGATGTTCAAAAAAAATACAACCCTACAACCCTTTGTGAGTTTACACAAAACATTTAACCAAATCAGTAAAATAACTATTCCCTATATTGGCACAATTTGATGAGTTGGTTAGGACCTTGGGTAGGCTGTTAGTTTATTTAAATGCATATACAATCTTGGGCTCTTGAGTATTTTTATGTATATACAGTTTTGTTATTTGTCTGATTTAATAAAGGATGCAAATGTAAAAGTTGGACTACTTCAGTAATCATATTTAATATGTTATATGAAACTGGATCTGCCTTGGAAGAAGTCCTTGAGTTGGCAACTGTCCTCTGAAATGAAACAAGCATTTTGATGTGTTGATTTCTGCATTTAGGAGGTGCCTTCTCACATGGTGAATGCTAAACAGAAAAATACACATATACCAACGGAGCTCTTGATTCATGGCAATGTGAATATTGGATATGCATTTTTTGTACCAAGACCCAAATATCACATGAACTCAGTTATTCATTTCCAATCTCACTGAATTCACTGTATCAATGGCATTGCATTGTGGGTGAAGAAATCAAGAAAGGAAGAACTACTGATTTTCTATTCACCCCAGTGGGTGGTCAATGGACATATCTAACTCTTGCAGAAGGAGGAAAAGACATACTTGTGGCCTCTGGCCATATCTGATAATATCTGAGGTTTTATCACAAAAGCCACCTTTCTTTTTCATCATTTTAGAAACCAAGAAGGACATCTATACCTTTAGGTGACTCTTAACAATGTTGATATATCTTCAAGCACTGATAATGAAGCAAGCCAGGCATGTTAAAAAAAAGATAAGCCCAGTGAGCATAAGAGTACCTGAAATCTCGCAAATGCTTTTATAATATAACTCAACCATTCATTTACAACTATAAAGTTAAATCTATAAGCCAAAAGGTAGATGGCATGGAAACTCCCCCAAAAAGAAGCAAATTCAGTTCTCTAGCTAAGTGCTGAAAATCATGGGCTGTTGAGTGTATTATTACCATAGAAGAGAAAATGATCACAATCACAGTCCTATTTGTATTACTAAAATGGAAGAAGGGGTTGGGGTTTTTTTTTTTTTAAAGATATAATGAGATGGCACCATGCCTGCTGGCAGGGTCATTCACAGAAGAGACAAACAAATCAAATTGGCAGCCCTAACTCCATGCCAGCCCTTCAAAGTAGTCCAGGTCAGAAAACAGACTCTACAAGAAAAACTGGAACTTTTGACATTTGACATTAATGTTGAAAGTCTGACTGTCAAATCAAATCAAATCTATCACTGGTCATAGACCAGTGTAAGAAGCCAAGTTTTGTTTTGTTTTTCCTTTTCCTCCCTTCTGCACACCAAAGAGTCAAGGCAGCTTGGCTTTGTTTTTGATGCTTCTCTTGTTTTCTGAGTTTAAATAATGTTTTGTAACAGTCATTTGCATAGTTTCTTTAAGGGCATCTCTGTACTCTATGTGGCATGATCAATATTCTTTCCTTTTGTTGTATGTTTGTGACAGGTGCAACACGTAATAATACTCCATTCTTTCCCACTTCCCCACCTGCAAGCTCCCCCATGCACTGGACTTCCTTTTCATTTCTGATCTTTCATTGTTTAATGGCAGGACCTACGGCTGATCCCTGCAACAAATAAAACTTTCTGAAAATTTGGTTCCAGATGAAGGGAGTTATTGATACAATTCAACACTGTATACACTAGTTTTTAGTACCCACTTAGTTCACTGATTCCCAGGGACAATAGATATAGTTAGCAAAAGGTTCAGAGGTGGTATTCAGCAGGTTCTGACCAGTTCTGAAAAACTGGTACCAGAAATTTTGAATAGTTTGGAGAACTAGCAAATGCCACCTCTGACTGGTCCCACCCCCATCTATTCTCTGCCTCCCAAGTCCCAGTTGATTGGATGGGTCTTCTTTTGCTGCCCTGCACAGGAGAACGGAGCAGGTTAGTGGCATGGGGAGGGAATGAGATTTTGCAGTATCCTTCCCCTGCCACACCTACCAAGCCATGCCACGCCCACCAAGCCATGCCCACAGAACCAGTAGTAAAACATTTTGAATCCCACTACTGAAAAGGGCCCTAACTTTTATCTCTTTTCCTTGACCAAGGGCTTATCTGCATTGTTAAGTTGCCCTATCACCAGTCCCAAGCAGAGGAGTTCAAACAGTTTATGTCCAGGATTTTGAATTTGAATTTATTCAGATTTATAACCCGCTCCTCGCCCCCAAGGGACTCGGGGCGGGATACACACAAAATTAAAACCATAAAATATATACAATAAAAATGATAAACATATGAATTACAACCCCTATACTAAAAACCCCTATAAAAACCCCGGGAACTGGACCGGGAGTACTCAGGCCAAACCGGCCTGGATGAATAAAAAAG
>JAOYMU010000001.1:90370126-90382200 GCA_025802295.1 Psammodynastes pulverulentus | reverse complement strand
AGGTCTAGCATGCTATCTGACAGTATCAGGAGAAGTAAGAGCTGTCTTGTTATTGCCACTGCAAAGGCAGTTCAGTTATGTTCATTCTCTTTCATGATACCATTTTGATTGCTGCAAAATTGCTTTAAAATGGCATCAATTTATATTGTGCCAGAAGAAGAAATGTTTCAGGAAAAGGAAATTTCATCCATTAGACTCTATTTCTTTAGCCTTTCAGACAGTGCAATGCCAGAGCTTCCAGTAAACACTACTGTACAATTATGCTTTACAATTGTTATTGTGTAAATTTTTGTTTTAAACAAAGCGCCATTTTTGCTGTCAGCTTGTGGATGTTTCTTTCTTTTCAAACTATATTTGGCTTCCAAGAGCCTGTATGATCTTCAAAGGCAGGGCATAATTTCTGGTTTCTTAAAATATATTTGGTTGTTATAGAAGTATGATTCTCTGTGGGTTCCTATTAGCAACAGTTGGGCAGTTTCTTTCGTGCATTGTTAATCTGTGATGAAACAAGTATATTCTTATGTCCACTTCATTGCAGTCTGAAATTTACATTGGTAGCTCAAAAACATACAACTGGAAACATAAACAATGGAAGTAATCAACAATGAGCTATGCCCTCATGTCTTTTGTTTCACTGTATAAATCTTGGCAGCTATAGTTTATTCAATCAACTATAGTTTACAAAAATTCAAAAATCAGACAAACTATAGTTCAGTCAACACACTTTAGATATACAAAGCAATTTAATAATTGCTTGTTAATTTTTTTTTATTCAGGATGATTTATGTTCAACATTGGTTTGGCCAGTTGTCCAGCATATAAACTAATTTGCTAAGACTATCTTGTCAGAGTTTACATACCGACCTGTATAGCATTGACAAGTGGTTGATGGTGTTTACAACTGGGCATATGGTGATATAAAAATGGAGCCTGTGTGTGAATATGTATCTACAGCCGTACTTTAGCCCTAGTCATGTGCCAACAGATGGTTGCATAAACTAAAGTTGCCATGGGAACTAAATTATGTTGCTACTCTTGAACAGGCAACAAATCTCAAAGCTAAGGATGTCAAATGCTGGAGAAAAAAAGATGAATGAGAATTGATGATTGTATTTTAATACAAATGCTCAAAACCAGTCTGAAATGCATTTATGTAAAAAAAATATGTTGAAAAAAATAACAACAAAAAGCATGTTCTGTTCAAGTATAATTCTACAGTTTGAATGACCAGTAGATAAATGACAGGATATTAGCTTGCATGCAGAACCTCTGAAAATCCAGGTGATTATAAAATTTGCCAAGTAATTGGTTTCTGGCCCTACCTATTTGGGAGGGTCATAAATTGAGATTTAATGGGCTGGGTGTTAACATCCTGAGCTCTAGTACCTTAGCATCCTGACTGTTCGTTAGTCACACAGCCCATTACCCAGGTCATTACAAAACAAAGGACTAATGAACACTCAGGATGCCAAGGTACTAGAGCTCAGGATGTTACCACCCAGCCCATTACCTCCCCACCAGTATTTATAGAGAGATGGCAGCTCCGATTGTGCTTTGCTCACACAGACACGAAGCTGAAAGCACCAGCCTGAAGATGACAAGTGGGACCTTGTCGAAACATCGCCAAGATACTTTCAATCCTCCAACTAAGTGCCCATCCATAGAAATGAAAGTGATTGGCAGCTGCTTTGCTGGCATGAAATACACAGCAGTGGGGGAATAGTCCAAAGCAGCCAGCAGTCTAAGTTAAACATCTGGTAACATCTACCTACTTCAGTTGGATTTAAAAAAATCCTGGCTTACAGCACAGAGAGCATCAACACAAACAGAAGCAGTTTAAGGTTCCCTTGTATTGCAGTTCCTGTTGATGGAATATAGGGTTTATGAGGACATAAAATAATTTTAGTGATCTTGTGCCTGCTTTCTCTACCTGCTAAATATATTGTCAGTTGGTATCTAGCATCTAATTTGATGTATGTTTTAGTTTCATACTGTTTGGAGTGTAAGCAAGCTTCTTTAGCTGCCTTGTAACAGCCTGGATCATTTGCAATGAAAACAGTTAACAGTAAATTAAAAATAAGCTATGTTAACACCTTTTCCAATAAACAATAAAATAAAAAATAAAGACAGAACTTTGCAGTTTTCTTGGTAAGATTTGAGGAGTGGTTGGCCATTATCTGCTTCCTATGACTGAGACAGAGTGACTGTTCTAAGTTCACCAATTACCAAATCAAATGTAAAGCTTTTATTCCAGAATAATTATATTTTGGATTTAAAAAAAAAATAAGAAAAAGAGAAATAGAAGAAAAGGTAGTCACAATTAATGAATTGTCTCTGCTAGTGATTAACCAGAACAACAGAAAATTGTGCTGCTGCAGAAATGAAGATTTAAACAAACAATACTACATAGCTATTCTAAACTCCCCAATAAGATGCATTTCGGAACCTTCTGCAGTTGAATCTTTCAAGTTTTCCGCACAATTAAAAATTATCCATTCAGAATCACAATGTAAAATGCCTTTAGTCCTGTAGTTTTGCAGCTTTCAAAGGCTGTGCTTCATCCCTATCCCCCATCCCTTCCATCTTTCCAAAATAACACCATGGGTTCCACTTCAAAACAAATCTACATTCATGATGCCTTTTGGCATGCTTGTGAATTTGCATGACACTATCTTAAACTCCCAGATGACAATGCTAAGTGACTTGAAAGGGTAAAATATTATATAATAACTTCTCTGGAACCTTTGGCAATCCACCTGTTTCTTAAATATACAGAGGCTATGGAGTTTGAAAGTATGGGTTGATTCTCAAACTAAACCTACTGACAGATATACAGTATAAATAACTTCCCTAGACTTTACATCTAGCAACTAAAACACCAGCAGCTCATTAATATAAAAAGCAAGGGCTAGTGTGCCATGGTTTTCTAGCAGTACATAATATTCTCCTTTCAAATTATTGAAATTGAATATCTAGAATGTTGGCAAAGTTGAACTACTCAATAATATTAAAAGTAGGTAATTATTACAAATTTTCAGGACATTTGCAGAACTAGCTTTTCTTTGACATGGCAGTTGCTAAGAAAAGAAGGATTGTAACAAAATAAAGATAGGATATGTGAAAGGAAAACGGTGGAAGGAAGGACAGATTTGATGAGGTCAGTGATTATAATTTGGCAAATATAGACTGCTTTGTGTGTATGTGTGTTTTTAATGTTATACTTTCTTGCAGATAAATAGAGCTACTCATTGGGAGTTCTGTTGGCTTATGCCTTTCATATACTAACAGAATATAGATATAAAAAATGAGATATGTTGGGTGCAGCAAACAGTTATAAGCCCAGTTATATAGATAAATAGTAAATGGTAAAAATATATTTTCACACAAAAATGACTTTCTTTCTTCCTTTCTTTCTCTTTTTTAGTTTTCTGATTTTTATCATTCTTTTTTAAAAAAATTAAGGATTGTTTAGTTTAATTTTGTTGTTTTACTGTATCTTATTGTGCTTACATGTTGTGTTTTTCTAAAATAAAGATTAGTAAAAAGGTTTTTAAAAACATGCTAGTGTGTGAGTGGCTCATATAAATACTATTTAGTTTTTCAGTTGCAATAGTGAAAAATGTATCTAACAGGTTGAATTGTTGGTTTTTTGGTTTCTTTTTGCAGATGTCTTGATTAGGCAACATCATCCATGCTCTGACAGAGAAAAAAAAGAAATCAATGTCATTTCTCTATTCGCTATTTGTAATAAAGGTGATCGTAATTTTTATGAAGACTTGATACAAATTTTAGTTTTAGTTCCAGATGTTTTTGTTTCATAAGATACGACTTTAGAAGGATTTAGGGAAAGTTTTACAAGTCTTAGAAATCATAAAATAAGACTAAATGCATAAGGGTGTGGACACAAATGTATTGTCAAGGAAATTTCACCATGTTCACTGTTTTTAATATTCAATAAAAATCTTTTTAAATATTTCAATGATACCTAATTATGATTATTTTTTATATGCAAAGAAGGCTGTATGTACCTACTAACATAGAAATAACCATACCTGAACTTAATGTGGCTTATTTCTGATTAAACATTTAGGCTTGCAGATACTTTGCCAGAAGATAATAGGATTAAATCTAGTATCTTTGCACTTCTTCTCTGCTAACTATTTTGGACTTCCTAGAATGAAAATAAACATTCTAAAAATATAGATGGATGTACTGTTCACTATTTACATGCCTTCTGTACTTCCTTTACAACCTTGTAGGAGTATCTTTAGAGTCAGCATGATGAGCAATACTAGACTACATCTTTCTCTGTGTGCAATATATCCGATTATAAGTGAAATAAGTGTCACATATTTTAAGGATAATTTTGTTGTTATTGCTTTCTCGCTTAATCACTTAGTGATGATCTGAAAGGAGACTTGAACTTATTATTTCCATAAAAACGACATCACTATATCTTTATATAGGCATTTCATGAAATCAGCTACTAGTCTTTGATAGGCAAACTTTTTTTCTTCCCTCTGTGCTATGGGGATATTGCAACATTTTTCAGAAGGTTTATCCCATCAATGCAACTAATGCATTGCTTTGAGGAATGGATGCAGAGTGATCACATCTTACTCTGGAGCTCAGCTGGTCTTTTAACTTTCAATTTGTTGTCATAAGAACCCAATTTGTTTTTTTTCTCTGTTTATGTGTTATTGTAAAATATTGAGAGATGGAAGACAATGTTAAACATTCTGACTGCTATTTTTATATTATATTTTAACCGTGGTTGTCTGTTTCGTAAACTAAATCACAGAAGGACTCCCTGGGTAGACAGGCTGCTTATCTGGATGAGAAAAGGATAAATATGGGGTATAGCTGTTCAAACATGCTTTAGTTTTCTTCTGCATAATCAAGACAGTAAATTAGATAATTTCTACTGGTATGTGCATATAAATAAGAATTTTACTATGCTTACATTCTAGGCTAGGTGAGTTCCAGGGCTTCCTTTGACATTATATCCTCAGTTGGTCCAAAATATGGCAGCTGGGGGTTTAAGACTGGCTCTAACAGAACAGGACTGCAAGTTGACTTTAGTTGATTTTGAAAAAGTATGAGACCAGCAAATAAAAGAAGAAAGAAAAAGGAATAAAAATACAAATGGTATCAATAATAAAATAAAATAAAATAAAAAGTTGGGAATAAAGGAGAACTAGTGACAAAATATCAGCCAGATCAGGGTATTTTCCTTTAGATTGAAATAACAGTTGATATTTCTAACCACTGTATTCATAACACTTGAATTATGAGCAATTTCTCAAAATTGTAAGCCTACACCTTTCAAGGATTGATAAAACAACAACAACAACAACAACAACAACAACAACAACAGGGTACCTGACCATGGATGAAGAACTTGAGGCTTGCAGCCCATATGTTGTTTCTTGGAATTGTTCCTACAGAATTCCTAGATGCCTAGGAATCTTGCCTTCTAGTCTGCCTACTTCCCCTTGCTTCCATTAAGCTTCAAGGAAAAAGTTGTTGATTTGCATTGCAAATAGTCAACGAAAAATAGCAATCTGAATCAGGAAAACCAGCAACTGAGAAAGTTTGATAGATAGAAGGAAAGAATCTTTTTGAATTTATCCTTCTCTTCATTAGCTACTGTATACCTGATTGCTGTTGATCAAGGATATCCAATGTTTTTCAGCAGAATCTCTGAAGTTCCAAAAACTTCAAAAGTCCAAAATTAATCAGAAATAAGCTGTGAAAAAAGAGCTTATATTAATACTGAAGGGAGAAGAGTGAAGTCAAAGTACAGAGATGTGTGAATATTGAAGAAACAGAATGGAAAGAGTATTGATGCTTTTGAAATTTGGTATTGGACAAATCTCTTGAGAATATCATAGTCAACCAAGGGGGGAAAAAACAAATGGATAATTAAATAAACCAACCCAGAGCTTAAGAAGCTTCTGGGATGAGAAGTGAAACATCTTCAAAGAAAAACCAGAAAGTCCAGTTGCCTCTTGAAAAAGCACCTTTGGGACAACAATGACCTGGATGATCGAAAATCTCCATAGACAAACCAACTAAGAGTCTCACTCAAGGCACAAATGATCAAGCTCAGGTATATTTTTGATGACTTTTGTTTATCTGGAAAAGATGCAAGAAAAAGAAGAGGTCAACCAGCAGCAAGGTAATTAGACTCGGTAACAGTAGTGATGGGACATCTTTGGAAGATCTGATAGGCCAGCCTAGGGATAGATTGTCATGGAAAAAGTCTATCTATATAGTAACTAAACGTTAACATAAATTTAATGGATACACATACACAAATGAATGAATGAATGAATGAATGAATGAATGAATGAAGACTCTGGATGAAAAATAAATAAAATTGCAAGTAGTGAGGATATTAGCTATGAATGCATATCCTGTTCAGAACATTTTCAGAGTATCAGAGGTAAAACTATTGATTGGATGTTTCTAAGGAAGGGGATAGATACATTTATGTTTACTGTCTGTAACCAAAATAATTACATGTTTTTTTCTACTTTAGAAGCCCCAATGCTTTTGAATTCCAGGTAAGAGCAGATAAATAATTGGGAAATCCTTGTGCCTTCATGGTCTGTTTTTGGGCTTCTCACAACACAAAGTAATGAAATAACTGTTCCTCTATTGAACCCAGGCTGGATTGTCTATGTTCGGTTGGACAGGGGAAATTTTTGGAAATATTCTGGATAGGATTTATATATTAAAGAAAGACATGTTTATTTTTATAGAAAGAATGAGGAAACCCAGGCTAGGTTATGGCTTATATCTAGATGGCATTACTTCATCTCAAGATTAGCTTATAATGATGTCTTCAATACAGTATAAAAATATTTATTTCCCCAAAATGCAGATTGGAATTCTTACTGGAAAGTTTAAATTATGACGTATGAAATTAAAATTGTGTCTTAAATACACATGGGTTTAGAAAAGATCAGTTTCAATCTCTGTGGTCTTAGCCTTCTTTTCCTTTCACAATTATTGTTTCCTCAAAATATTTCCATCTGTAGGAATGCTGAAAAATAAGTACTTAAAAAATCAGTACCCTTTGGTTTTTTTAATTTTTAATTATGTCTAATGTCTGCAATTATGGTTTCCATTATTCACAGAGTTTGCTTTATAATTAGAGAAAATTGAATTGTGTGTTGAGTGTTTGCCAGTAGGGCATTATTTCTTATTGATACAAAATTGTATCAAGTACATGTCTTTGACTTAAAAGAAAAGGCAGGTAGTAGAAATGTATTTTTCCGTTTTCTATTTTTTCCTATTCTGCTTTCTTTAGATTTCTTTTGATATATTTTATTTGCAGTAAGAGAATAAGAGATACTGTAGGTCTCTTCAGAATTTCTTTTCTGTGCCATTATGTAGCCAAGCCTAGGCAACCCAGCACAAAATTAAAATCTGTATCTTAACAACAACAAAATCCAACAACAAAAATCCACTTCTACCACCCGCCTTCAATTTATGGTTTAGGGTTATGTAATGTTTCATAGCTTTGGATTTTAACTAGTAATAACCTGAAACGTACAATACCTGAGTGGGTAGCATATATTGAGAACATATTGTTTTACCTTATTCCCATTTTACACGTTTGTGAGTGAAACTGCAATAATGTGCTACAGATTCAAGCAAAGAACTTTGGATTCCTTTGAGTGTAAAGTGTATAATAATAACAATGTACTGTAGTTTCTGATGTGATTACATTGTTTATTCCCCCACATCTACTTGCCACTATAGCCTTTGTTTGTTGTGAGTGAAAAAAATACACTGTAATAAAGTTGTGAATAACTTTGGGTAAATCATCCTTGAATTTAAGGAAGCTTCCTATTATTCCTCTTGGAATTTTGAATTTCACCCTGAGATGGGCAATTGTAACAAGATTTTATCTAGATATTTGTTTAAACTTTCTCACTTGAGGCACAATTGACCAAATGATCATACATAAGACATATTATGAAAGATCTAGATCCCAAGAAAAAGTTCTAATGCCGAGAAGGATGACCAGCAGAAAGTGATGGCCTCAATTACAATAAAAATATATGCACTGGTAGAAAATTTGAAGAACCAGATTAGGGGCAGGTCATCTCAGAGAAAGTGTATATATACAGCCATTAACCGTTGATACTGACTTGATGGCATGACAGGAAGGAAGGAAAGGAGGAAGAAAGGAACATAGAACATAGAATAACAGAGTTGGAAGGGATCTTGGAGGTCATCTAGTCCAACCCCCTGTTCAAGCAGGAGACCCTTTACCAGGAGTGTCAAACTCAATTTCATTGAGGGCCACATCAGGTATATATTTGACCTTGGGGGGATGGGGTGGGCATAGCCAGGGTGGAGTGGCCAGCATGAAGTCACTTGTGTTGGGGGGCACCTGTGATGGTCCAAGCACTCTGCCAACAAAAATAGGCTCCTGAGCTCCATTTTCGGCTGGGACATCCTCCTGCAACCCTCTGCCAGTGAAAACAGAACTTGGGAGGGCCACTCACGAGCTCTATTTTTGCTGGCAGAGGCACTTTGGGCCAGTCCTTTACTATTTTCAGGGTGACTCCATGGGCCAAATCTAAGCACTTCATGGGACAGATCTGGCCCCCGGGCCTTGAGTGTGACACCCCTGCCCTATACCATTCTGGACAAATGCCTGTCCAATCTCTTCTTAAACATCCCCAGCTATTGCACTTCCACAACTTCTGGAGATAAGCCATTTGACTCATTGTTCTCACTGTCAATAAGTTTCTCCCTAGTTGTAGGTTGGCTCTCTCCTTGATAAGTTTCCATCTGTTACTTCTTTCATTGCCCTCGGGTGCTTTGAAGAAGAGGGTCACAACCCACTCTTCTCTGCGACAGCCCCTCAAATATTGGAAAATTACTATCATGTCATCTTTAGTTCTTCTCTTCATTAGATTAGCTAGACATATCAGTTTCCTGCAACCATTCATCATATGTTTTAGTCTCCAATCCCCTAATTTTCCTGATAGGTCTTCTGTGCACTCTTTCTAGAATATCAACATTCTTTTTTGGTGACCAAAATTGGATATAGTATGCAAGCATAGTCTAATCCTATGTTGTGGGAATGCACAACATTTTTTTCAGCAAGGAATTGCACTTTAGGGGTGTGCTGAGGGCTGCAGGCCAACCTGGGGCAAAGTCAGATTAAACCCCTAATTTTATTTCATGTCATTGTCATTTAAATTTAGCTATAAAAATAAACACCGTTAATCTGATTAGTGCCCAATCATCCATTTAATTATTTTTTTCTTTCAATTTTGTTAAAATTTGTAGTTTGGTAATAAGTTTTATAGGTCTCTTGGGATATTGAATCATAGAATCAAAGAGTTGGAAGAACTTTAGAAGGATTCTAGTCAAATTCCCTTCCCATACCATTATTCACAATATAATTTAATTGAATTTAACCTTTGCTTAAAAGTCTGCAATGATGAAGTTCTCACAACTATAAGAGGTAGGGTATTCCACTGCTCAATAGATCTCATGGTCAAGAAATTGATCCTTCATTCAGGTTTAAATCTTCTGTTGTGATCTGCCAGCAGCCTGTGGAGCTGGCAGCTGAGTTTGACAATGAAGAGGTTGGGGAGGCTGAGGAAGGCTCAGGTGATGGCTCTGATCCAATGCAGAAATGGGGCCAGGGTCATCTGGGAGTTATGTGCAGATTCCAGAGCCTCCAGATTCTGACATAAGTGAGACAGAGGAACAGGCTCCCCCTGTTACCAGTGCGCTCATGTGCAGCACCACCAGAAGGCAAGAATAGTTGGGATTGAAAGGGTGATTCAGGAGTAAGGCTTGGAGATGATTGGCCCCTCCCATAAGACATAAAAGAAGGTGCAAAGACACAGATGCCTCTGCAGGAAGCAACGTTGTTTATTCGCTTCGGTTTGCACTCTGATGCTGTGTGTGTGTTTTGGGGACTCCGGTTGGTTTTTGCACAGATAATTGGCACTTAGGTCATTGGCAGTCATTCAAGTAAGATAAAGGTTTAGCAGATTTTTTCTTGAAAGACTGTGGCAGACTGCTGTTGAATTATTTTGGGACTTATTAAGGGCTGTGAAAGAATATAATTCACAGCCATGGAAATAAAGAGATTTTTTGAACTTAATTGAATGTTTGTTAATGTCCCAGGAAGCCTGGGTCAGAACATCTTCCACCAACTGGTCTTGTCCTACCTTCTGGAGCTACGGGTAATAAGTCTACAACCCTTCTCTCTTAAGCATTTGAACATCATGTCTTTCCTTAGTTTTCTCTTTTTGAGGCTAGAAAAGCCATAACCAGTGCCGTTTCCAGAATATTTAATCTCTATCACCATGAGCCACATTTTTTATATATTCTGGTGATCAAAACTGGATTCAATATTCCAGATGCAGTCTGACACATACAGCATAAAGTGGATGTTTTCATTGCTGTGATATTGCCACTCTGTTGATGCAGTTCAAGACTGAATTGGATCTTTTGGCAGCTGCAGCACATGTTCTGTGATCTACCAGAATACCCATATCCCTCTCCCAAGTAGGAAGTATCAACTGTCTTTCATAGTGCATCTGATTTTTCCCACCTAAATACAAAACTCTATATTCCTAGTGAATTAACTCCAATATTTTGGCTACAGCCCAATAAGTCCTCCCCCAAGACTCATACTTTCTTCATAGTGGCCTCATTCTTCCTCTGATCTTTTGGGAGATTTATTTAAAACTTCTTATTTTCTTTCAAAGGAAGAAAGTCAGTCTCCAGTAGAGCAATAAGTTTGTATATTGTATAACTGTTGTTTGAGACTCCCTTAGGCAAGAACACAACATGGTGCATACCTCATGCATACCGTATGCATTACTATCATGGCTCCTTGCCCATGACTGTAATTGCTCAGCTCTGAACACCTTCCTTTAGGCATTTCCTTGGGTAAATATTCCTGGCCAAATTAACCATTAACCTCCCCTGCAAAACAACAAATCCTGTGAGCATCTCCCAGGTTTAAAAATCTGCTCAAGTTCTATACCAACTTCTGTTTCAAGTGCAGTAGAAGTGACTCAACCAGCTCCAACAGATAGCACTTCCTGTATGGATCACATCTGGTCTACCCCTTTTTCTATCAGCTGTCACCGGTCAGCTGCTTCCTCTGTTTCCGCCTACTTTTGGAGGTATATCCTATCCTGGGGAATCAAGTGTCATACTGTTATGATAAAAATTTCAAATACTGCTAAATTATTTCAGTGACAAATTCCTTGAAAGAGTGTTAATAGTTCCTGACTTAAAATGGAATTATAAAGTACTAGGTATATCACATTGAAGAGATTCAATCATAGTAACATTGTTATTCTAGTAAAGGTTACACGTTGTATTTATGTTTATCATAAAAAATATACCAAATACTCAACTATATTTTCTTCAGAATTACACAGATGACAAATTACTGAATTACCAGTTTTTTAAAATGTCGTTTTACAGTTTCTTCATTGAAAGATAAAGTGATTTGAAAATGATCAATTAATATGTCATTCTTTGGAAAGAATCCAGAATGACAGAAACAATATTGAACTGTCTGAAATATAATTACCTTTTTGCTTTGTTTTCAGTTCTTTACTTATGTTCCTTTGTTTGTTTGTTTGTTTTTACAACTTATGCACTAAAGAAAGCATTTCCACAACTGATGTGCAATTTTACCTGACCAGAACTATTTAATGAGAAACTTCAGTGAGAAATATTGTGAGCCTTATGAAAACCCTGCTAACTTTCCAGTGAAAGTCTATTGCTAAATTAAATTTATTTTATTGAAACTATTTTAGCATCTCCTAAAATTCCCACAAAATGAAAACCTCCAAAGTTGAAATTTGACTGGAACCACTTTATGAAAATTAAAACATAATGGTTGGAGTACATAATTAACTAGTAGTGAGAAGCTTTTAAGTGTCATGCTAAGTGGTTCCATTTTCCCAGTTTTTCCTGAATTCTTAGTGAAATGCTAAAGCTATCTAATCATTTAAGATTAAGGATGAATATTTTTACAGAATTGCTTCAAGCAAATGGATTCCCCC
>JAOYMU010000001.1:90352832-90366686 GCA_025802295.1 Psammodynastes pulverulentus | reverse complement strand
TGGAGAATTTTGCTGATTTTATCTGTGGTGCCTTTGATGTAAGGGAGGAGGGCAATACCATTGTTTTGTTCTGTGTCTTGGTTTTTTGGGGGGTGTCTCCCTTTGGATTAGGTTGGTAATTGTGTTTCTTTGGTATCTGTTGGAGATTAATACATTGGTGGGAGTGTGTAATTCAGTTTTCAGGTGGTCTTTGTCAGCTAGGCGTTTGGTTCTGGAGATGAGGGTCTTGGCTACGGAGTTGATCTGAACAGATGGTGTGATTGTGCATTTAAATAGTGGTTAGTGTGTGTGTTTTTTTGTGGTAAATTGTGTGTCCTAAGAAGCCATTGGGTTTTTTGTAGATTAGAATATCTAGAAAGGGGAGTTGGTCTTTTAGACTAATGGACACACAACCAGGACCACACCCACACAGGATATCACGAAACAGCGACTAACCCACAAACATCAGCTCCATCAACCAATCAAGACACAACAACACAACCAACCAACCCTTCACAGCAACAAAGCCAGCACACCACACCTCCCCATCAGTATTTATAGAGAGACGGCAGCTCTAATCATGCTCTACTCGCACAAGCATGAAGCCGCAAGCACCAGCCTGAAGATGACGAGCAGGTCCTCATCGAAACGTCACCAAGACATGCTCAATCCTACATAGGAAAAGACCCAAATAAAAATATGTTTTATGACTGTTTTCATAGTTACAACCCCCATGTTCATATGATCAAAATTCAGATGCTTGACAACTGGTTCATATTTATGACCTTTGCTTTATCCCAGGATCATCACCATTTCTGCCCTTCCAATGGGGAAGCCAGATTTACTTAACAACCAGGTTACTAGTTTATCAACTGCAGTGACTCACTTAACAACTGTGGCAGTAAAAGTCATAAAATGGGCCAAAACTTACTTAACAAAGGTCTCACTTAACAACAGAAATTTTGGGCTCAGTTGTGGTTATAAGTTGAGGACTACCTGTACTAGGCTATCATCATGGTTTAACCTTAAAATATATGTGAAAATGGAGACAGAAACGATTAAATAAATGAGAGGAACAAAGAAAAAAGAAACTCCAAGAAAACTATAGATTTTTTTGAACCTGGCCAAAAATGATCTGGAAGTGGAAAGCTAGAAGTAATCTCTGATCAGCTCTGGTTTAGTTTTCATTGAACTGAGACCAAAGACTCATGAGGAAGAAATAAGAAGGTGATTTGTTCTAAATGTATCCAACATGAATCCCAGTGAGGCTGTTTTGTCCTTGCTCCATGTTACCCTGTGTGTAGCTTGACATGCAGCTAAACCCACAAAATAGACCACATCATAGATCTGGATGCTTTATTAAAGGAACAGGATGAGTGAAACTGGGAAAAGTAGAACTACATACAGTAAGAACCCAAATATAAAATAAGTGGTGTTGAGTTTCTGATGAACATCACAATAACAAATACAGATAAATCTAAATGTCAGAAGCAGCATTCTGTGTATATGTGATGTGGATTTTTGTCCTCAGATCAGTGTGTGTCATGGATTAGGCTGGATTGTTCCCGGTGTTTCTGTTTCTTCTGCTCAAGGAAATGGAGACTGGCTTCCCAGGATGCACTTGTTTTTTTTGTTTCGGAATGAAGGATGATGAGAAGATGAATGTCTTGAAGGGCTGGATCAGTTTACAAACAATAAAGATTGGTATTTGGCCTCAGCCACTAGATGGGGCCAGAGAACAACAGCGGTTTATACACAAATTATATACTGACGGGATGACAGAAGCACTATCTTGATGTGGTTGTGGGGCTTGTATGTTCTGAGGAAGATGAGAGCTATGCCAGAGGTTCAATTATACTGGATAAGTCTCGTCAGAAGACTCAGACAAAAAATATGGTGAGATGTAAATTACAGAAACCCATAATGGCTCAGTTGTCACTCGGGTCAACAAGGACCATGCTAGATTATTATGTTTTTGCATAGCATAGTGAACAGATTGCTATCGCTTTATTCCAAAAGCTTTCTGGCTTTTTAAGCTTTAGAAAAGCAAATCGCTTTCTTAGTTTTTCCATACATATTTCCTCTTTTATAGAAACAAGTACGCATAATATCTTTAAATTATGTCAGAATGCTATTATTTCTTTGTCATACTGAGAGCCACAATAATTTCTTTTAATGATGTCACTTAAAGCAAGATTTAAATATAATTATACTTCATTATTGTTGCAATTAACATGTCAAATGGTTGTAAAGCTAAGAGCTTAAATGTCCAAAGCTGTATTACAGTGTTGGTTTGTCAAATGATTTTTGTGCCTACGAGTTTTAGTCTATGATCAGTGACTTTCTCAGTGATATTTAAGGAACATTCACATATTGTCTAATGGAATCAGAAATTGGAGGAACGTTATAAATACACTTTGGAAAGATTCTCTGAACTCTCTCTGATAATCTAAAGTGACATTTTTGGTAAGCAAAGAATACAGAAATCCAAATTATACATTTATAGTTTGATAACTATTTATACATTGCATAATTGGATAAGGTTATTACTCAATAAGTATCTCAATTTAAAGAAAAAAAATGGCAGAAAAGGGGGAAAAAGTAGATTATTACCAATTGATCCATAGATACAGTGCAATATGTTGGTTGCAGTTCCTTTGATGAGAATAGTTTTCACCTGTCAAAAACTGAGTCTTTTAATTGGGAACATTTCATGTTATGCAGGTGCTTGACTTATGACTACAATTGAGCTGAAAATTTTTGTTGCTAAGCAAGACAGTTTTTAAGTGAGTTTTGCCCCATTGTATGATCTTTTTTTTTGCCAGAATTGTTAAGTGAATCAGTCCAATTGTTAAGCAAATCATGCAGTCCTGAAACAAATCAGGCTTTCCTCTTTGACTTTGCTGGTCAGAAGCTAACTGGGAAGGTTACAAATGGCAATCACATGACCCTGGGACAGTACAACTGTCATACATACATGTTGGCAAGTGCCTTAATTTTTATCATGTGACCATGGGGATGCTACAGGGGTCATAAGTGTGAAAACTGGTTGTAACAAACTTTTTTTTAGTGCTATTGAATTGAAATTGAATGGTCACTAACGGAATGGCTATAAATCAAGGATTACCTGTAGTTGAATCCTTCCCTCTACAGCTACAGTTTAATCTTCTGCCTCCAGCACATGACCATGACTAGTTAGGAAAAGGGCATTGCTTTCAGACTCCATGTTCTAATAGACCACGTTGTGGCAAAACCTGGGTCACCTAAAGTAACCATGAAGAAGTTTGAACATGCAGCATAAAAAATTAATAGGTAGGAAAATAACAGCAGGATTCCAACAAAGCATTGGCAGCTTGCTGACCAGCCCTCAGCGAAAGCAGATCCATAATGTATAGGCCTTTGGCCTGCTACATTTCAAAGAGGAAAAAAAAGGCAAAAGCAGTGGAAATCATAGCATGATGTTAGAATGTTTTTGATAAACCCATAGGTGGCCTTCTTATTATTAATCCCTTCCTACTAGATCAGCATGGCAACTGTATTATCTCTGAATATGATCAGTGAATATAAACAATGTGGTGTACATAACCATGGGTTCCTGACTGATTCTTCTTTCCGTCCCCCTCAGGGACAATTTGACTTCCTGTCAATATTTTCTTACAAGGTTTCTTTAAGCAAGTAACATATATGAAGGGGGGGAGGACATCTCATAGGTTTGGTAGTGAATGTAATTCACATATGTTTGTGTGGCGGGGTATCATTTAGTACCACAACTATTAGTGATTTGTTATGACACAGTGTGTGTATATGTACATTGTAGTAAGATTGTGTATGTGAGAGAGACGGGGGAGGGAAGGAGCATGGCTGGGTTTGATTTGAAGGCAGACAAACTTAGGTGAGTCAGAATGCAAAGGAACAGTCTGAAATCTAAGTCCACCAAAGGTGAATGGTAATAATTTGATCTGGCCAGAGAAGAGAAGTCCTTATGATGTTGAGCTCCATCCTCAGCCCATTATTCTGTGATACTGATGAATGGGACTGAAATCCATTAAGACTTACTGTATGACCCACTGAAAATCTTTGAAAGGCTACAGTGTCCCATCATTTTTGCAAACCTCTCAACTATTCCAGTTTAAATGTTTACTTGGACCTAACCCAACAATAACGCCAAGATTTCTACTTCAAGTTGCCATGTTGCATGCTGAGGGAGATAGTCCTATAAAGGTAAGAAATTTAGAGCCTAAATAGCCATTGCATGTTACTTGGCAGCCTGTCCAGAAATAACTGGGATATGTTGTGAATCAATCATACAGTAAAAGATGGACTGAACTAATGGATCTTTTGCTTTGAATTATAAATGACACCTGTGACTTCCAATGCAAATCTTCAAGTGATAGCTCTCTTAATTACAATACTGAAGTCCTGCCATTACCTTTGCATGATAAACTGCCTTGACCACTACTTTGATCTGTGGTTTTATGTGCAATACCTTTCAGGAGTGTGGAAATGAGAAAATCATTACTGGAAGTAATTTCAGGGATTGAAAAATTAGATTTCTTAGCAGCACCAAATGATTTTCAAGACACTCCTGTTCTCTTTAAGAGACAAGTTGCCTTAAAAAACTGAAAGGATGTTTTACATAGTCCTGAATATGGATCTGATTATGTGTGTTCATGTAAAAGAATGTAGTGGTTGCACTGGATTCCTGCACAGAAGAGCTCAATTTACTTTACTATGTCACATTTTCCACAAAGTTTTACCTTCCTTTTTTTTTTTTCATTGCTATCATAAAATGGAAACCTGGATGATTTTCACATTGATGGATTTCACCATATGAGCAATTACAAAACACTCAACAGGTAGATGGTTTCCACCATTCTGTCTACTCATCTAAAACCCTTAACATTTTCCAACTTGATACTTAATAGGCAGATGCACTAACTTCTAAACCAAACACTGCAATTACCTCCATTTTTTTAAAAAAAATTATAATATACATCTCAGATAAATTTGTTTCATTTTAAAAATGTGTCTTTTTTTTCTTAAGTAGAACTCCAGTAGGAATCCAAAGCATGGACATAAAGGGAAATATGTAATGACTGAATGGCTGAAAATGACAATATTTTTTTCTGCAAGGTTTTTGGTTTTTAATAGTGTTAAATAGTGCATCATCAGGTCTCATTTCATTATTCACATTGGCATATTTGAACAATTAAACTGAGAACTGATTAACACTTAATTTACTGAGAAACAATCTACTGAGAAACGAAAGGGCTGAATCTAAAGTTTATTCCTCTTAGTTGAGGGCATTAAAATTTATCCAAAATAATTTTAGTCTACCCTAAAAAGAATCCAGATGTTTACTTATTAATATACTAAGATGTCAGTCTTTTAGGTGATATAATACTGAATTATATTGGAAATAAATAAAATATAATGTAAAGGATTATTTATTTAGCTACTCAATTAACAAGCTGTCTCAATCACTGAAGTGACTTGAAGAATAAAACGCAGCTTACAAACATCAGCTGCAAGTTTACAAACTTTTTGGGCAGAATCTGTAAGGAAACAACAATTTGACACGACAAGAACAGCATGCTGATTTGATAGAGGAACAATTTGAAAACAATGTAACAGATGCACATATAAGAATAAAATGTGTATTTGATAATTCAAATAAACAAAATACAGAAGGTTGTCTAATTTTGACCAATGCCCCCATTATTTGATTAAAATAGATTCTCTGACTATACTATTCTTTAGCAAATATATCTATATACTTTCTTGCTTCTTTCTTGTTTCTTGCTTCTTTCATTATTCCATATGTTTTACAGTTTCTATTAACATCTCAGACTAAAATAGCAATGCTGATGTTATCTATGTAATTAAAACCCATTGATAGGGGTGGCAGTTATTTCTGAGAAAATGTTAAGGATTGAAGCAGTTTTTTACTTGTCTCATTCAAAATTTCCAAATCCCTTGTATCTTAACTAAATCTGCTTCCTTTGTGAAAGTAGAGCAATCATCAGTAAATCACGTGAAAATATCAAGGCTCATCCACATTTGTAATAGTCATAATGATGAAACATCAAATAGCATGGATAAATAAATCAATAATGTTACTACTATTTTGATGTCAAAAAATGTAGATCTGAAATCTTGAATTTTACTATTCAGACTATTTTCTTACAGTTCAAGTTTATTGTTTTGTGGTAAGTTCAGTCTGAAAGCTTTCAATTTATAGATGAAGTATATTGTGAATACAGATAAAGATCCTGTCACTTGTCCATCACAGAGATGAAATGATGGACAAATTGCAAGAAAATATACAGAATGAAGTGATAAAAAAGAATTGTGATTTCACCAGGATAGACAGCTATTGAACCTGTTATTACATGATAAAATACCAGTCCCCCAAATGTTTGACACTAGCAGATCACTCTAGAACTCCAAAGATCGTTGTTGCTTCAAGGCTTGCTTAATCTTTGGAGGATTTAGGATATAAGAGGATGTGTTGTGGATTGATCATAACTGTATTATACATGGCAATTACACAGGATAAATTAAATGGTCTGAGTTCCATGCAGTTACAGAAGCAATGGAGGCTGAACAATCAGCAATTAATAGTGTATTTTTCTTGACACTATAAAATAAATGTGATTAGGAAAAAGACATGGTTTTTATTTCACTTGAAGAAATGTTATTTGGAAAATCTGAAATATATAATTATAAGGATATATAAATACAGGGCTTTTTTTGAGGTGGAACTAGGCGGAACGCCATTCCGGAACCTTTTCGGAGTCCGTGTCACGTGTTCCATCTCCACCAATCGTGCGCTATCACTTCCGGGTTTTTTAGCGCGACGACGGGGGGGCGCGTTCCGCCACTTTTCAGCGCCGAAAAAATGCCCTGTATAAATATATAACTATAACCATAACCATAAATATAACCATGACTACATATCTATATATACTGTATACACAGTACAATATGTATGTTTCTGTGTCTACACACACATTTTTCATATATATCTGCATATCAGATAAGCCATTGTTTTAAAATATTTTTTGCCTACAAAGGCATTGGAACACAATTAAGAAATCATCACCATTGTTTAGAGATTTATGATCATTTATCCAAAGTTCTAATTGATAACTTTAGGTCTAGTTATAGTATACTAATGCAAAACTATTAATTGAGGTACCTAGCAGCTGTCAGAAAAAAAGAGACAATAGAATAATACCTAGAAGATTTGCACTTCTATTTGTTCAGGAAGTGCAAACCAATTGAATTTTAAGGTTGGCAGAGCTTCTAATCTAGTCTTCAAATCTCTTACTACTTCAGCTGGTAGCTCTTTCACTCAATTACTCAAAGTTCTTTCCAAGCAAATTGCATTGACTGTGGATTTATTTTTTGTTCCCTTGCCAAAAAGAAAGAAAGAAAACAAACAAGAGCTGTTTGCGAGGAAAGCACTTCATTTCAGATGGTTTGTATCAAATGTTCAGCACCACAGCTTCCAGTATCTGGCTGCTGCTTTCTGATGTCACTTTTTTTAACCTTATTTTTTTCTTGGGTGGCTGCATGGATAATTCAATTTTTCCCCACTTCCATTTTGTACTGCTGGTCATTTTAACCTGTTTTCGCTTGTTATCCCCATTAACAAAGTGCCTGATTGGTTTCAAAAAGAAGCTACTTCAAGAATTGCTTGTGGAAAAGTTGGAAAACATGAAACAAATTTTAATGGTGCCCTGTATTATGGAAAGTGCCAGTTGCCTCTTGAAAAAGCACCTTTGGGACAGCCATGACCTGGATGACTGAAAATCTCCATTGACATTTGGCTATGCACTTTGGGATAAACACCCTTTGAATGGTGCAGAAGTATGAATGAATTTTCATAAAAATTACAGACTACAGGAACCATCTGTCGTTCAGTTTGAGATGCAGACAACACAGACTCATCCCCAACAGCCTGCGCCTATGTTCAACAGTGAAAGGACACAGGGCAGAAAACATCCGCAGAAAATACAGCTCCACAACACAGTCCTTTCAACATTTCCAGGAATGCTCTACATCCATTTTCACCACTCAGGTGACCCTGAGGACACATGCAAACCTCCAGGTGGCCTCAATGACTTGCTAAAAGAATGCTAAAAATGCAAATAGCCAGCTGTCTGCAATGAGAATAAATCCTTCCATTCCTCACCATCCAGTCAGAGCTGAAGAAGCTTCTTAGATGAGAAACATCTTCAGAGAAAAACAAATAGTCCAGTTGCCTTCTGAAAAACCACCTTTGAGATAATCAGCAGAATATTTAAAAACGTAATGGGGTATTTTAGTTCCACACAAGAAAACAATTTATTTTTGTTAATATAATACATTAATGCCATTTTCTTTTCTTTTTAAGTATCCTTGCTTCGTATGACCCACATTGATTTCATATCCGTTTACCCCTTTCTTTTAAAGATCTCTTTTGAGCTAAGAGTATGAAAGACAATGAAACACAATATGAATAGCATATTGTATAGCATATTCATCAAAGCAACTTGTTTTGTCAAAGTTAGCTTGTGTAGTTGATCCAAGAGTAAATGTCTTATTCTTTATTCTGCTGATAAAGGAATTATTTATTTTGCCTGTAAGGGAAAAACTTAGTGTATATAATTTATTTATTTATTGAATTTATATTGCCACCTATTCACCCATGGCGACTTGAGGCAGCTTACAGATTGAAAACCACATTTAAAACAATAAAAACTAACAAATAAATTAACAAAGTACAATAGAACAAAATAACCCCCCAACTCCCTGCCCCGACGACAGCAGATCACACGAGCCATTTGATGGGCTCCATCCCGCTCTGAGTTCCCCAGGCCTGCTGGCAGAACCAGATCTTCAGCACTTTCCAGAAAAGTATTAGAGTGGGAGCCATTCTAATCTCTGGGGGAATGATGTTCCAGAGAGAGGGAGCCACCAAGTAGAAGGCTTTTCTTCTGGGTCCCACCAGGTGTATCCCCCTCGGGGATGGGACCCGTAACATTCCCTGGGTGAAAAAAGTTTCATAAGATGGCAATAGGGGGAAAAAGCAACAAACAATGGGAGGTTCTGTCTGCCATGGCAGTATGCTATGTTTTATTCTTAGAAAAAGCAACATAGAAAGCAAATTGGGTAAGAACAGAATGCAATTCTGAACCATTCTAATTTTAGATGTAAACTATACTATACCATCTCAATTGGAGTTCACCAATATTCAGATGTGTAACATAACTCAGGTTCTAAAATTCAGTTTCCCAAATTGTCCATTATTGTATAAAGTCTCTGAATATGTGAAAATGACACAGTCCTCCCCTGCTTAATAAAAACAAGCATTCATACACAGCTGGGATTGTTTCAAAAGGTTTCTAGGTCATAGAAGTGTTCCAATGTTTGAGGGGCTGCCCTAGAGGGAAGGAGGTCAACCTATTTTCCAAGGCACTGGAAACTGATCAAGGAGAGATTCAACTTAGAAATAAGGAGAATTTTTCTCACAATGGGAACATTAAACAATGTTCCAATAAATGGAACATCTTGACTTCAGACGTTGTGGGTGTTTTATCACTGGAAGCTTTCAAGAAGAAATTGGACAGCCATCTGTCAGAAATGGTATAGAATCTCCTGCTTGATCAAGGGGTTGGACTAGATGACTTACGAGGTCCCTTCCAACTCTGTTATTCTATAATTATACCTCAGACATTTCAGCAAACTTATTTATTAGACATAGAATGGCATTTTTTCAGTAAACTGTAATATATGCATGAATACTCTATCTGTTAATGCTCTAATTCTTCTGGGAAGTTTTAAATCAATGTCACCTGGCATACTATTTTATTTTCCTGGAATTGGGAACAACTTTAATCTAGTGTTCATTAGTTTGCATTTTTTTTGCATGAACTATTTCCATGTTGAGTTGCTTGCTGCTGTTTGTAGAGAAGTACCACAAAAGAATCCAGCAGTATCGCATCTGGTCATTATCCTTTTGTCTGAGGCAGACAGATGACTGCAGTTGTATTATCCAAGTGAGTTTTTTCCACACTTGCCCATAATGATTGCAATACACAGCTGTGCAGGCAGATTCTTAATAGGCCTTACATAATGACAATCCAAAGCTATTAAGATCAGTTCAGAGCAGATTTCTGAATATGTACCAAGGTTACATCTTTTATATCTTTGGGAATGGCTCTGGCAGATGTGAATAACATCTTCCTGAACCCGACTTTTATTACATTTCAAGAAGAAATTCTCAGCACTTGGATTTTATAATTTCCCATCATATAACATGTTTAGGTTCTATTTCTTAGCACCAAGCTAGGTACCAGCATCCTCATTGTTAGCCAAAATAATTGCATAAAGCATAACTAAAAGAGTTAAGATCAGCAGTGGTTTCCTACCAGCGCTGCCACCGGACCGGTGGCAGCACACGCACGTGCGCAGCTCAGACAAGCCCCAGCCAAAGTGCCTCTCAGCTGTTTTAGCATGGCAATCTGCTCAGCCGCGTCATTTAGCTGAATGGATAAAGCTAAATAAAGAGCGTGGGCAGGTGGGAGGGCCCACAAAACGCTTATCATTGGAGCTACCGCTCACCAGTGCTGCCAGATTAGGGGTGAACCGGCAGCATACCACCACTGGTTAAGATGTGCAGAGATGGATGAGCAGGAATGATTGTCAAACTCCTAAAAGGACAAGTCAAATTAGATCTGAGCTTAGATAAGCAGAAATTTTGGCACATCACTATAATGATATGGAAAATTTCCAAACAATTGTATTTCCCAAATTACATTATCAAGAATGCATTATTAAACGTATTTAGTGTATTTGCATCCCTGAAGTGTGAATGATTACATGTTCCCTTTTCCTGAGCTGCTGAATCACACCACTTTCCCTATGGCCAGAACAAGGACATCAATATACCAAGAGGAAAGAAATAGCTTTACTTTTTAAAATATATTTGTATATTATGCACTGGTCCATTGGCTTCCATGCAAACAGGGTCTCTCCAAAGTGCTGCTTTAGTCAGCATAAAGAATAGTCTTTACTGCTGATATTTTTAAAATTCATGAAAAAAATGGCTTCAAGTCAGAAGCAGAACGTCAGGCCTAATGTTCTGCTTATGAAAAATGTATGTGTAAAAATGTCAGCTGGTTTTACCACTGGAATGTATAGTCCAGAAGAAAAGAGCTTCTATTAAACTAGAAGTATTCTGTTTGGACTGTAGTACATGCAGAGAAGTGTCAATTCAGTTTCCCAGAATATGGCTGCAAATTATCCAGGCGTCAATAAAACAAGATCCGTCTTGATCTCACTGTCATCCTCAAAGTATTTGATTTGAAAGAAGAGTTCAAGTACAAAATTGAAAGGTGCTTTTCTTGCTTTTACTCAAAATAGAAAGCAAAAGGCATCCTTTACAGTTCCAAGCGTTACTTTTGCCCTTCCTTTACCAGGATAATGCTGGAAACGTAGGTCCTATTCTTGATATATCAGTACTAATGTAAATGACACTTAATGAAAAATGCAACAGAGTAAACCGTGACAAGAATGAGGCACACTTAGATGAAGTGAAAAGGAAAACTAATAAGGTTCCTGCCAGTCTTCAACTCTTATTTAGTGGGAAAGAGAAGAGAGATTATGATTTCCTGCCAGGTGGAATGGAAGAATGTAACTCAGCTTACCTGTTTTAAATAGTCTTCATCTACCGGCATCAAACTTCCTTAGAAACTTTTTAACCTCAGCTATTATCAGCTGAAATAGGAACAAAACTCTAATCCTTGGATTTGTTCCTCACAATAGGTTGCAAAATTAACATTTGCCCTTTCAACAATATTCTACCTTACAAAAACTTGGCTATAATTTCCTTTTATGTCATGATTTCATCCTTAAGAAGTCTATTGATATATTCCCTGCTCAGTGAATTATTTCCCTGAATTACAGGACAAACAAGATAAATAAAAAGAGGCTATACCTGACCCACCTAACCAAAAATATTGGAGGTTTTTGAAAAATAAGCATCAATTATCTTCCCAAATTATTCAGTTTCATTCTCAAATCAAAAAAAATGTCAAATATGACAAAGAAAAGCCCCAAACTCCAATAGGAGTTCCCGAATTATGGTCCCGTTTTGTCAATGTGTCCCCTAACTGTTGGCACAATTGTTATTTAAATAGGGAATCCACAAGCACCATACCATTGCTAAGAGTATCTAAAATTTCCTGAGAGACCCATATTGTTTGCAAGTTTCTTCAACATAAATTTGGTAGAGAAGGGAGTCATAGATATGAAGGGAACACACCTGGCCTCAAACCTCTCCTGAAGGAGTGACAAGCCAACTATAAAGACTCCTAGAGACAGTAGTGTACAATTCAATATAAAGTATTTTAGGATGGTGGGTAAGAAAGTGAATCAGAATTTAATGAAGAAGACTCAAATACCCCCTTTCTAATACATTATGCATTATGATGAAAGAATGCAAACTGGCTTCTACCTCCTCCCCTAAGACCGGCTTCAATAATCTGGTTTGGCCCTGACAGTACCTTGTGACTGCCTTATTGCACCTTCATAATGGAAAGTTCCCGGGGAGAGTATAGTGCTCATTATCCACATCACAGGACATTAGAAGTTGGAAGGGAGAAGGACCAGTACTGTAGTGCAAAGGTAAGATATTTTGCAGGTCATGCATCAACTCTCCAACTTTGATGTACTTCTACCTCCTCAGGTACTACCAGCAGAAGTTCACAGTTCTTTCCTTGAAGCTGGTTTCTTAAAAACTTCCTGTGGAAATAATAAGCACAAAAAGGCACAAATAAAGTTTGAGTATATTTTGGAATTTTTATAAACAGCGGAGTGTTAGGAACATGCAAACTATTCTGAAAAGTTCCGCTCTCCTACCTGTTCTTTTATTACGTTCTCCAACTATAGAGACTTGGAGAAAGTGTAGTAATCAAAGAAATGAGGCATAGATAGCGCATCTGCTGGATTTACTGGAGCTAGTTAATGGAATAAAGTGGTAATGGAAGAGATCACTAAATTATATATACAGAGATTGAGAACCATTTTAAATATAAGAATAGGACTGCTGCCAACGGGTAAGTTTGCTGTTCTTAAATTTCTATAATGAAATTCAAGAGTTGCAATATGATATATAGTATTGTGCTTTTTTTAGGCAGATTATCAAATACAGCAGTGCATTTTATCTCAGAAATAGCTTGCTTATACTGTTCAGTCTATGTGTAACCAAGCATAAAGCTATGTTGCTGTTTAGCTTTATAAAATGTCACTGTAAAAATACATGCATGTGCTATTGGAAGAAGCCACAAGCTAATAATCAAAAAGTCTATTTCTTTGTTGATTTCTAATAATTAAAGTCGAATTAATGCATAAAGAACCATACATGCTCTTCATGCAGTGCAGTTGGATAAAGATTGGATTCAGCAGCTGCTACTTGAAATAAATTTTCAGATGGGCTATTTCCTTCCATGTTCCTGAAAACAAAACTATTTTAAACACATAAAAAATAGCAAACCTGTGGTTTGGATTTGCTGAAGCCCAAAGCAACTAGTACCTCTCTGTGTGCTAACTTGGCTAAAATCTAACTGCTGCTAATGGCTTGGCATTAGATAGTTTAGTGAGTTGTATAAATTTTGTTTAATTCAAATATAATCCACTGAATTTGGCAACTGATACTATTTCCAAATACAGTACTGAATATATCAGTTCAAAACTTTTATCTGTCATAAGCAGCGAAAATAGTTACATAAAAATGTAACTATTGTCAAACTCTACAGCAGGCATATAATTTGCCATGCAGGAGAGGGAGGAGGGAGAAGCCCTCATTACTCCATTACCCCCCACCTC
>JAOYMU010000001.1:90316934-90330070 GCA_025802295.1 Psammodynastes pulverulentus | reverse complement strand
ATTACAGGCAGCTGGCTTGTTAGCAGAAGTCTGTAATTACAATTACTGCATCCTATCTTCTGCGCCACCAAGGCTCTTGGAGATAAACAAATGTCAAAATTCCAATGCAGAAGCACTCTTTTAATTTTAAATGATGAAATATAAATATGCATTGTTGAGGGGAAAAAAGCTGATTTTCAGAGCTGCTCAATTTAACAGAAAAACAACAGTTCCCAGATGAGTTTAAAAAGTGTGGTGTGGAAAAACCGCTGCTCCAATCAGATCACAAAATTATAATGGTCTGATAAATACAGGAGGGAATTCAGATTCACAATTAATATTAATGATCACCAAAAATAAAACAAAAACTTCTTAGATTAAAAAATGTATTTTCAAGGTTGCAAGCTGAATGCTCAGTTTTCATACATTTTCACTCAAGAGGCAAAAAAATCTGAACTAGCATATGTAGAATAGAATGATTAAATTTAACATCTTTTTATCTAACTTTTTCCTATTCCTATAGAGAACAGAGTATCTTTGAATAATATTTTCTTTTCTTTTTTTATTCCATTGTTATCCTGGATATTCCATTTTAATCACTTAAACTTAAGAAATATGCTCATTTTATCTTGGCATACCTTTTGACTCCTTTCCCCCAGAATTCTCCCAGCAGTTTCCTAAAAGAATAAAGGGCCTTTTTATATGGGAGGGGAGGAGTTGAAGAATCATTCTGTACCTTTAGAATCCTTGATTGAAATGTATTGTATGGCTGATATCTCACTTATCTGCCCTTGTAGCTCCTTTGGGCAGTGGGATGGGAGTGGGGATATTATTCCCTGGAATAAGGTTATTATCAACCTCATTATGGGAGAGGATATTATACTACTAGTCTTAAGAACACTATGGTACACTTCCTCTTTAAGTGGCTGTCCCTGAATCCAGAGGTGCTAGGTAACTATTGCCTGGTCACCAAGCTTCCTTTTATTATGAGGATTATAGAGATAGTAGTGAGGGAACAATTTCTGAATACCATAAATGAAACAGATTGTGTAGACATTTATCAGCCTGAGCATGCAATGGAGAAAGCTTTGGTATGATAGTACTGGTCCTTTTAGACCACACAATGGCTTTCAATACTATCAGCCGTGATCATCTTCTGGACCTACTTTGGAAAATATGGATTGGTTTCACTCTTTTCTTAGTGGTTATTCAGTAGTGGTATGAGGGAAGAGGTCATCTTACTGGTTGGGTGCCACAAAATCAATCGTTTGTTCCCTATTGTTTAATATCACTATGAAAGCAATGAGTGAGATCATATAACCTTTTAGGATTCAGTATACTAAGCATCTGTCAGGTATGGAAAATTGAAACGACACATTAATGTCCTGTTAAGATGATTACTTATATCTAGATTCTTGACCAAGAATCTGGTCAACTAACAGTCAGCACTAAATTGGCATAGATAAGAATCAAAGGAATGCAAGAGAGGTTAGACTTAGAACATTCATGGGAACACAATGACTCTTTCAGGTTTCTGCTTAAATCACAGGTAGGAGCTAATTCATTGTATCCAAAATGCAGCAATTCATATATTTGACCCTTATCCATGGAATTAAAATTATGCTAATGCTATGAGTCCTTCATTGCCTATCTGTTGGCTTTTACTTGAATTTAATCTGTAAGTCCCTTTATGGTTTAGCACCAAGTTACCTTCAGAACCACATCCCCACATATCAACTCAATCTACTCAATTTTACTGAAAAAAGCAAATGACAGTCATCTATTTTAGGGAGCGTTAGGAGGCTGAAACATGGAGGCACTGCTTTTCTGCAGCAATGCCAATCCTCTGAGATTTCCTCACAGTGGAAGTTAGATTAGCTTGACCTTTCAGAAGTACTTGAAGATGGAACTCTTCCAGATGGCATTCGAAACTTGATGATTCTGTGGGAAAGGTTTAATTTTTTTCTTGCATGCTTCATGTTTTGCCCAATATTAATTTGACTATGGATGTTTCAGTGATGTTTGTATTCCTGTATAGCTACCGAGAATCGTGCGGAAATGTGGCAGAGCTTAAACATGAGAAATAAAGAAGCTATGAAGTCAAACTTGAACCTACCTTCATAAAAATCTTTATCATGGTTGAATTGAGTTAATCAATTAAACATCTGCCTGAACTTCATAAAGAACAAGAGAAAAAATAGTTATCTGAGTCTGTTGTTCATGAGTAGTTTGTTTTCTCAAAGTTTTCCCAAAGATTATCTACGTTGTTTTCTTTTGGGAAAACTGCCATTTTGTATATTAGATGAAACTACCACTCCTAAGATAAACTTGAAACATCCATCAAATTGCATCACACATCATAAATTCTAGATGATGGTTTGCTGATATTCTATTCATTTGGTCCTGCAGAATAGCTGGACACTACTGCAGATTGTGCTCTAAAAATAATATTGACATTTTGACATTGTTAATTCTCTTTAAAATAATGAATACTAACTGTTCATTTATCAGCACTTAATTATTATTAATTTTTGGGAGTATATGTGCCTTATACAATAATATTATAAACACTAGCCACAATCCAGATAGTCCCTTTATTTGCATACAGAAACCTCTGAGATCTCTCCAGGTCTTTCAAAATATGAAATGGTAGCAATTCAAGCCTATTCAGCAGTCCCAAAATGACAAAGTGAACTTTGCTTTCAATTTTTTTTAAATGGTATACCAGAAGTTAAAGTAAATGGGATTAGCACAAGTAAATCAAATACAGAAATCAGAAACACCTCAAATTATATAGCAGGTTGCAAACTTTTCTGCATTATGTGCCTTGATCTATGGGAGGTTGAATCTAGGGTTATAGTAACAAATGTGCCTGTGAAATTATCATGGTTACCTAATTGCATATGTAAGCAAAGCCCAATCATGTGAGGATATGATACCTGTTAGTGTACAAAGGTAATTAAAAGCACACCTTACAACAAAGTCTTATGATGTACTGTGCTCTAGCTTAGACTCCAAAAGATTATTTTAAAAAATGTATTCAAAAGTCAGAAGAGAAAAGAGCAGATTCATTTCTAGTTGTGGTGAATTCCATAATCGGGGTGCAATTTTTCCCACTAGCAATCAATCCCATCTGTAGCAAAGTATCTTTAGAGGTATCCCTTTCTAGGATGCACTGAGGTGATGTTCCTCAAAATTACTGCATTTGGGGGGGGGGGGTGTCAAAATGATGAGTTAAAGCAATACAATACTTAGTTTACCTGTGAAGCATTTGATGTCAATGTTCATGAAAACCTTATCTAATTAACATTTCTCTCCCTCCTATGAATATCTATGCCACAATTTATAAATCAAAATCCATTGGTTTGCTGCCTTTATTAGCATATCTAGCTTTATTTATGCAGATTAGATTAAAATCTGCAGAATAGATTAATATCCATAGTTTTCAGAAGCCTAATTGTGGCTTTTTACAATTTATGCTTTTCTACAATTGATTTGACATGAAGAAATTAAAACCGAGACCAGTGAGAATGGGAGCCACTGCCACAGTACAATGGTCCCACTCTCAGTATTTCACATTATTCATCCAACTCTATAGTACATGTAATGCTGTTAATTACACATATTTCAAAGCAAAGCAAGCACACAAGTATCCATTTTCACCAACCAACCATTCATATTATATATACAAAGAAAAAATATTGGATTAAGCACATTTACCCACCAATTTCAGTTTTCCTATAGGACTGCTGATAAAATCTTCCCACAAACATTTACAGTGTTTATTTTCTATATTTAAGCTTTACTCTTTCCATCTCCACTGTGTCTTGGACAACCAATGTTATTCACTGATATCCTCTGATGTTTCAACAGTTTTTTCTATTCTAGCCTCAGTTTCTTTAGTATCTTTGCTTGAAAGATCCCGCTTCACATTATCTAACTGTCGGGCACAAGAAATCAGGAACCAAGGTTGTTCAAAGGAGTACAAGTTTATTCCATGCTATCTCTCTACAAGAAACTGAACTATTAATGGTCAAGGTAGTTCCAGTGTTTCTTGATGGGGAAGCACTATTTCTGAAAGAGCTGGTCTGTGATTTAGAGATTCTCTTTCGGGTTTCTGCTTAAACCACAGATAGGAGCTAATTCATTGAGTCCAAAATACAGTGGTAGATGTGAGTCAATGGAATTCAAGGAAGGTTGGACTTAGATCCCTTGTGGGCATGAAGGACTCCAAATTGATGATGCACTTGACCCTCCTTGGGGTCAGCCTGGTCATCTCCTGCATCAACTTGCACATTATGATGTCTATTCTTTATTGTAATTTTTACCTGTAACCTTTAGAAATTGCATTCTGGTAGTCTAACAGCACAGGTTTGTCACTTAGGACAATAAGGACAGGTAGAATATTCTCTAAAGGATTAGTAATTATCTGACCTCTATTGTCTTTTTCTATTTACTATATAAAAGCAATCAATCAAAAATAAACAAATAGACCGGCATATTTGTGTGAGACAGCTAAAATTCACTTTGACAAGATGGTTTGTACCTTAGAGGTTATATGATTCTCCTCTTCAAGATGAAAAGGCAATGTAATTTGATTTGTCTTATGAAGATTTCTTTTTGTGTTGCCTCACAGCTTTGAACGGCAATAGCAATTACCACAAAAGGTTTCCATGTATATTTTATGCCTCTGCAGAAGCCTCTTCCCACTATTGGACATGGCAATTGAAGTCTCAGAGGAGAGGCAAAGTGAGGCAACATGGCTGCTTTACCCTTAGAAAAGGTGGAAGAAGTGCATTGCTTTGTGAAACAACTTTGAGAAGATGCAGTGCAGAAGCCTGATATTTTTCAAGACATAACTATTGTTTTGTGGCAGATTTGCTGCTTGTTGGTAGGTTATCAGCTGAAGGTTAAATAAGCCACTTATATGTTAGGCCTCATTCACCTGAAGATGAGAAGGGACAAGGATAAAATGTCAAAGTTTTCTCACTGCACTCATAGCTGCATAGTTAATAGTGGCTGTTTCTTGTATTTTACAGTCTTTATGATGCAATATGAAGCTTGCTGTCATTGTAGTAAGACAAATGATACTAGGCTTTGATGTAGTTTTGAGAAATGTGAGTGAGAACACAAGCATAACCATATGGAAGGAATTTCTTAAAGGCCAGATAAGTTCAAACTTTTTACAATTTTCATATCAGTTTAATACAACTGGGGTGAGATTTTAAATTTTGAAATATCGCAATGTAAAATTCTTCTTTAACCTAGGGGGAAGGACAACAACCTCTGGATTAAAAAATAAAAAAGAATTGGGTTCAATATGGACATGAGTAGGAACTTCCTTCCTATTCTTAAGGTTATCAATCAGTAGAATAAGTGGCCATATGAAACAGTAAAGTCTTCTTCATTGTATATCTTCAAACAGAAGTTTGAAGGTCATCTGTTGGAGTTGTACAGTGTAGTACAGTGTTTCTGGACCTCAGTAAGTTTAAGAAGCTGGAAGGGAATTGTGGGAATTGAAGTTCCCCTGTCTTAAATTTGCTGAACTTGATACACACTGCTGTAGTGGATCTTAGTTAGAACAGAGCTTTAGCTAAATGATTTCTAAAATTCTAATTTCTTTACAGTGCTGAAACAATTATATCAGAACATATTTTTTACATTCCATTTTATCATTTTCTTCTGCAACTGGAGACAAGGGGGAAAAATTGTGCAAGGCTTCATGGCACTCACACAATGGGCATGTTGACTATATGCATCTATAATAATTCTAATTAATAAAACTAAAGGCTATGATAAATGATTTGTTATGTGAATTGTTCAAATAAATAAAAATAATTCGTTGGAATAATGATAAGATTATGTTTTTGCATCACTTTTAATATATTTGGATAGGAGAGATATTTCTTTATTTTTATATATCAAAAATTTTGAAATGAATCAATTTCTTTGAAATTTTTCTTATTATTTTAAAGTAACTCTATAAAGATCTATGCAATTCTAAACAAAAAGGTGGCAGTTTTGTTTTTTGTTTTGTTTTTGTTTTTTGTTAGTTAGGCCATGTTCCCTTAAGATGTAATTTTAATACATACCAAACATAACCATAAATTATGGCATTTTTCGATTCATTACTATTTCACTTTAAAGACATTAACAAATTATGAAACTCAGGGAAGGGGAATTATCATAGATGGAAAATGTCCACCTTTTCACATTGTACCCATAGCTACATATTAGTTGACTGGCTATTTGACGTGATGCTTCTGAAGAACTGTTCTTTGATGATTCTATAAGACCAAAAGGAACTAAATATTTTACTCTTGGGAATAAGGCATCTTCTAATAAATTAAGGATGAAGCTCTTGATCTTTCCTAAAGCAGGAAGAATCTGATGAGTGGTCTTCACAATCAGTTATTGTCTTTAAAAGGATCCTACCTTGCATGTTTTTCATTGCCTGCTGCCATGTAGTCATTAATCTAGCAAAAAGGAAGATAAATGTGGTTTTTGTTAGTGGTGGAAGTTGTAGTGGTGATGATGGTAAATACCACTCCTTAGCTATTCTTTCTTCTAATCTAGTAGTTCATCACCGTCATTCAAATCAGGAATTTCAGGATTCAGATCAGAACCATGATTTGGCAAGAGTAGATAATATCACAAATAACAAATAAATTCATCTTTAAAATGTGGGATAATAAACATATGTCTGGTAAATTCTTCTCAGAAACGTAGAAGGTAAGGCCTGGAACTACAGCTCATCTGGCCCAACTTCCTGTACATTGAGGAATTATTACAGTATTTCCTCTAAACAGTCATTCAGATTCTGATTAAACACCTCCAATGTAGGAGATTATCACCCAACATAGCATGTCCTATTGTTTCACAACATTTGCACTTAGATTTTTTTTTCTTGATGCCCAACCTAAACATTCTTCTTTGAAGCTCAGTCAAGAAACAGACACTACTGAGATTTCATGTAAGTTGCTTTATTTCGTAACAGCATCTTGAAAACCTCTTCTTGTTTCTTTCTTTACCACCTTAAACTAAACAAAATCAAGGCAGAGTTATTTTGAAATTATTTCTCTGTTTCATTCTTTGTACTTTTTCTGCAAAAAAGTTTCCTAATCTATTTTTAATGTTTTTTTCCACATCTTTATAACCTGTACAACCATTTATGTAATAGCAACAGCAATAGCAGTTAGACTTATATACCGCTTCATAGAGCTTACAGCCATCTCTAAGCGGTTTACAGAGTCAGCCTATTGCCTCCAACAATCTGGATCCTCATTTTACTGACCTCAGAAGGATGGAAGGCTGAGTCAACCTTGAGCCTGGTGAGATTTGAATTGCCAAATTGGAGGCAGTCAGCAGTCAGAGGAAGTAGCCTGCAGTACTGCACTCTAACCACTGAACCACCGCGGCTCATAATATGTTATGTTATGTTATGTTATGTTATGTTATGTTATGTTATGTTATGTTATGTTATGTTATGTTATGTTATGTTACGATTAATATTTTTGCAGAAAAAGTGACAGTTAAGTGTTATATATTCCTACCCATCGTATCATCTCTCTGAACCTTATATTTATCTACTTTCAGACTGCTGTTTATAGTTTAGAAATAATTGTTGGAATAAAAATAATTCTTTTACTTTAGAATGGGAAAATGCTGTCCAAGCTAGAACTTCTATCAAACAGGTCAGACTGTTCAGGATATGGCCATGTTCAACCCACTTCATGTGGTACTGGAGCTGTAACATGAGGGAAATATTTTCTGATACTGTTGACACAAAGCATTTCAAGGCCACCTGCATGTCTTTATTAATCAGATGGTGAAATGTGATTAACAAAGCAAATCATGACACCCATCTATGATCCAACTCTTTTGCTGAAGGCTGTCTATAGTCACACAGGCCTTCTAGCAATATCTGATGGACTATAGGCTCTCTACTTCTGCAAAACATTTTCAAACACAACTGAATTCAAACATAGTTTTGCTGGGACTGTTCTTTCCATCTACCTGTTGATTTAATATTATATATTAATGTTTAAAGTGTGTGCGTGGTCGAGAGACAGCTTGGCGAGGAAGTGAAGTAATACCATTTTCTGGCTCATAGATATATCCAAACAAAAGTGGCCAGATTAAAGAAAAAGTGTAGTTCATTCTCTTCCTCTCCCCCTCTTTTTGATTCCATTGCAATACCTACTTAATATAGAGATTGAATGTCCTCCATGAGTTTGTCAACAAAGCTATTATTCCACCCATTGGTCAATATATGTTCATTTTCTACTGACTGACTGGTGAATCAATGCATTGTACGCTGATCTTTCCTTCAAGTTCATTTTCCTGGAGACATTAATGTCTAATCTTCAGTTCATCTGCATCATGTAAACACACTTCTTCCTAAAGGCTGAAATAATAATGTACCTTAGTAGGCATTCAAGGACAAAAAGAATGATGAAAAACTATGTTTGTCTATGTGACTCATTTTCTTAGTTGGAACCAGCCTGTTGTTTAATCTCTCTCATATATATATATATTTTTCTGGAAAAGAAAACATGAAAAAGAACAATCTTTTAAATATTTCACTTGAATTTTATTGAAAAAAATAGTCTGACTATACAGCTAACATAAAAAGAGATATGATCCAAAGAGTTTAAATAGAAGTTCGATACAAAGCTTTCCATATGTAAATAGTAAGAGCTGCTTTTTAATTCTTCCAAAGCAATGAAACTTATATTGAGTTTATAAGATACAACCCATCATGTAGAGTAAACTTTCTATTAAATCTAATATCTTCCATTTCTATAGAAGGTATCATATTGGCAATAATATTTCCTGAGTAAATTTGAAAGAGCTTCTTTCCAACTTCATTGAAAAACATTACTTGGAAATTAAGAGATTTAACACATTTTTCCAGATATATATTTTCCAAAAAACTGTAGTTTCAAAAAAAACACTTGCATACAAAAAAACTTGCATTAGCTTCCAAGATGGCTGCCTATTTTTTTTTTATGGCCATGCCAAAATTCAATTGAATATACTCTTAGATAGCTTTTTTTTTCCCTCAGTGAGAGGGAGAGGGAGCGAGTAATAAATCTAAATAAATAAATAAAAATATGTTCCTCTAAACATGAACCAGTATTTTGATCTGGTTCTATTTATAGTTTCAATAAGACTAAAGTTTGCCCATTCAATAACAATTCTGTTACAATGGATTTCTTATGCTTGATCTAGATCTACTATATAAGTGTAAACTTGGAGGGAAAATGCCTTAGCTTTATGGAATCTACTTGTTAAAGGTTATTGCAACTGAGGGGTCCTTAGTGCTCTTTGAGCTTGGTTGTTTTCTTGCAAATGTTTCATTACCCAAACTAGGTAATGTGCTTTCAACTCTGAGATATAAATATTCTCTGTTACTTCAATTCTTAAGTAGTAGCATAGATACTTATACACATTTACTTACTTGCTTATTTACTTATTTACTTACTTATTTGTTTGCTTGCTTAGTTACAGACTTTCATAGAACTTAACAAAAAATTGGCTGTTTAAATTAAAAAGGAAAAAAAAAGTATTGCTTCTTCTGAACTAGTTTTGAAGCATGCAGGGCCCTAATAAAAGACATGTCAACTCCAGATGTTTTTTTTTTAATCAAAGCAGGATGCTACTAAACCTGTAAATTATCTAGTGTAATACAAATATATACTTTAAGGTAAAGGGAAGATCACACATCAGATATTTTACATATCAGATTTAGGAGCTGAATATTAAATGAATTAACATGGTACCAAAAGTGTTGTCCCTGGGGAAAGGGAAAGGGATACTTTAATGCAGTTTTTCACTAGCTTCTAAAATAATTAGAAGTAAAATAATTAAGCTGTTTCACTGCAATCTGTTCTGAAATTTCTTCTGTTTTTCCTTCAGAGCTTATGCTATCAGGAAAAGCTGAGTGGACTTTTCTACTGTAACACTGGCTGAAGTGTTTAAGCAAGGGTCCCCGGGCTGCAACCCACTACCACACCATGGTCTATTCGGAACTGGGCCATGTGAAAGGAAGCCCGGTGCACATGTACATGGGGAGCTCCACTCACATGAATGGTGGACTGCCCGTGACACTCAATTTGCAGTTGAGCTGTGTATGCATGCATATGCATGCCAAGCCAAGCCAAGCCACTGCTCACATAAGCTACATGCATGGACACTAGGCTGCCTCTTGCACCATCCAATTCTCCTTCCCCCCACCAGCCAGGCCCCTAGTTTACATATTTGAGCAATACTAACGCTTGTATTAGAGATGGTCAGCCCCAAGTCTCCAACAGATTTGGAAAACAGAAGAGGAGGAAGTGAGCAACAGACATAAGTGATGTCAGGTCACCTCTGCTTTCTATTGTTCACAGGAGATCTGGCTGGTAAGAGCAGTGAAGGGAGGTGATGGAGAGAGTATGCTGCTTCTTTGTCTCCATGCACCTGCTGGCTAAGAGCTTTGGGAAGTAGATCTTCAGCAGACTCAATTGGTACTTTTGAGGTAAATGGAAAAAATATAAGAATTGGTTAAAATATATAGATAGGTAGACAGATATGAGAAAGAGTGTGGAGAAAGGGAGAGAACTAGCACCCATCATTGTTGCTAGCCTCATCCATGTGAAGGTCATCCAAAGTTGGGGGCTTCAGCAAATGTCTTGAAATTGCTTGTAGTGAATAGGGAAACTAGCCAGCCTGCCTGCCTAATGCTTTCTTGGCAAGTAGTAAAGCTTTAATAAGATGTATAATCCTTAGGGTGTTTTGCTATGAAGAAGTTAGGGAATATAAAACTAACAAAGCAAGAATGTAAAAATGCACAAGAACATGAAAGTGTCACCTTCAGATACATGGATTTTCATTTTCATGCTAATTCAGACTATCAACTATTTAGACTATCAGCTTGGAAAAGCGGGTCCCCTTGCAATGGGAAAGTAACACACAAATGATCTCTAACTAAGCTTCCAATTCTGATGCATTTCTATCAACAACTTTATTAAGGATGAGAAACAATATTCTTGTTTCTACAGAAATATGATCATGATCACTGACCATCACAAAAGAGGATAGCAACCAGTTGCAAGAAGAGGAATGAGTCAAGCTAAAGACTACAGCTAACAGTGCACCTCATTCTTCACTTGTGTTTCAACTCAGGCTGGAAAGCATGACCAGTCTTTTCCTCAGTTTAAATTATAAACCTGAATTTTCACATTCTGAACATAATGAATTTATTCAGTTAAACAGAATGTTTTGTTATAAACCTAGAATGTAAAGCCTCTGCTGGAAAATTTGGCATGGTTTCCCCCGATTGTGGTGATCTTCTAGATTATTTGCAATGGAGTCTTTCCCCTACAATATTGTGGATTTGGACTTTTTGTTCTTCTTTCTTTTTAAAAAAAATGGAATGTGAAAAATGTTTATAGCAATCCAGTTAGCAAGTTGAACATATCTGTGCTTAATATAAAGGGAAAGGAAGGATGTCTATGATTCTTGAAACATGATTAATATTAATCTCTATGGCAGAGCAAGCAAAAAAGATGTGGCCTGGCAAAATTCATTTTAAGATCTCAAAACTGATAAAGCAGAAAATACATGCTGGTGAAGGATGATATCCTTTTGTCAATCTGTCAAGAAATGCACCCAATGGCAATCTAAAATGCAAGGATCACCAAATACGCTGAAATGGTTGGTAGGAGTGATTAAAGCATAATGGATGGTGATTTATTTTTCAGGTTTATTTTATTTGAGCACATATATGCTTCTGATGGAATGTGTGGCTCATTTCCTTTCCTTTTAGGTGGCTACTGAATAAGAAATACAATAATAGCACAGCTAGAAGCTTAGATTGAAACCAGTTGTATAAGTCTATTTGTTCTTTTGTCTTTCCCCCCTTCTCTACATACAGGAACATCTTTGGAGGGGAGGAAATACTCATCCCTCCCCTTCCATTATTCAGTTGTGGCTGACATCTTGGTTCCCTAGCAGATATCCCTATTCACATTCACATGAATGCATAATCAAGGTTAATGTTTCTCAACTTCAGCAACTTTTAAGATGTGTGAACTAACTCCCACAATCTCCGGGCAAGCATGTTGACTGAAGTATTCTGTGAGTTGAAGTACATGTATTTTAAAACTTGCTGGACAGTCTGGCCTAGGTCTTTTCCTATCATACAGTATGCAGCAGCTTATATCTCCCGTTGGCTACTAGGCTTTATTATCCTCTGACTTCCGGCCTGTTCACCAACTTCCTTCCTTGATAAAATTGATTATACATTTATGAAATTGATGTGTTTGTCAAATAAAAAGGAGTCAGTCTATATCTAATCATGGTTTGAGTAGGTCTACTGGTGTTGATAGTGTTTAAGAAAACAATAAGTTCAGTATTAAGCAAGAAGAATAGCACATATCTGAAGAAAACATGGTAGCATCCCTTTTGCTGTATCTTCAAAAATTATGTAAATTATTCTTAAAATAACAGATTTTTTGAGCTTTATTTATTTAACATGGTAGATTACATAATTAAGGAAATGATAGAAAGAAGTACTGCAAGGTTTTTTGAAGGACATGATTCAATTTGATGGTCAAACTATGTTATTTATATAATTTCTATATGCATCTTCATTCTGATTCCCCCTTGCTTTTAATAAACTATAAGAGTTTTCTTTCCTTGAATACACTGTGCATTGAAAAGCAGCTTTACTTTTCAATTCTAAATCTTCCTCTGAGTGAAAATTGTTCTTCAACACAACTTTTCTTTTAATAAAAAAAAATTCTAATCTTTGAGGGGGACATACTAAGAACTTGCATATCAGGGAATAATTTATAATATTTAATTATATCAGTATTAGGATTCAAATAATTTAACAACCGGTTCTCTGCCCTAATGACCAGCTGGGTAGGCATGGCTGGATAATCATGTGACTGAGTGGAGCTCAGGCAACAGTAAGTCTGGGCATACTGCCAAGAACCTTTAGTTGTTGTATGGGTAAACCATGAGACAGCTTCTATAAGCAGTGCAATAAAGATTAGGCTAGAAACAACACCAGAATGTTTCTTCCTGCCTTCCTTACAGGATTAGCCCTGTAAAGGGAAAAAAAACAAAAAACAAAAGGAAATTTCTTCCAACAACTGGTTCTCCAA
>JAOYMU010000001.1:90173113-90184903 GCA_025802295.1 Psammodynastes pulverulentus | reverse complement strand
GGAATTGTTCAACAGGAGCAAGAGCGACAGAGGCCTCATTGTGATGGCTTTCTGTTCCTCTTCCTTTACTCGCCCAATCATATTTTCAAAAGTTGGCACGGACGCGGGATCCATCCAAGGCTCCCAAAAAAGAATTGTACAATGGCAACGAAGACAGCATTGTTTCTTTTCATGCATGGCCAGCTGCTTGTCTCCTTCTCCTTCTCTCTCTCTCTCTCTTTCTCTCTCTCTCCCTCTTATTATTCTTATAATTTGACAGATGGGTTATAAAAAAAAATATTAAAAAGTTTCTCGGTGCTCTCTCTCGGAGCTGTGATTAACATCCAGATTTAAATGCCACCCCTGCCATCACACCGCCCCGAAAAGATCAGGGAAAAGAATGTACACACGTCCTCGTTATTTCAATAGCTGTTTTGACAAAAGGCTGCTTCTTTTGAGCCTGCAGATTTTAGGTGCCAAGAAGAAGAAGAAGAAAAAGGGACTCTCATCCAATTTGGATTTCGGTTTTCCTTTCTCTTTCCTCCCTTTTAAGGTTGGAAAGAAAAGGAAAGTCGCATTCTCTACGCAGATGTTCAGAGACAATCGGAGAAAAAGGATGCAAGGAAATTCAAACACAAGATATAAAGGAGATAACCTCTCCTGTTGTTAGCAGAAGTTCTCCGAAAACATCAACCTGAAACAGATGGAACAAGAAGGAACCTTTTCTCTTTTGCCAGTCCAGGTGGTGTTAAAAGTTACGGATTGGTGGCTGAATTACCAAGCTAGACAATTAACTTTCACCAAAAAAAAACATGACTATTAAGAAAAGTATAAACTGGCCGTGCTGAAGGTTGTAAAGATATGGTCTAGGAATAAAACATACGAAGGACAATTGCAGGAACTGGGTATGTCTAGTTTAATGAAAAAAAGGACCAGGAGAGACAGGATAGCAGTCTTCTAATATCTCAGGGGCTGCCCCAAAGAAGAAGGAGTCAAGCTATTCTCCAAAGCACCAGAAGGCAAGACAAGAAGCAACAGATGGAAACTAATCAAGGAGAGAAGCAACTTAGAATTAAGGAGAAATTTCCTGACAGTGAGAACAATTAACCAATGGAACAACTTGCCTCCAGAAGTTGTAAGGGCTTCATCACTGGAGGTTTTGAAGAAACAACTGGACACCCAACTATCTGAAATGGTATAGGATCTCCTCCTTGAGCAGGGGGCTGGACTAGAAGACCTCCAAGGTCCCTTCCATCTCTATTATTCTGTTATTGCAAGTATCTCAAGTTTGGAAGTAGTAGGGTAAGTTTCATTCATCAGGGTGAATGCCAGAAGGACCCAAAAAATGGGTTAAGTTACAAAATATTGGAATTCCCAACGAGCAAACTGTATAAGTCCTCCTTTATTTTATTTATTCTCACATTTCTACACTATTCATCTCACTTAAGTGACTCTTGGTGGCTTACAATAAAAATAATTAGCAACGCATTCATTAGGGTGCATCTCTGGGAATTATTTTAACTCCTAGATGGTTTCACCGAAGCATTATCAGCTCTTTAGCTGGATAATAAGAGCAATATGACCAACTGCTTTTCACCTGCCAAGATAGATAGATAGATAGATAGATAGATAGATAGATAGATAGATAGATAGATAGATAGATAGATAGATAGATAGATATAAAAGTTTTGGTGTATTCGGGTCTTTTCCCGTGTAGGATTGAAAGTATCTTGGCAACGTTTCGATGAGATCCCACTCGTCATCTTCAGGCTGGTACTTGTGGCTTCGTGTCTGTGCGAGCAAAGCACGATCGGAGCTGCCATTTCTCTATAAATACTGGTGGGAAGGTAATGGACTGTGTGGTAACATCCTGAGCTCTAGTATTGTGGCCTCCTGAGTGCTCGTTAGTCTTTTGTGTTGTGATGAACTGGGTAATGGGCTGTGTGGTAACATCCTAAATGCTAGTATTGGGAGCCTCCTGAGTCCTGTGCTGCAACATACTAGGTATTTGGCTGTGTTGTGGCATCCTGAGTTTTAGTGTCGCAACCTCCTGGGTTTTGCGATGTAGCGTCATGAGTGGATGGCTGTGCTAGAACATTACGGGTTTTGGTTTGGCTCCGGGTTTGAGGTCTAGCCCTGTGTTCATGGCATGTGTCAGTTTGCTTTGTGTGGGGATCAGAGGGGGGTATGGCTAGTAGTAACGGTCAGGTTTCTGGATGGTCATTGCATTTCATCCATGGGGTGGGTCTGGGTTTGAAATAACACTGTATATACCATTTTTTTTACCTTTATGCTATGTATAAAAAACATCAGTGAACTGCTAGAGAAAACACATTTTTAATTCTGCATGCAACAAAAACATTTTGAACTCTGAAAAAAAGACACTGGATTGAAGGTTCTTTCAAATAAAATACTCAATGTCTATTTGAGTCCTCCTCATATTTATGAAATAAAAAGCTGAACTTAAATTATCCACCTGCAGCAAACCAAAATGCCATCTGATTCTGTGTGCCTTCATCCTTTTATCACATGTACTGGAGGGTTAACATCTTATTTTTGCTCCTGAATGAATCTACCCACATACAATTAAACATGCCATTTTCTTCTGAAACTTTTATTTTCTTGGATTTATCCATGGTTGGCCTACTGGAGGTTGAAAAGCTTAATAAACCGTGTGCTGGCGGGTGTTGCACATTGGCAGTTGTAACACATATTTTGAGTGACAGGGAGCCACAGCAGAGGGATGAAAAAGTCACATGCAGCTCCAGAGCTGCAGGTTGCCGACCCCGGGTGTAGAGCCTTCTTGAAACTGCTGAAAGGACTGGGTTGTGGAGCTGTGCTTTTTGCAGGATGGTTTCTGCCCTGTGTCTCTTCACTGTTGATCATACGTACAGGCTGTTAGGAATGAATCTGTGTTGTCTGCATCTTAAACTGAAGCACAAATGGTCTGGTCTGCAATTTTGGGAAATCCATAAATATTCCCACACCTTTTGAAAGGGGTTCATCCCAAAGTGTATAGTTAAATGTCTGTGGAGATTCTCAGTCATCCAGGTCATGGTTGTTCCAAAGGAGATGATAGACTGACAAACAACAGCAAAACAATGAAGCAACAATGGTGCATTGAAACAACTTACATCTTGTGACAATACCTTTATCACCATCAAACAACAATATCTCTTATCCCAGGTCCTTTGGACTTAATGGGTGGATAAAAATGCCAAATCCAGTCTATGCATCTGGCTGACTATGCACCAACAACAACAATTTACTAACTTTGTGTACTGCCTGACTCCCAGCAACTCTGGGTGGTTTATTGACCTTTCCTTGTTGAATTTCTTTTAGTAATCATGATGTGATGATGATATCTAAGGAGAACTGGATGTCCACATTTGAATCCATTCCCATTCAAAAGTGGTAGCAGCAATTCTTTGCAACTGGGACTTGCTAGTACCATGCTTTGTAAAAAGCCAAATCACTCACTACAAATGAAGCCATAAGGTCTGATTGAAAACCAGATCTAAGCCATTTTTTTTAGTCCTTAACCTTTGTCATATTTTATGTGTTTGAATTTCAAGATGTCTATAGAAATTGAATAATTGCTCTGTGATAAGACCTGCACTGAAGGATTTTCCTGAGGGTCTGATCACAGAAGGTCCCCAAAAACTGGGCAAAGATCATGGGCCCCAAAAGGACACCGAGAGTGGATCAGCTGGAGGCTAATATGACAGGGTAAAAGCCAGCCAGCTCTGAGGAAAGCAAACTGTTCCTATTTTTTCTGCTCGGCAACTGCTTAATTCCTGGGTGTGAATAGAAAGCCAGAGTTATATGTATATAAATGAACTTGCTTTCCAACTTGTACCATTTTAATGTCTCCATTTCATTTCTGCTTTTTACGAATGGCTTAGCCTCAAATTCCTAATGAACAAATGACATCAGTCCGATCAGGGCTAAGTGAAGGATGAAGGATGGAGGAAGTTTGGGGCACTGCTCTGTTTCTTTTGAACTATTATTACTTAAAAAAAGTTGAAGAGGAAATAGCACTCTGAGCTGCTTTAAAATTTTCCTGCTTTAAAATTTTCCTGATACTTCATTTGCCAATCCTGTTTGTAAATCCTGTTTGTATTTCTGGTTGCCAGAATACTGGGTGAGAATTTTCTAGATGCTAAAACAGCTTTTGTATTCATTTACACGTCCATCTGATCTACCACTTTTATGTATTTGTTTTCTTCCCTTTAAGTACACATATTAACATTTTCGTTTAAATGTTGTTTAAAACCTTTTTTTTTCATCACAAGCTGCGCAGAGTTAAATGCATTTTTTCATACATGCAGATGCCTGCACACAAATGTGAAGAAGGGTGGAGGCTGTGAGTTCGATCCTAGATCCTAATATTTGGAATAGACTCTCCTGCTCGAGCAGTGGCTTGGACTAGATGACCTCCAAGGTCCCTTCCAACTCTGTTATTCTATGAGATTCTATGGGTGGTGTAATGATATAAAGTGCAAGACTCAGTATTTGGAGACCCAGATTCCAGTTTTCTCTTCACTGTGGAAACCATCCAGTAGCTTTGGCCCAGTCATTCTTTTTACAGTCCTGCAGTGAAAAGATTCAGACTACCAGTATTAACGAATACAGGGAGATGCAGAGAGAAGATCATTTAAAATTGTCTGGAAAGTATGAAAGCCATGGGAAAATAAGCTCAGATCTGCTCATTAGTGCAGGAATTGTGGGACAGGCTAGTTCATGATGGACTCCAACAAAACTGTATTTCTCAGGAATCACTATAGGCAGATTCTTCTTTTTAAACTCTCAACTGCACTGCTAACTAAAGGTGCTGGTTGAGTTTGTGGAAAGTCATTACATCCAGCTGATAGATGAAATCCAGCTGTTGAGAATACGTTTGTTTTACAGATTTTTATTAGATTAATATTCTACCTTTCTCCCGGGAGCTTCAAGTTGGTTTACAAAGTGAATCCTCCTTCATTTTTATCTCCAAGGCAACCATAAGAGGCAAGTTGGACAAAGACAGTGAATACTCACTGTGTATATTGCAATGTTTTTTCCACGAGAAAAGCCTGAGGAAGGACTCGTTGTATATGTGAAATTAAATAAAACAGGTATTTCTGAAGCTTCTCAACCTTTGCATATATAATTTGGATGGATGGAAAGAAGAAAGAAAAAAAGGAAAAAAGGAACAACTATTTTTTTTTCTAAAAAGACTATTTTCAGATAGATATTTACCCGAATAATAAATTTGATTCCATTCCTTTTTATATTTTTTATATTTTTAAGTTTATGAAAGAATTCCAAATTAATTTAATTAGATATATTTCTAATGTGTGACTTTTGCATCTGAACAGGAGTAATCATATTTAATTTGGGACTGAAAAAATGATTCACAATCTCATTTTCAGATTATTGAGAAAGCAAAATTTTAAAAAGAAAATGATGGGTGCTGCTTTGCCCCATTGTACTTGAATTAAATAAATTATATTTAGGATAAACTTGAGTTTTCTATGGTTGTTTTCTAGTTATTACAGACTTTATTTCAACCTACAATTAGCTCCAAGTATGTCAACTCAAAGGAAAGCACTCAAATGTCAACAATTCCTTGACGTCTCCTTAGCCAAACTGCATAAGGAAAGCTAGGTGTGTCCAGCATATGACATGGTCTAGTTTCTATAGAAGCTTCTTTGAGTATAGTTCTATATGCATAGGGGAACATATATGATTGCTTGGTAGAGACAATAAATGTGTGACTGAAATCAGGAGTGGAGGTATTCAAGGTAGAATATTTGTATTACTTGAATATTTGTGCTAAAGTCCAGAAGCACCCATGTTACTCTATTGCAAAAATAGGCTATTCTCAAACTCTTATAGGATGTACAATTCAATGGAAATGAAAGTGACTTTCACCAGGGAATAATGTAAGAATAAACTTCAGCTTCAAGAAATTATGTCTCCTACCTGAAATCTTTTATGAAATCACTTCTCTTTTGATTATGATGACTAGGATTTGTCAGTTAAGTCTAAAGTTAACAACTTTATCAATTCCCCCATATGCCAAATATCTATCTCCAGCATCAAGCCATTAAATTGTTTAATCTCTATGGTTCAAATCCATGATGAACACTATTATAAAATGTCAAAGCCAGATATCTTTCATCTTAAGTATCATTTGATGGTCACCAAACATTCTTATTGCTCAACTTTTAGCACAGTAATTGTGTTTTTTTGCCCATTCTATCTTTTGACTGACATTTGTAGAACAAAATTGGGGTTGAAAGTGAAATTGTAATGTAAAAGTACTAGAGGACATTCCCTCTATTTCCACTATGTTCACAAGGCAATTGATGTGCAGGAAAGTTTCTTATTTCTTGCCACTGATGTTAGTTTGAGTAGACTGAGGATAGGTACTGAGGACAGTTGTTTGAAAAGGAAATAAAGGCTGAGGAGGTTACAGAGAATAGACAGAAGAAAAATCTCTGCAGAGAAGACAGTGCAGAAGGAGTAAAAGCAACCTTTTGTTGTCAAAGAACAAACATTTCGTAGTTGGTAGTAATAGCTTCACAATAGAAGGAAACTTCACAGCAGTAGTAGCCTCACAGCAGAAAGTTTCTTCCTCTCTAATGTATGAAATTACCATCCACCAACTTTTGACTTGGGAGAAATTATCCTGGCATGAAATCTGCTTCCCCCATTACTGATTGCCATCCAGTCTCTATTGCGTCTGTTCTGACTCACTGTTGAATGATGTTGTTGGTGCAATACATGACAGGCAAAGTGGTGCATTGATTCTTCTGGGTCTGCTGCTTTCCATCTTCTGCACATTGCCAACCACTGGGGGGAAAGTCCACCAATCATAGCACTGCCACAGGAATGGGCCAGGTGTGACTGCCACTTTCTATTCATCATCTCTAAGTTTCCTCCTATGCTTCTCACTTACACCACAATCTGTCATAACCCAAACTGAATAATGTTAAAAAGAAATGAAATAACAAAAAGCAAGCACACAAACAATAAACCATAATGGAGTCGTGAGAGCTGAACCACAATCAATACTTAGGATTTTTCCCTTTCCTTTCTTTGTATACTCAATGAATACCAGATTTCCAGATATCTTTGGAGTTGATGGAGCAGAATGGGAAAGTATTTCAACGTTGCACTCAATTGGAAGGGGCCATAGAGTTAAACAACTTGTGGTTCTTCTGGATGAGTAATCTAGTCCTTTTGTGCAGTTCTAACTAACCACTCAGATACTTTCCTGTGTCCAGCTCTTTAGGGAGCCTCAGCATATGATGATAGTGGATTAAACTGTTCAGGTGCTATAGACAAAAGGTTGTGTTATACTGAGAGTTAAAAGGAAGAATGTTATTGTTGGTGATATAGCAGCATCAATGGCATTATTAAGAAGACATTTATAAATGCTAACCAACAGCAGTGCTACACTGCAGCTCAGATTACCAACAATAGAACAGAGCGCAGACATTGATTGAAAAAGACCCAAAGTGTTTTCTGTGGAATTCTAGGCCACTGGCAGAGTAAACACAAAAATACACACTTTGAAAGTGTTCTTAGAATTCCTATCACTATTAGGAAATGTGCAAAGTGACATGGGTTGTGGATCCCCCCCCCAATTAGTTTTCTTTTTGTTCTGGAAATTGTAATATTTGATATTACATAGCATAGCTATACATGGATCAATTGCCAGGGACCCGGAAAAACCTGAACTCCTCAAGTTTGATTGAAATATGTTAGAAAAAAATTAATGTTCATCTATAACAGGGATGTCAAACTCAGGGCCCATGGGCTGGATGCATCACACACTGGCTATGCCCAGGCCAGGTTTACTGAAGAGGGGGGGGGAGTCCTGATACATCACATGACACCACTGATCTGTAATTTACTTAGGAATGAAATGTATACTTTTTTCCTAGTGATTGTTCTCATAGTGAAAATCTAGAGTGAAACCTTTAAAGAATGCACACTATATGTAGGCTTCTAAGCAAGAAAATGGGCCTTAAGTCATCTTATGCACTATCATTAATTGCCAGAATCTTGAATTGAGCCAAGAAATAAAGTAGGATTGAGTACAATTACTGAAAGGCAAGTGCAATATGGCTTGTTTAGCACTACCACGGGGTGACCACGAGTTCTTTGGTGGCTGGGTGTGCTTTTAACATTAAGGAGGGCAATTCCATCTCAAAAACAGAGACAGTGGATGCTTTTATGATTCTTTTACTGTATCAACTGTTGTAGCAAGTAGAAACATCTATGTACAGAAGTGTAAGTTTCTCCCAGCTTCTTTCTTGGGGCTTTTCGTTAATAACTACATGCTCTATTACTAAGCTACCAATTCCCCCCAATCCTTTCTCCCTCTTCCTCCCCTTTTATCAGTTTCACATGGAGAGATAGGAAGGGAATTGGTTGAATTATTGAGAAATGTGTGCGGTATGTCTCACTTATTGATCTTACTAGTCAACTTTCTGCATAGTTCCTGTGTGATGCAACACAAAGACAGCGTTTTCACTCTTTTCCCATCTGCCATGGGTTTTTTGTATAGTTCATTCTTCTAGCTGAGGTTTCACTTTTGTTATGCCAGGTTAAACCTTCCATTGATTTCTTTGTCCATCCTGGGGCCAGGAAATTTGACCACACAAATGAATTCTCTCACACATTTACTATGATGTGTCTCAGCCAAAACCTCTAAAACAGTAACTTCAACATCATGTTCCACAGAACTTGCTAAAATGTGATTACATATCTATCTATTCCTATCTTTTCTTTTTCTCTTTCCTGTTCATAGGTCACAGACCAACAATATGTCTCCCAGTGAATAAGGTGGTGGGTTTCCCCCAGAGTTTTAGTTAACACCTATGTATATGTTTTGATCCATGGGAACGTTGCCTACATCTGTTCCACAGCAATCTTGGTATAAGGAGCCAGGTCAGCTCATCAGCCCTTGGGACAGTGTAGCTGTACCACAAAGCTACTCATACCAGTACCAGAACAGCCAAGCCAGGACACTAAAACCATTTGCCATACACATATCAGATAGCAGCATGGCTTATACATTCATCACCAACTGGAGTTTAAAAATATTTGTCCAGAGCAGTTCCACATGTAATAATATATTCAGGAATAGTTTAAACCATGTGATATTATGCCCAATCCCTTATTCCTTAAAACAGATCATGTATAATAGAAGACCACATTGCTTTTAAAAATAATTTTATTATTAGTTTTAATTGTTATAAACAATCTCATTGTGTTTATAGTGTAATCCCTGAGCATTTTACATTTCATAAGAAATATGACAGTGATTTCATATTGATCCTAATTTCATATACATATCCATACTATTAATTTTCTTATTTGAATTAACATTTTTACATATTATCATTTTTTTTCGTTCAACCTTCTCATATATTATTTTGTAGCAATCTAAGTTCTTAATATCATTTTTAACACAAATGATATGATTGGATTAACTGTACAAATATGATAATAAACAGAATTTGTATCTAAAAAATATTGATAACTAAGGAAAGTTGTGTTAAAATGATATTAAGAATTCAGAGATTGATATAAAGCAATATATGAGAAATTTGATTGATTAAAAATTGATAATAAATTAGGGCTATGTTTGTTTTTGAATGATAAATGAGGATTTGTTAAATCTAGAACATAGGATAGGTAAGAGAAATTAAAAATGATTTGGAAAATACAGAGAATGAAATAAAATAATATATGAGAATTTTGAATGATAAAGATTGACAATATGTAAGACCACATTGCTTTGATGTGGTGTTATAGAACTGTGCTATATTTTCACAAGATAGCAATAGCAATAGCACTTCATAGTGCTTTACAGCACTTTCTAAGTGGTTCACAGAATCAGCATATTTCTGCCAACAATCTGGGTCCTCATTTTACTGACCTCGGAAGAATGGAAAGCTGAGTCCAGTCAGCCAGGATTGAACTTCTGGCAGTGGTTAGTTAGTCAGCAAATACTGCATTCTTACCACTGTGCCACCATGACTCTTATCCACATATAAATGATCCTAAGAAAGTCCACAAATATATATATTTGTTTTGGTTGATTTTCACGTAGATTTTCACGGGTATAGGTATGTAGGTTTTGGCATATTCGGGTCTTGTCCCGTGTAAAATTGAGGGTGTCTTGGCGACGTTTCGACGATGAGTGAGACCTAGATAGATATATGTCTATCAATAGAGATAGATAAGATAGACAGAAAGCCAATCAAATAGATAGATGATTGAACTGTTGGGTCTGTGTGTTCTCTGAGCTTGGCTGTGATCTTGCAGACATTTTATTACCTACCAACTAGGTAACATCATCCGAGCTACTGCTGCTGTAAATCTTGACTCTGTCATATACAGCATGTACCATGGCTCTTCCTATTTTACATGATTCTGAAACTAACAATTATCTTTCCAGCTGTGATAAGCTGACTCCTTCCACATTAGACAGAGTATTAAAAAAATATGTGTATGTGAGAAAAACAACATTAAAAAATGGACAGAAATGGATACAGAAATGGACTAGAACAAAAATACAGCAGAAAAGAAGAGAAACAAAACTGAAAATGACAAGTTCATCCTCAACTTCAAGCAATAACTCATAGATATAAATGCACTATTTTTACTAGTTAAATAAAGGATACAGACATAGCAAACATCTCAGAGTCTGAAGAATTACTATACCTATAGCTCCATAGCTGCTTCCTTCAGGGGTGCTGGCAGTGATAGGATGAGAAGAAGTCATAGTCCCAGGACCTACAAGGTAAACCAACAAGAAATGGCTTTAACTATTTAGAATTTAGAAGAGATGTCTCCTTCCATTTGGCTTTAGGCATTGCCAAGCACTATGTTATACCCTCTGTTACTATCAGATGATGAAAACCCAACTTTCTGAGAATACCAAATTCAAAAAAGGAATCCTTGATAAGGAAGGTGGAGGACCAAGGCCAGAGCAGAATCCTTGAGCTATCTCAAGGATTTAGGGATAGACCATTCAGGCTGAGGAGCCTTCTTAATTGCCACATTTCCATTATCTTGGCCTAACCCAGGCAGCAGAAAACAAAATTCCCACTTTAGGGAAATCAGAATGCATAAGTCACCTAATGAATCTATTTAAGCTTCATATTATAACGAGCGTATGAATTAAATGTTTATAGCTTTCTGTGTTGTAAGAAATACATTTATTTTTTAAAAGTTATCTTATTACCTGTTGATAAATTATTTCCTGTTGTCTATAAAAATAATTACTTATATGTAATAGCATGATTATAATATATGTATGAAGTTTTCAAAGTTAAAGGTTTTCAAATGCATTATTTAAAGGTGTAATTCTTACAATAGCCTTGTATAATTCCAACTATTAACCTTCCTTAGTAGGGAGTAGCCCAAAAAGTGTACACACATGTGAAAGAAATCATAAGAGTCGAAGTGTACTGGGCAATATTTTCATTAAAAAGTGGGGTGAGAGGAAGTTAGCATGCTCAATGTTATTATGAAACAAAAATTGCTGGAAAAAATACGAAAAAGTATATGCAATGTCAACAAAATAAATATTTTGTAAAAGGGAACATCAAGAGACAAAAATATATAACAGCATCTGAATTAATTGGGACAGCACAGAGTCACAAGATTCTGTAATACAACCAGGGCTTTTTTCCGGCACCAAAAAGTGCCGGAACGCGCCCCCCCTGTCGCGTTAAAAAAACCCGGAAGTAATAGCGCGCGATTGGTTGAGACGCATCACGTGACGCGGACTCTAAAAAGGTG
>JAOYMU010000001.1:89899801-89911248 GCA_025802295.1 Psammodynastes pulverulentus | reverse complement strand
TCTATTCTATTCTATTCTATTCTATTCTATTCTATTCTATTCTATCCTATCCTATCCTATCCTATCCTATCCTATTCATCTAATTTACTGTATATAATCTTGAACTCTACCATAAATTTAATAGAATACATGTCCCCTTCAAAGGTCAGTTTCTTAATTTCTTCCTACAAGCCTAAATCACTATAATTACTGTGAGTTAATAATCTCTGGAGGTATCAGAAAAAATGATAGAATACAGAATCCTTAATCCTATTTTATGTTTGATAGTACACAATCATGTTCTGGGAAATACTTGCCACTATGACTTAAAGTGACTTAAAGAGTGATGATTCCAGACATTTCAAATGTCATAATTACAAGAAAGATGGCCTACCATAACTGTATGAGATTCATAGGTCTGGTGCTTTCGAATCCCCTTCTACTTGTTAATTTTGCTACGATTTTGCACAAATATATTGTAATTTTTCCCTGCTAGATAAAGCAGACACAGTTGTAGTCTCTGCAATTTTTAAACTTTGCATAGTATATTAATACTGCAATTTTTATGCTATGTGTTCCTCAATAGTTCCTCTGAGAGAGTGCTTGCTTTCTTTGTTGCTTGTACACAATTAACAAAGAAGGATAATTTATTTGTTCTCTTCTTTGAATATGTTAAATCCTGAATGGTTGTGTTCATATAAAGAGCTTAAATATATTATTAAATGAATATAAAATTAGTGATGCATTAAGTGTATGTGAATGAACCATATCCATAAATGGACATATTATATTTCTTAATGGAATTATTCAGACATCTGTTTGGTAGTCATCATATCAAGAAACCAAGTATTTGCATGTATCTGAACATCTGAAATAGTTTCTAGAAATGGAATTAGGGGGTGTTTGTTATATATCTATTGACTGAGCATGAAGCAATATATGTTTTACTAGCAGTTTTTTTTTTAATTTCTTGACATATGGTAAATTAGACATCCAGTTATAGTTAATACACAAATTCCAGATTAATTGAAAGGATCCTGGCATAGTTACTCTAGCGGATTAGAAATAAATGCTAAACATATTACTAAATGAAGGCCTGACTAATTCCCAATGCCGTGCTTCTAGCCAAGTTTTATCAGTAAGAACCTTGGTATTCTGATAGAAAGTGGAGAGCTTTGTCATTAATCTGCAATTTTTCAAATGATTGTAGATCGAGAGCTTCTCTTTAAAACAGATTCCAACTGCTTTTCACTTTCATTCTGTGTTTCATTTTCTGGGCAATTCATTTTGCTGGCTCATGTACAGATTTTAAATTAAGGTTCACGACTCATTTGTTTGAATAATTCATAATTAATTGAGTTGCTAATTTTGCCATTTGCTAAAGTACCCTGGGATGCATGGCATTAAAGGTCCTATTGAAGTATGGGATGATTAACTGATTTCTAAATTTTGTTTTTAGCAGTACATCTTGCAGATGTGAACAAAATAATGTTTCATCTTTTTGCTTTGATCTCTTTGTTTTATACCAACATGACATAACAACGCGGAATGAATAGCCAGTTCAAAAAACCAGCTGTGAAAAACAAAGACAACCTAGGACTTATCTCTCCTTTATCAGACTCTGTAGAGAACTCATTTTTATCATCATGAGCAATTACCACAAACACACTGTGGCTTGGAATTCAGGAACTTGGAGACACTCTATATAGAAAACATATTAGCCCATAGAGCTCAACTAATCAGTAGCATCCAAATTTTTTCTGATGGGCTCTATTTTACACAGGAAATATCAAAGGAAGGGGAACAAACAATTGTGATAAAGTTGACGTAAAGAAACCTTGTTTGGTGGTTTTTGTTGTTGTTGTTGTTGTTGTTGTTGTTGTTGTTGTTGTGTGTGTATGGAAATATAAAATTTTCAGATAAGTTTTTTCCCCTTTCTTCTATGTTGAGATGGGAGTGATTTTCTCTTCTTTTCTACTTTGGTAATTGGTTTGAAAATAACATACATCATTGAAGTGTCCCTGAGGAAGAAGCCTGAAAAATTCACAGTGCAGGATGTAAGGGATTATGGTGAATGGAAAAGGTTTAAGGCTTTTGATGTTATTATTTTTAGTTCAACTGATTTCAAAGGATGTACAATAGAACAGAAGTTTATGAAGGACATAGATCACTGACAGGAGCAGACTAACCAAGCCCTTGATTCTAAACTTTTCCAGTTCTCACAGCCTTTACTGAAGCTTTTTTTTAATTGTTATTTAAAAATATATCCTTGCTCTTGGGATAGAAAACTAGTAATTTACAATGAAATATTTCTACAATATATTACTTCATCCCATCCCCCAAAGCACTGTGAACAGGGAGCCGTGGTAAAAACCACAGATGTTCACCTCTGCTATCCCTACTTGTCACCATTCTCTGCCTTGAGATTTTCTGATGTGGAAAATCAGTGTTTTTGCAGAAACATTGTCCATGTCTTTGGGTCTTGCAGAATCATGAACGAAGTTTGCTGGGAGTTCAGATTTTTACCTGAAGAAACCCTTAGAGGAACCCAGGTTTGTATCAGAAAAAAGCAGAGCATATTAGAATCAGATTAATTCAGCTAGGAGGCTGTAGGATTTGTCTGAATTTTATGTATGCCCTTTCTTGTGCCATAAAGAAAAATAATTTGCAGTATAAAACTAAGAAAGTATAGCTGCTTTTGAATCTTCTCTATATTGAGCAAAATTATAATTGTGGAAGCTAAAAAAAATATTGTGGGAAAGATCCAGTTTTCTTCTGCCGTGCTGATTTGGTTCTCATGGGACAGTGAATAAAACCTTTGACACCCCTCTGCATGTCATGGTACATTAAAAAAAACCCTGTTTCTTTTCTTCATGATTGAAGGTAAATAAATATACATGTCCCAGGATAATGTTGCAGGATCCAATCTGAGTTAGTCACTGGATGGAACCAGAGTTTGAGTCTTCCAAGCTTTTGTGCTCATGCTGGAGTATCATTGGGGAACTTTTCTGACTCTGGAATATGTGCACTGGGCTGTTTTATGTGTTGTATTTATATGGTTCCTAGTTGTATGTAGCTTTTATTTGTTAAATAGGGTGCTGATGGCTGGCTGTTGTTTATTATTTCCTTGTGTTGCTGTGCTTTCTGCTCCTAAGTAACTGATAGGCTGATGATAAATCAACACTCCTATTGACTGACAAAAGTCCTGTTTCCCAGGCTTCAATCACTTTTCTGACTTTCGTTTCTGCTTGACCAACAATTATAATACCTGTAAAATTGAATGCATGTCCTTGTTTTTTGCAATGTGAGGCTACCTATATGTACATGTATGTTGCATATGATATCTCTGACTCTCTGTTGCTCTATCTATCTATCTATCTATCTATCTATCTATCTATCTATCTATCTATCTATCTATCTATCTAATGGAGAGAGAGAGAGAGAGAGAGAGAGAGAGAGAGAGAGAGAGAGAGAGAGAGAGAGAGAGAGAGAGAGAATTCAGAGAGGAAAGCTCTGAAGGACATCAACTGTTGTTATTGGCTGACATTAATAGTAAGGGCCAATGATAACCTTTGGGATAGCAAACATACTAAACTCAGAGGTTATAGTGAGTTTTTGCTTGTAACTGAGTGCTTGAATTGATACCTTATTTATCAGATTCTCTGCAAACAAAGGATTGCTATAGATTTACTATCAGGGAGCTTTCAATCAATGCTTTGAGTACTCAGCATGAATGTTCACTTTCCTTATTTTAAGGTCTCTTTCTAGATAGACACATTGTTAACAGGTCATGCCCTCAAGCTAGAAATTATATGACTTTGTAGCTCACTAGACAATCCATGTCCCATTGGGTCATTTTTTTCAGAGATATTTCCTTACCTAAGCAGGTACAATCTTGCAAGAGGGTAGTTTCAGCAGCATGAATGACACGGAACAAATATGCCATCCTTTGTTGACTAGTAAGTGGTAAAAATACTACAATAATACTGTAAATTTCTGTGGTGAGATAAATATCAGGCATGTTTAATATATATTCCCAGCTGTGTCAAAAACTTTCTAGAACAAGTTAAAACTATCTCAGCTTCAACTCATTCTTAAAGTCAATGTCTTCTTTGACTTTGCTTCTTGTTTTTTCAATATCAACTGGTCTTCTCGGATTTTGGCTGACCTTGGGACCAAGTCTTTCTTTTAGGCTAATACAGCTCCATTTCTCATCTTACCTCTGACTTTATATTTTTTGTACAGATGCTTTTGTGTCACCAGGATCAATCCATATAATGTTTCAGGGCATCTCCATCTCAACATTCCTATTGAAGAGGATCATTGTTGTTGTTGTTTTCATTCACAAAAGACCTGAGAAGCATTAGGATTATTTTGATATTGAACTCTGAGCTGAACTGATGAACAAGATGATTAGACATTGTGTTTGAATTTTGACAAAGTTCCTTAACCAAATTCTCTGAAGCCATAAACAGCTAGATCTCTTCATAGATGGATACCGTATTTATCGGCATATAACGCACACTTTTTCATCGTGAAATGAATGTGGAAATCGCATGTGTGCATTATACCCCGATATGTGTATAAAGCGCACAAGCATTGTACATACCAGTCCGTTCGTCCGCGGCCGCCATTTCGTTTCATAAACTTTGCTCTTAAAGTGACGGTGTGCGTTATATGCCGGCGCGTGTTATATGCCGATAAATAGAGTATATAAAGAGTTTATGAATATTAGATTTCTAAAAAAGGAAGTCCTATTCTATCTTATACTTTATATTCTGTTTTTCTATTTGAGGCATTAACAATTTGATAACATAGAGCAAGGATTAGCAACATTTTTGAGTCTTGACTTACATTTGGAATATTAAAAGCTCTAATGGACACATTCATAAAATCATTATTAACTGCTTATTTACAGAATAATTGTCATAGTGGCCATAGCCAGTTGTAAAACACAACATTAGTATTACAGATGCTGCCCTTCTACAAATGTTAAAAGCTAGCACGTTGTTTTGCAGCATGCCAAATAAAATAGATTAGGTAGAACAGATTTCACAGTTGTATCTTGGTGAATACTAGCAACCTCTGAGCTATCAACTGCCTATTTAATTGCTCTAAGACTGTATTCCAGTTTTGCTACATCCATTTCTTGTAAAGTATCAAATGCTACATTTCGTGTTGCCTGAAGAAGAATGAATATAAAACACTATATGCCCACTGGTCTTACCCAAGATTTTAATGAACCTACAGGACTAATAGTAAAGATATTTTTAGAGCAATCTTTAATCCGAATCCAGAATGTAGAGTCCAGGATGTTGCATGCAAAATTACTAGAGTTTTGGAATGTCATAATTTTTGCAAGTGCTTTGCCAAGAAGAAGGGGGAAACATCCCTGCAAACTGCAATACTTGGCAAAGCTATTGGAAGTGGAAATCAGTTCCTCTATATTTGGCTAGACTGTTGCATTCTTTAGGGTGTCTGGTAATTTGCCTTCTTAACTAAAGAGGAAAGACAAGATGATTTTGCCAAATAAAAAAGCATTAACAATTGTTGCAAAAAAAATATATCATAGTTTATTTTTTTTTTTTAAATGTTGGCAATACTAATTCAGGCTTTCATAGCAAATTTGACAACTCAATGTATGAGCCTTATCGTTAACTTCAACATAATTGGCTTAAAATGGTACTCTTATCTTCAGTTAATTATTTTAAATTAAGACTTAGTAATCTAACTTTACAATACTGAAAAACTAATCTATAGTCTTAAGATGATACAGAGTGCTTGCATATAAAGTATCAATTTCAGTACATGTAAGATTTCCTTAGCATGAACATGTGGGGACTGTACAAGCTGTAGACAACTGGCATTAGTTCAAATAAGTTGCATACCATGATTTTAATAAGTTCCTATTACTGTAGTGAGCAGGGGGCAATGGTTCAGTGCATTGTGCTCTCCTGCTGACAGCCGGCGCCATTTTGACAGTGTTTTTGAAACCGGCGCTGGTTTTTGTGTTGGAGAATTTTTAAAAGGAAAAGTCTGGTTTTTGCGGTTCCCTTTTGCGGACTTGCAGATCGCTAAATAAGGGCAAGCTCTCAGAGTTGCAGTCTTCTTGGGGAGATCTGTCAGAGGCTATTTGACTGTTTTGACGGGAAACACTTGGGCGCGGAGCGGCTGACAGCCTGCGCCATTTTCCAGGCCTTTGACAGCTCATATTGTGAACTTTTAACAGTTGACAGCGTGAAGAGCAGGAGCTCAATACCGCTGCAAGACCATTGTTTGAGCTCTGAGTCTGGTCTATTCCAGTGTGAAGGGTAGGAGCAGACTGCAGGTTTTTCTTCACTTTCTCCCTGTTGGCTGCGGGAAGTGGCAAAACTGTAAACAGCGCAAAGAGCTCTTGGTTCAAACCTGCTGGTGGCCGCCCTGTTGAAAAGCTATTGGAAAGGCATTATTGTCTGGGTTGTCAGACAGAGCCGCCCCTTGTGGCCTCTACAATTGATCCGTAGTCAAGGCAGTTGCAAGAGCCTTCAATATAGGAGTCACTGCTCGCACTCCGGAACATACTCCTTTCATACACCTCTGCCAAAGCCTCAACAGCAGGAGTACCCTTGGGAGCATGTCTGCTGGTGATAATGGAGGAAGAGGCTTATGCTGGCTCAAGCACCTCCGCTCCCAGAGCAGCAGTCAGAGGGGCTGAGGCCAAATTGAAATCTATGTTCTCATCTTCCAGGAAGCCCCCCAAGGCAGAGGAAAAGGAGGCCAGGTGCTTCACCAGAGGGCGTTGGAGAAGCAGTTGGCTAAAGAGTTGCAAGAAGCAGACAGGGCCAGACAACTGGCACCTCCTGGGGCATTGGGGCTTCCTTCTCGTCCCTTTTCAGCCCTATCTATAGACCTTTCATTGAAAAAAGGTGGGAAGTGATAGTTTGGTCTCCCGGGCCTGATCTCCAGATAGGGGAGCAGTTCCTACATCCAATTCCATTGCAGAACATTGATAGGGAACCATCTTGCCCACCTTGGGCCTCTGCCCCCTCCGGGTGAGCTGCCTCCAAAGAGACATAGACTGGCATCAGAGTCTACCTTCACCCCTACTACAGCGGGGCTCTGCTCAAAGGAGTTTTATCCTCCAGATATGCCACCAAATATGGGATTCTGGATTTCAGAGCCAGTCAGGCACGGCATAGCAGCTGGAGTACAGCAGACTTGCCAGGCAATCTCCCTGCTACCAATGCAGCCTCAAGTGTCTATATCTCCTTCATTTCAGAGGCAGCCTCAGATGCCTCCACCTGGCCTGTTCCGGCTGCAACTGCAGACCATGAAGTCCATAGACTTTCTTTTTGAGTTTCAAGGGCCTTATTCCCCAGTTTCCTTCAAGCAGAGTGCCTCCTCTAGATCAGAGAATGAGGGCCAGTTGGAGCAGGAGATTTCTGATGATGAAGGGCTCGCCCCGATCAGCCCGCCTTCACAGGACTGTTCCGTCCTCACCTTTTCAAATCCTTGTTATTCAAAGCCAAAAACATTAGGCGCAGAGTTGCCTGCTCCTGATCCTCCCTTAGCTGCTTCAGATGGGGACGATCTGATTTTTATCAAACTGATGACAGAGGCGGAGGTGGTTCCAGTGCCCAAATGATTTCTGGAGATGGTGAAACAGCAATGGATCTCCACAGGGGCTTACCCCAATCCCACCGCCCATGAGGGAAAATTTTACAATGTGACCCCTGACGTGGCAGACTCCTATGATGGACGATCCGTTGGTGGCCCTGATGTCATCCTCTGCAGCGCTTAATGACTCAGAGGATGCACTTAAGCTGGATGACAAAAGGTTGGGGTTGGTGCTACACAGGGCCCACTAGGCGGAAGCCTGGGGCATTAAGGCCTCTACCGCAGCTTCCCTTTTCACCAGAACATTGCTTTGCTGGCTACGCCAATTGCAGGAAATGATTCTGGTGGGGGACATTCAGGCCCACCAGGATGTGAATAAGCTGGTGGCTGCCACACAATTTACGGCTGATGTGATCCTGAATGCGGCCAAATTTGCATCAAGGGCCATAGCCTCACAGGTCACGGCCTGCCGCCTGCTCTGGCTAAGCCATTGGAGGGCTGACACCAAATAGAAATAGAAACTGTCTTTTGCTCCGTTTAACAGGGAGAAACGGGAACTCAAAGCACCTGTATCCAGGTGCTTTGCGTTCCGGCCCGCCCCTTCCTTTTGACACCGTCCTTTTGCCCATCTACATGGGAGCTGTCTCACAGCAATTCTGCTGGCCCTTTGGTCAGGGTCAGGGTCAGAGTCAATAGCCAGACAAGGTGGGTTTCTGTAACGGGAACCAGAGAAGCTTCCAACTTAAATGGTCCTTTTGCGGCGCAGGGAAAACTCCTTTTGCCGCAACAAATGATTGTAGTCCAGACCTTCCAATTGGGGGTCGACTGATCTTTTATGTGGACCAGTTGGACTCCACCATGGCAGACATCTGGGTATGAAAGACCATAAGATCAGGTCTCTCCCTAAAGTTCCGCTCCGTGCCCCCAAGTTGTTTTATACACTGCCCTATTTCAAGGGATCCCATGCGAAGGGCCCTCATGGAAGCCTCAGTCCAGCACCTCTTGGATATTCAGGCCATACCACCGGTCCCCGGGGAGCAACAGAGCTCGGGTTTTATTCCCGCCTGTTTGTGATCCCCAAACTCTTGGGAACTTGGAGAGAGATCCTAGACTTGACACGTTTTATTGTCTACAGAAGGTTCAAAATGTACTCCCTGCAGTCCATAATTCAGGGTATCAGGGAGGGCGATCTTCTAACTTCTGTGGACCTATGGAGGTGTATCTGCATGTGCCAATCAGACCAATGCACAGGCAGTTCCTGAGATTTTGTTACAACAACCAGCACTTTGAGTATCGGGCCTTGCTGTTTGGCTGTCATCAGTGCCCCGGATGTTTACAAAGATCCTGGTGGCGTTAGCGGCACATCTCAGGAGTATTCCTATATGTCTTCAATGCTACCTAGACTACATCCTGGTGCATCTTCATCTCATCTTCAGGCGGAGGTGGACTGCAGACCATGCTCCAGGTCCTTTGGGCTCATGGCTTTTTGGTCAATCTAGACAAGAGCCATATGAGCCCGACCTCTTGATTGCTACATCCAGGGGCTGTAACCATAACGGGCAAAGTCTTCTTGTTGCCGGAGCAACAGGTCAGCATACAACACCTGATACATCAGATTCGGTCGCTCAACCAGGTTTCACTGGCCATGTTATTGCAACTCCTGGGCAAAATGATTTCTTGCCTGGCTAGCTTCCCTTGAGCTCACCTCCAGGCCAGGGCCTTGTAGTGGTTCCTGCTCCCACACCAGAGGGCTGGCAGGAGCAATTCCACTGTCAAGGTGGGGGTCCCACCAGCGATGATTCGATCCTTACGCTGGTGGGTGTCAGGCAGCATTACCAGGGGCTGCATGTTCTGGAAGCCGAATCGCATGACTGTCACCACCGACACCAGTCGGTTTGGCTGGGGAGCCCAGTGCCAGGCAAGAGTGGTGCAAGGTCAGTGGTTCCAATCGGATTTATGGAACAATATCAATTGGCTGGAACTGAGGGCAGCCCATCTGGTCCTCAGAGGATTCCAGAAGGAGGACTCGGGTCGGCATGTCCTTCTGACAGACAATGTGGCCACCAAAGCCCATGTCACTTGGCAAGGGGGCACACATTCCAAGTCCCTGATGAGGGAGGCAGACCATCTGTGCCGCTGGACGGAGAGGCTTATCTGCTCCATTCAGGCAGATTATATCTTAGGGTTGGCCAACATGCAAGCAGACTGGTTGAGCAGGGCCACTGTGGATCATGAAGAGTGGCGTCTGCATCCAAGATATTTCAAGGACATATCGGATCGGTTTGGCCAACCAATTCTAGACCTCTCCACTGAACTCTCAGCTGCTGAGATTCTTCTCAAAATTCCCAGTGGCTGGGGCATAGGGGGTCAATGCCCTCCAATGTCCTTGGCCTCGGGGTCTCCTCTGTGCCTTCCCTCCTCTGCCTCTGATTCTGGCAGTACTCAGGAAGATGTTGGCAGAGAGAGTGGAGCTACTTCTCCTGGCACCCTACTGGCCCAGGTGGCGCATGACTTGCAGACCTGGTCAGCCTATTGATTGCCCGTCCCTGGAGGATTCTGCCAGACAGGGTCTCCCTCAACAGGAGTCCCATTGATCATCTGGAGCCACAGTGGCTCCAATTGACCATCTGGTGCTTAGGTGGAGACTCCTGAAAGGAGAATTCTCCAACAGGGTTATCGACACAATTCAGGCTTCAAGAAAACCATCAGCCAGTAGGATTTACAATGCCACATGGAACAGTTTATGTAGCTGGTGTGCCCAAGCTCGTATGGACCCCACATCAGTAGCAGTGGCACAAATTTTGGAGTTTCTCCAGGATGGACTGGATAAGGGATTGTCCCCTAATATTCTTCAAAAACAGGTGGCAGCCCTGTCTTTAGTCCTCTCCTGGGGAGATGTAGGCTCATCCCAGAGTGTGCAGTTTTCTCAGGGGGACCCTAATCTGAAGCCTCATAGATACCTCATATTCATAGATACCCCACTTGGGACTTTCACAAGGTCCTCCAGGCGATCACTAAACCATCCTTTGAATCATTGAGGGATTCCAGCCTCCGTTTTCTCACTTGTAAAGTGGTGTTCTTAGTGGCCATTATCTCAGCAAGGAGGATTTCAGAACTAGCAGCTTGTCAGTGCAGGAGGATCTTTGTGTTTTCCATGAGGACAGGGTGATCCTGTGATTGGATCCAGCATTTATTCCAAAGATCAATTCAGCGTTTGCAGGAATTGGTGCTTCCTAACTTTCGTCTAAGGCCTTCTCACGCCTTGGAATGAAGGTGGCATATTTTGGATGTGGATATTAAAAGGACTGCTCCCATTAGAAAAACTGAGACCTTGTTCATTTCCTTCCAACCATCTTCCATAGGTAGGAAGGTTACGGCTTTGACAATAGGCAGGTGGCTTCGGGCAACCATTGCCAAGTCTTATGAGCTACAGTCGTTGCTGGTACCGAGGCAAATCATGGCATACTCCACCAGGAGCGCATCACTACAGCGGCTTGGGTGACACAATCTGTAGAAGAGATTTGCCAGGCGGCGATGTGGGCCTCACCGTCAGCTTTTATTCAACGCTTCTTTGAGGGAGGGATCGTTCCCCACTGCTCTTAAAAGGGCGACCTCTCCTCAAGAAGCCTGGCCTGGACCCAGCTTTTTAAATTGCTACTGGAAATCCTATATATAAAGTTGCAAGAAAAAGTATGTGAACCCCTTGGGATTACGTGGAGTTTTGAGTGAATTGGTTATAAAATGTGCTCTGAACTTCATCTAAGTCACAATAGAAGAACACAGTCTGCTTAAAAGAATACTACACAAACATTAGATGTTGCCATGGTTTAATTGAACATAACATGTAAACATTCACAGTGCAGGGAGGAAAA
>JAOYMU010000001.1:89843203-89854636 GCA_025802295.1 Psammodynastes pulverulentus | reverse complement strand
ATCTGCCAATGCCTCAGGAGGCCACTCTCAAAATGCCGCCCCAAGATATGTGCCGCCCGGTGCGGACCGCACCCACCACCACCCCTAGGTACGCCACTGCATGGAAGGGACCTTGGAGGTCATCTAGTCCAACTCCCTGCTCAAGCAGGAGAGTCTATTCCAAATATTAGCCTCTTCCTAGGATCAAACTTACAGCCTCCTGATTGTGAGGTGAGAGCTCCACCTCTAGGCCACCACACCTAAGAATATAGTGCAGTGATGGCTAACCTTTTTGATGCAGAGTGCCCAAGGCGCGCATGTACAAACACAAAATGCAATGTGAGCATGTACTCCCTGCATCCACACTTGTCCCCCATGCATTTTTGGCTTCCAGGTTGGTGTAGGAGACCTCCCAGGCCCAAAAATTCAATGTGAGTTCCCCCCACTCATACACCACACCCCCCACTCATGCACAAAAGAGACCTGAAAATCAGCTGGGTGGTGGGAGACATGCCTGCATGCATGGTGGAGCTGGGCTGGGGTGATGGCTGGCATGCCCACAGAGGGCTCTGCGTGCCATCTGTGGCACGCATGCCATAGGTTCGCCATCACAGATATAGTGCCTGCTTGATTGGTGAGACTCTGCCAACCAAAATTCTATGCCGAACAGCAATCTCCACCACAATTCTGTCCCTACTCCTTCAGGTTAGGTAGTTCACCATTGAACATCATCTGAACACTATACCTTCCAACATAAATGTTTTCATAAAAAGTGAGATTGTAGAGCTGAACAATGAATTGTTTCTAAAGAAAAAGTATTTTACATATATTCAGCAACACCGGGAATGGTTTTATTCTAGAGCAGTCCTGTGGGTTCCTTTACTTCCCTTCTCCAGTTCCAGAGTTCCCAGGTACTTTCTGAAACTAGGGTGTTTGCATGCAAAGAATGTCCTGGCGGAGCGAGTGGCATGAACCTGGCATGGAAAAGATGTTCTATGCTATGTGGAGCAAAGTCCTGAGGCTGGATGTTTCTGAAATGTTCATTGCTTACTACTTTTGAATGATGTTCCTTCAAAGATAGAAAAGAAAGCAACAAACCCCTTTCCAAGAAGTTTGTTATGTACAAAATGGAATTGATCTTGTGTTCGACTTGCTCTGAAAATTGCATTTCTGCTGTCCATTTATGTGTATTAATTGAACATCTAGCCCAAGCAAAGATCTGTTTAAATTCTTGATCAATCCACCTTCAGAAGGCTGCCAAATCAATAGAATTCTAATTGAATAAGAGGTATTTGGGGGGAGAGAATTCCTTCTTATCAGAAAAGTTATCTGCTGACTAAGATTAACTCTTTTGGTAGATAGAGGAACAGTGTCAATATCGTAAAATACTTTGCCTACTGTGTTCCATCATTTTTTGAATTTTCACACAATCTTATCTTCCTCTTCCTAGCAAAGTAAGGATTGGATACCAGCAACCTCTATCTGCTTCATGTGTAATGCAGCTATAAAATTGCTCTGTCTGAGATCTATATAATGTTAAAAAAAACATCCTAAAAGGAGTATCATTAAACATTATGAATAGAATAGAATTTTTTATTGGCCAAGTGTGATTGGACACACAAGGAATTTTTCTTGGTGCATATGCTCTTCGTGTACATAAAATAAAGGATACATTCTACAACACTTAGTAATAGTCAGGGTACAATAAACAATCAAATCGTAATAGGAAACAATCAATAAAAGTCATAAGGATACAAGCAACAGAGTTACGGCCATAAAGTCACAAGTGGGAGAAGATTGGTGAAAGGAAGGATGGGAAGATTAATAGTAATAGTAATGCAGACTTAGTAAATAATTTGACAGTGCTGTGGGAATTATTTGTTTAGCAGATTGATGGCGTTAGGGGAAAAAAACTGTTCTTGTGTCTAGTTGTTTTGGTCTGCAGTGCTCTATAGCGTCGTTTTGAGGGTAGGAGTTGGATCAGTTTATGTCCAGGATGAGAGGGGTCTGTAAATATTTTCACAGCTCTCTTTTTGACTCATGCAGTATACAGGTCCTCGATGGAAGGCAGGTTGGTGGTAATTGTTTTTTTCTATTATTCAATAACGCCAATCTTTTAACAGTGGACTTCAAAGTTGTCTTTTTTTAAAAAAAAAAGATTAGGATAGTATTCATTTTAAGATATTTTTCAATATGTTCATAAATGACTTAGATGAGAAAATAGAAGGGGTACTCAAAAATCCTTGGGAGGGGGAACTTGTCTCCAAAGGCTGATTTATAGCTTGGAGTGAACGTGTGTACACAACTTTGAAACTCTGCTAACGCCTTTTACCCAAATTCACTTTAGCTTCTGCAGCTAAACCTCTGGTAAGGAGATCAAATTTCTGTATTTCAAAATATGTCTCTCTTTACCACAGAGCAGTGGCCCCATACCTGCTAAATTGCAGTTATTAGCTTTGTCCATATGATGGCAACATCAGCACAGTCTTTTTTTTTTTTAAACGGGTTTGTGAGGAGAGATCCCTCAAAATAAAAGTCTCAGAGGTGACATGAGTGGAGTGAAAATTAAAATGAATAAAATTACTCAGTGGAGACATTAGAGAACTTTAGATTCTGAGTTCTAGACTGGAGCTGTCTGGCGTAAAATGACAGTAGAAGGTAGGAAATAAGGATTTAATGATCTTTTTTAAAAAAAATAAGTTTTTTATTATTTTTAATTGTTACAAACAGCCTCACTGAGGTGGACAGTGTGATCCCTGAGCATTTTACATTTCATAGCAAATATGACAATAATTTCACATTGACCCTAATTTCATATCCATATTCATACTATTAATTTTCTTATTTAAATTAATGTTTTTACACATTATCAATTTTTTTTCCATTCAACATTCTCATATATTACTTTGTATCAATCTCTAAGTTCTTAATATTGTTTTTAACACAAATCGCCTTATTTGCCATATTATTACATATTATCAATCATTATCATTCAAAATTCTCATATATTATTGTATTTCAATCTCTATATTCTGCATATCATTTTTAATTTCTCTTAATCCTATTTGCTAGATTTAACAAATCCTCATTTATCATTTAAAAAGCAAACATGGCCCTAATTTGTAATCAATTTTTAATCATTCAAATTTCTCACATATTGTTTCATATCAATCTCTAAATTGTTAATATCACTTTTAATACTACTTTCCTTAGTTACCAATATCTTTTAAATATAAATTCTTTTAATTGTCATATTTGCACAGTTAATCAAATCATATCATTCAGATAGTCATTCATATATTCATCTTAAGTTATATTTGCCAGTATTCATCTCCTTTTTAGTGTTAGTTATGCCACTGTTATTTTTTTAATGCAAAATCCTACTCCATACACAATTCTTATTTTCCATTTTATATTCATTAATCAAATTATACATTTTAATAGTAACATACTTATTTTTATCTATTACCATACATTATATGGTGATTTTTGTTATTCTTAAACTCAGTGCTGCTGTATTTGACGTCTCACCTCTTATACAATTGTGACCCTAAAGATTTTGCCCAAAGTACTACCCTAATGCAAGAACATCACACAGTCTGACATCTTCCAGATAGTTGTTCTACAACATCAGAGTTTGCACTTAGCCTAGTGGAGATTTCTGGCAAATGGGATTCCAGTATATCAGCAGAATTCAAGGTTTGGGTAGATGATGTACTCCATCCAGTTGGACTATCTACACATTGATAATAGGTAAGTGAATTCCTTCCCTTGTCACTTCTACATAGACAGTGATATATTTATAGGCTGAGTATGGTTTTTTTAGTTATAAGTTGTATACTCCTCATTTTAGATGGAAAGAGAGAAGTTATGGTGTGAACTTTTCTTTATCTCGTCCTCTCTCATCCTTGACCTCACAGTAAATGCTTGAGGAGACTTGATTGAAAGAGGAGGTTGGCCCCAACCCTTCCCAATTTTGCAGCCTGGTAGAAATCAACCACCTCCCCCATTACAGAACCATAGGGCTTCTTGTCTGATCCCCTGCCCAGAGCAAGAGTCCTTATTCCATCTCAGACAAATTATTGTCCAATCGTTTTGTCAAAACCTTCACCCGATGGAGCACCCACAACTTCAGGAGACAAGCTGTTCCATTGACTAAGTTTCCTTTTCTTATTTTATAATCACTGACTTCAAATCCAAAGCGGGTACTCAGGCTTTAAAACATGACTAGTTAATTTGAAAAGATGGAGATGTTAGGCATTGTACCTTCAGATTAGATATTATGACACTGATTCAGATGATTTAAAAAGATATTTAGGTATAATCATCGAGAAGCATCTTCCAATGACCCAAAACAAAAATTACAAATCACCCCAACTTCACAATAAATTAACACATTGCAGATTCATTTCCTGTGTTTGATACCCAAGTGTGGATACCAATTCTTCTGTTGCAGGCATGTCACCACCCTCATGCAAGATCAGACAAGATCACCTAATATGCTGCACAGAGTTATCTAAACAAATCTGTTGTGATGGGCAAAACTAGATGACCCCACAGGCAACACAGCTAGGGTTAAAGATGTTCAGATGGTTACAGAAGGAAAGCTGACTGATTCTTATGAAATGAGGAACAGCAAACATAAGGACAGAGTGGAGAGAACAAAGATGGTTGAGTAGAATTCTGCAAAAGCTTACATGGGCTATATTTTTATGAACCTCAGTTGTCTCCTTGAATATCAAAGGCAAGAGAAATGGAATAGCAGAAGAGAGTTGACTCCACGTTCTGTTTCTCAGCTTTTCTGCAACAGCTAGCTGATCCGTGCCTGTTGAAAGCAGGATGCTGAATCCAGCTATGCTCTCAGCCTGATTTTCTAGGAATCAGGCTGTCCTACAGAGTGAATAGTTGCAAGGGAGTAAGTACTTCATGTCCTGCAGGGGAGGTGGGACACATTTTCCCACAATATTATAGTTATGAATGCTTCCATACCCCACTGTTTTCAAAATTAGTAGTCTTAGTAATTGTAATTTGAGAAACATCAGACAGTTCAGAAATAAAGATCACCCACAGTTGTCTATTGTCTTAAAAGGCCGGATTGTTTCTTAGCTTAAAAACCCTTGCTTTGCCCAAATTGCTTCTTTTTATAACTAGAGATGCCAACTTTGATCCAAATCCTTTGAAACAGCTCTTGAAGATGCAGACATTAGCGAGTGATAATGATGATCACCATGTTGTGAAAACCTTCCCTGGCTGATTTCTTCCATTAAAAAGCTGTTAAAGAAACAGTGATAACATGGGAACAAAGTTTGCTTTACAAAGATCTAAAGCATCCCCGCCCCCCAATCAACTGCAAGATAATTCTTAAATTGGTTCTCAGGTCACTGGAATCAATTTTCCACAGGTGCTGCTCCCAGATATTGCAAGAAACAAAAGAGTTGTGAATAAACAGTTGCAGTTTGGATTGTAAACCCCCTAAGCTCCAACAGAAGTGAGTGTAAAGAGCAGAGGCACCCCAAAGTGGGGATGAGGTAAAATCTACAAGATATAGAAATGGTTTGGTTTGGGGATCAAAGTTCCACTTGAAAAACTATCTCTGCCATCTTGCAGATTTTGTACATTCCCTGCCCCCCATAGGTGCCCCTTTCCCAACCCAGCAACCTTCAGATTTCATTGCTTGCAATGCCCATCTTCCTAGCCAGAGGTGGCCTTAGGTTAGAAAAGGCTTCTTAAGTTACAGGAAGAATACCTGCTACAGTTTGACTTTGGGGGTTCTAGGAATTACACCAAGCGTAATGTTTTGAGAATTGGGTCTTTTAATTTTGACATTGTTTCATAGGATTTCTTTTAAATTGTCGTGATTGCTGTTTGGTTTTTATTGTTGTGACCCGCCCCGAGTCCCGTGTGGAGATGGGGCGGGATAGAAATCCAATAAATGAAATGAAATGAATGAATGAATTCTAATGACTGTGCCATCACAAAATGAAAGCAGAAGCATACGGACATGTGCTTGGGAAAGAGATAGTGAACAAGTTGGGACTGTGTGGATTTTTACTAGGTGGGCACACAAATGGGCAGTGATTAGCAGCGCTAATCAACTTCTGTTTCCTAGGGTTTTTTTACTTTCTTGTTCTTTTTTCTTCATTTCCATCCTTGCTGTTTGTTCTCCCTGTTTGTTCACTCATGTTTTGTTTATTCTAGATGCATAAAGGCTGCTTATCTTTCTCTCACATCATTGAAGTAACACTGAGTCTATCATTTCCCATCTAATTTTATTTGTTGAAAAAGCTAACGCTCATAAAGTAATAAATCAGGTACATTCTAAGGTGTGTATGTCATGGCCTAGTTAGTTTTCAAAACCCCACAATACATTTCTCTACTCTAGATCAGAAATGAATCTGATAGTCTTGTCAAGATTTGTTTGTCTTATAATTAGATTGCAAAATAAGATCATCTTTACAACTACATGAAATTGTTATCTTCTGCTCTCTCTTTACAATTCTAATTTGCTTAATATTATTTTGTGCATGTGCATCTTCATCCTGCCACTTGAATATTGTATTGGAGGGGGAAATACTGTTTCCTAGGCAACCTTGGAACACTTGCTTTCATTCTGCATACAAAATGTCAAAGGGATCAGATCTCTCATCACCGCTTGTGAATCACAACTTCCCTGTGGCTTTATTTATCTGCTTTGCCAAGAGGGTCAGTTCAATCGGAAATATCTCCCTTCTCCTTCTAGTCAAGGCAAATGGATCCGATCATCAAATTAGGATGGATAAACCATACAGGCTCAAATGCAGATGACAAAAAAAAAGTCACAAAGATGCATTCATAGAAACAATGGATCCCTTCAATCTGCTTCATTCAAAATTAAAGAAGCAAGGAGTAGGTAAAATGTCACTCAAAAGAGTGCTTGTTTTGAGATACTTTTCTATTTAGCTATCATCTATCTATTCATAACCCCATCCATCCATCCATCCATCCATCCATCCATTCTTTGCTAATTATCCATTTAAAGGTGAAATGGAAAAGAAAATTTTAGAGCTCTGCAAGCATCCTTGTACTCATGGTAAAATCAAGATGTTGCAAGCATTCTATGCCCATGTTCTATTTGTATTTTAGTCTATGTCACAATCGTTCCTTGATTACTGAAATTTCCTCCCTTATCTCATGTCATATCTTATCCCTAGGCCATTAATGAAATAGCTATGAGTCATTATTCCTAGGCCGTTAATGAAATAGTCATGAGTCATTATTAGCTGTACAGATATTGTGGTATTGTTTTCAACTGACTCACAGGATAGAGAGCTACTATTTTGATTCAGCAGTGGGAAAAGATGGTTATACAAATCTGAGTCTTTTTCTAATGAAATTTTGGTACCAAAAACTGAAACACATGAGAAAAACTGAACCTCATCTTGACTTTGCTATTAAAATATTTTTCCAATTCCCTTCTTCCATCTGGAATCCTGACACCGGTCTCTACTTCATTGAAAGGATCATTGAATATACAGCATGGAATGGGGTAACAATGGAAATTCCAAAAGTCACAGAAGAGAGTATTTTTCAATTGGAGGTAGAGATGAGGGTTAAGAACCAAGTCTTTCCATTCATAATTTGTGCTCTGCTCAAATTACTTTTATCTTGTAGAAAATACATCTATAGAAAGACTTTCATGCTAGGAAAAAGGTCATTTTAGTCCTGATGAATAAAAAAAAAATTTGCTACTATGATTTGAGGAAAGTTTTATTTTGTCCTTTCCCTGTATCCATAGTATCAGGCACTATAGGAAATAAGCATTTTCCCAGTTACCAATTCTTAAAAAAAAAAAAATTTCAAAGTGTTGCGTGGCATTGAGTTTGGAAGTGTAAAACATAGATGTGCATCCTAGGGTTGCAAGTAGAATTGTCCAAGTGTTTTAGAGAAATAGTTATCCCATGTTCCAGAATTTTGAGATTGCTTCTTTCTTTCTGTATTCATCTGATTCAAATTGATTAATAACACAAGCAAAATTGCTGTTTTAAATTTGAATGGAAGTGGGGAAGAACAGGACAGGAGAAAAAAAATCTATCTAATTTTATTGACCATAGCCTAGAGCATGGTTATAGGTTTATTGAACATTCTCAGCTTGTTTCCCATTCCATTCTCTCTGCTGTTGGGTCTATTGATGTTCCAGCTGAAATTGTAACAGAGTGTGACATACCTGCAACAGCATTCAACACTGGGGGTGCATTTTTCTTAGCAAACGGAACTGTTTACAGTTCTGAAGTGGGTTTTTTATTATTTATTTATTTTGAGTACTGCCAAGATATTAACAATATGGTCCAAACTAGACATTCTCTGTGCAGAACATTTCAACATGCCTTTGGGAGGAAAAGGCAGCACAGTTCTTAAGTGTTGCTGACTTTCTAGGGACATATTCTGTTTTCTTAGGTTCCATTTAAATTAAAACTTGCAACTGTTCATGCAGATTTTGTTCCTCTGAGAACAGCTTCTGTTGAAATGGAACTTGTATCTCCCTTTCAAGGCCCACGTCCTTACTCTCCACAGGTTCCACAGGTTGGTACACTCCATTTAACATCTATATTAAACTATTGATGGAGGTTGTCTGCTGACGTGTTAAGGTATTGTCATTATATACATCTTGACCCAGGACAAACAGGAGATATGCTTAAAGCATTGCCCTGGTGCCTAGGGGTTGTTAGACTCTAGATGAAGAAGAACAGGCCTAGGTTTAATCTCAACAAGAAAGAGTGTCTATGGCTTCCAGAAGCCTTCTGGTATCAGACTTATACTGTTAGTTCTAGACTGGATTGTGCTACTTCAGCAGAATTGTTTCTAATCAATGTTCCTCCTAGACTTTCAGAACTTCTCATCAAGCAGCTGACAGCTGTGATTAAGAGGGTCTTTGCAAAATTACATTTTATGCATCAGTTACAAGCTCACCTGGATAGTGAGGCCCTATCTAGTCACCCATGACTTAGTCACCTCTCATTTAATCTATTGTAATGTATTCTATATATTTGCCCTTGGAGACCATCTGGAAACTTAATAGGTCCGAAGTGTATGGTGAAGAATGCCTTTAATTATTCCCATGCCTTTGCTTCAAGAGCAGCAGTAGTTAGAAGTTACTTTCCAGATAAAATTCAAGATGATAGTTGTCCCCTCTAAAGCCTTACATAATGTGAGGCCTGGTTGTCATTAGGACTGCTTAGCTTCCCATTAGTTTCTGCCCATCCAATGAAATCAAGAAGAATGGGTTCTCATCAAATCTTGTCTTCAAGAGAACATCATCTTCAGGAATCCCAAAGTGCTTACAGAACAACCTCATTCCCATCCAGCCCTAAGATAAGTTCCTTGTTTGTTAATATTCAAGAAAGCCCTAGAAATCTAGCTATATCAAAGGATTTGGGTTGGGAAATTGTCGTGAAATGAAAATCCATGCTATTTATTGCCCTTAATACATTCCTTTTTTTTGCAATCATAATTTATTGTTTCATCGTATTATTTCTTTTGTTATTTTATATAATGTTTTAATCCTCTCACTGCAGATGATTTTTGAAACTGTGCTGGGTATCCATGGATTAAAGCAGCCTATAAGCCTAAATAAGAAATAAAATAAGGAAGTAAAGCTATAAAATACCGGGGACAGGCAGTGATGGGGGAAACACCTTTAAACCTGACCACATTTTATCAATTGTTATTTAAACACTTTGTCAAGAATCCTAGAAAAATAATCTTTTTAAAGCTGCTTATGAGTATCAATTTTATTTGTATTGATTTAAGCAACCTCTAATGTGTCTTTAGCACATTCAAGTGTAGCTGTAAGATGTCAATTAGTATGCATACAGAGGATGACATACTGATGGAAGAAGGAAACAAAACTTTTATCCCCCCTAAGGAGGGATCAAGCACAGTTTCAAAAATTGATTAAAATGAATACAAGCTTAACTGATTGAGCTTGAACTTCTTCTTACTCTTCTTCTCTTGCATAAATTCTAAAGTATCTAGTATGGTGAATGAGAAAGGCAAGAGAAGACATGTCACTTAGAAGGAAAAAGGAATTATTTCAGCAGTGAATTTGAACACTTTCTACCTACAGATTATTCGGAAGAAAAACTAAACATGAGATAATGCTTAGTTAGTGTCACACCCGAAAGAACTGTTGATTGACAAGCATTTGAATAGGATTTATTTGTGAATGACAACAACATTTGATGGATTGACAGTATGAGCAGAGGACATGGAACCACTTAATTTTGTCTGAGAAATGACAAATATCTGTGATGAAACACAGAAAGTTAAACACTGGCATTTTAAGAGCCTTTGCCGACATGATAAATAATGTTTCGACTAAGTCAAGACTCATTTTATATTGTTATTATTGTCCTTTTTAAATCCTAAAAGGTCAATCATCAGAAGGAGTCAAAAAATTTTTCTCTCTAAGTTTTTATTTACAAACAAAGGGAGAAAGGGAGAGAAGAAGAAAGAAAAGAGAAAAAGAAGAAATGTAATTTCCAGTCTTTCTCAGAACTGGAAATTGGATTTTATTTTTATTGATTGATTGATTGAATGGCATACAGTGTCAGGAAAATCAACTCATGCTAAGCACACAAAGAGGTCCTGACAGCCTAGAATGTTAGTTAATTCTGTTCAGCGCTTGGACTGTTGGGATTGAGTGATGGGAGCTCACTCTTCACAGAACCACGTTTGAACCAGAGTGCAGACCATTTCTGGTTGGCATTTCTGGTTGGCAGTTCCAGCATCATTAATCCTCTGTGCCACTACTTGATGGACAACAGATAATCAGAGTTGGAAGGGACCTTGTAGGTCATCTAGTGCAACCGCTGCCCAAGCAGGAGACCCATTTCTGACAAATGGAAATCCAATCTCTTCTTGAAGGTCTCAAGTGATGACGCTCCCATAATTTCCGAGGGCAAGCTGTTCCATTGGTTGATTGTTCTGTCAGAAAGTTTCTCCTCATTCCCAGGTTAAATTTCTCCTTGTTCAGTTTCCATCCATTATTCCTTGTCTGACCTACAAGGGCTTTAGAAAATAGCCTGACCCCTTCCTGTCTATGGCAGCCCCTCAAATATTGGAACACTGCTATCGTGTCTCCCCTGATCCTTCTCTTCACTAGATTAGCCGTGCCCAGTTCCTGTAACCGTTCTTCATATGTTTTAGATTCCAGTCCCCTAATCATCCTGGTTGCTCTTCTCTGTACTTTTTCTAGAGTCTCAACATCTTTTTATAGCATGTTGACCAAGACTGGATGCAGTACTTTAGGTGTGGTCTTACTAAGGTTTTATAGAGTGCTATTAGTACCACACTTGATCTTGATTGTATCCCTCTGTTAATGCAACTTAGGATTGTATTAGCTTTTCTGGCGGCTGTTGTACACAGCACACTGCACACAACACACTACACACTGCAACCTTTCCATTAATGAATTGT
>JAOYMU010000001.1:89743628-89756172 GCA_025802295.1 Psammodynastes pulverulentus | reverse complement strand
TTTTAACCACCTGTACCATTTTTCCCATACTACAAAATATTCTATGTTTTCTATTTTAAAATTTATCAATGTAGTCAAGTACATTAAGGGGGAAAAGTTATACATTGAGGAACACCCCTCAAAAAGGTATAACAAACTCATATTTTGGAATTGTGGTGAAAAATGGACAAGAATACCCATGTCAAGTAAATGCTGTGCGTGATTTGCAAGCAGTGTTTACAAACTGTAATTGTAATGACAAATCCACTCCTGGATTCTTGTTATATATTCAAGATTCAGCATACTTGATACAATGAAAAGAACTTATGTGGCTGAGGGTTGAACTTTTGAGTAAAGGCCTTCAAGGGGAAAAACAAAGAATACTCAGGTTCAGAGAATTCCAAGAACCCTAATACTTGACTTACCAGTAGCTGCTTAGATGCATTTGGATGCAAGACATTGTGGATAAGCAGAATTTTTTAGACTCTGTTTTAAATGATGTCCTCTCTCCGCATCTCAGTGTTAGTCATCTGCTGGTGGCTTCCGTGAAAGGAACTGACTCATTCTGCTGGCCAGGGCTTTACACATTTCTGGCGTGAAAAAGCAAGATGGCTAGCTCCAAGCTATTTCTTTGTGATACAGCACTGGCCAGAGGTTGCATTAGTACTAGGGCTACCAAATCTTAGCTGTGAAACTCACGCTAAGGAATAGATGGCAACTGAAGAATTCAAGCTGTTTTCCTCAATCTTAGCATCTGACTGGTGAATTCTGGGAACTGAAGTCCACAATTCCTAAAGTTGCTTAGATTGAGAAACTGTGAATTAGAGTTTGCTATATTTCTCCCTGTTTCTCCTGCCACACAGTATCTTTAGTCAGAAAATTCAGCACAGTAACAATATGCCATATTAACACCCTCTCTCCCAAGATAAATGCCCTAATTGCTTAAAATTGGAAAACTGCTGTGATATATATATTTCCTGAGATTAAATAGTGCTGATGGATCATGAAGTTATAGTTAATGATTCATGTTTCTTTTTGAAAGTACTTAAAAACATCCAGGCAACAAGCAATTTTAAGTAGTGTATAGTCCAAAAGTATTGGAGAGTATACCATGAAACGTATTTTCAAGACACATGGGAAGGTTGAGAAGCAGGCAGTGAATCAGACCCTTTTAATTCCATTGATAGATAAATTGATAAATGGATAAATAATAATAAATAAATAAGTCACTATAGCAGAAAAAATAAACAGGATTTCACACACTGATTAAATCAATGCATAGATGCATATTGCCTATCAAACAACAAAAATGTGCAAAGCAAAAAACAGAGCTAAAATGTGTTCATGCAACAGCCCAAATAAAATCTTTGATTTAAAAGAAAAGAACAAGAAAAATGATGACTGTTAAAAACATTTTAAAATTTTCAGAAGGAAGATATATTCAAGAAAAAAAATCATAAACTTTTGTAACTGAAATTTGGTTATGGTCTTTTGTAGCCGAAGATAGAAATCAAAAGAGATTTTACTTTATTAATTTTCTAATTTTGCTGAGTTTTAAAACTAAGGAAGTTGTATTGCACAAACTGTTTCATCAGCATTTTTCAGTTTATGTATCCTGCTGTAATTATTTGTAGATTAAATATTAACATTCCTCTGTTATTAGTGATAACTTCTAAGTTTTTGTGTTTCTGTACAATGCTACATAATGTATTCTGATTCATGGATAAATGCAGATAGCAAAAAGTGCAACAGAACAAAAATGCAGTGGGTTATCTAGGCTTCAGTTGTGTGTGTTTTGTATTATTAAAAGCATATGATATTCAATATATCTACAGTGCAAAAAAAAAAAAAGATTAAGATGCCAAAAGTTACACTGGCTCCCTGTTAATTACTCATCATGGTATTTCTATTATGATATGTGGATGGATATTATGGTAACATGATTCATTGAAAGCAATATTTTGAAACAGTGTAGCAGCTGTGCATGCACACACATGTGGAGAGAGCCAAGAGCAATGTTTTGACTTGGAAAACAATATAGCTGCTCCAAAGAAGCTTTAACAAAACATGTTTCTGAAGAACATGTAAAGCTTTAATTGCTATTTGGCACTAACCTATAAGGGAGCCTTCTCTGTGATGGCATCCACTCTCCAGCCTGGCACTCAGGAGCTAACAAACTTTATTAAAATATGTATGTATATACAACATGTACCCTATGTATGTATTTTTGGGGGAAAAGCATATTGATGTATTTTTGATGACTACTGCAAAATCTTTGCTATCCTTGTTTTATTATGATAAATAGCATAATACATAAATGCTTTTATATATATTGTGTACACACACACACACACACACACACACACATATTAAATTTTATTTAACAATTTGTTTCTTGTGGGCATCAGGTTCAATGAATGGGATCATCATTGTCCAAATTAAGCACACCTCATGATTTAGGAGCCCTGATGGTGCAATGGCTAGAATGCAGCATTGCAGGCAAATTCTGCCCACAGCGGGGTATGTGTGATCCTGATGGGGCTCAAGATTGACTGAGCCTTTCCTCCTTCCAATTTGAGGACTCAAATTGTTGGGGAAGGGGCAATATGCTGATATTGCAAAATGTCCAGAGAGTGCTTTAAAGTATTGTGGGGCAGTATATAAGTGTAAATGATATTGCTATTTGATGATTATTGATATCTCTTCCAGGTTTTGTTACATCCAAGATTATTCTTAGAAATTAGTGTAGCTATACTTGTATTTTTGTTTTGTTTTTTCACTGGGTTTATATTATAGTTTAAGAAATGCCTATTTTAAATCACTTACTTTATAATGTTGGCTAAATCAGATAGATGGGATTGTAATGTATAAATCAGATTTGATATTTTGGCAGCACACTTCATTTTGACCTGCTTTGAGGCCTATGTTGTGGTTCACTGACTGCCTGCGGAGCTGGCAGCAGAATCTGACAGCGAAGAGGTTGGGGAGGCTGAGGAAGGTTCAAGCAAGGGCTCGGAGCCTGATGCAGAGCTGGAGCCAGGGCCATCTGGCAGTTATGTGCAGACTCCAGAGCCTCCAGACTTGGACAGTGAGGCAGAGGACCAGGCTCTCCCTGTTGTCAGTGTGCGCATGCGCAGAGCTGCCAGAAGGCAAGAATAGTTGGGGTTGAAAGGGAGACTCAGGAGTAAGGCAGTGGTGGTTTCTTCCGGTGTTGCCACCGGTTCACTATTTGTGCATGTGTGCATGTGCATGCAAGCATGTGCGCACACACATTTCCCCTCTGCTGCGCACACTCCCTCACCTTCTGCACATGCACATGCCAATCATCTGAGAGGATTCTTTGATCCTCTCAGCAGATCAGCAGCCATTTTTTAGCTACCGGTTCAGCTGAACCGGTAGCTAGGAAACATGTGCAGATGATCGGAGAGGCCTCCCTGACCCTCTCCGATGATCTGTGCATAGTTTTTAGCTACCGGTTCAGCCGAACAAGTAGCTAAAAAATGACTGCCAATCAGCTGACAGGATCAAGAAGTCCTCTCAGCTGATCAGCGCATGCATGCGCAGAAGGGTGGGGAAAGCGCATGCATGCGGGGGGCAGGTTTGAGCTACCGGTTCGGCCGAACCAGTAGCCACAATTTTTCCACCAGTTTGCTTGAGTGGCAGTTTTTGCCACTACTGGTTCGGCCAAACCGGTGCGAACCGGTCAAATACCAATTCTGGAGTAAGGCTTGAAGATGATTGGCCCCTCCCATAAGACATAAAGGAGAGGCCTTTCAGATCCTCTTTGCAGGGAGCAACTTCATTCATGTTCAGTTGGATTCCTCTTTGCAGCTCTGTATCAACTGCTCTGGTTGGCTTTTCACAACAACTGGAAATTACATTGTTGGCAGCTGTTCAAGGGAGATAAGATGGGTGTTTATCAGCTTTCCCCTGAAAGACTGTAACAGGCTTCTGTTGGACTTTTTGTTATCTGTTTTGAACTCATTACGGCTGTGAATGAACAGAATTCACAGCCATTAAAATAAAAAAGTCTGTTTTGGGACTCATTTTGTTTTTATTACTGGCTTGGGAAGCCTTGGTCAGTACAGCCTAATTCAGAAAAAGATGTATGTATGTATGTATGTATGTATGTATGTATGTATGTATGTATACATGCATAATCTCCACAGCATCTCTTATAACATGCAGAAATATTGCAAACAACCTAGTCAGAGGTTTGGGTAACCTGGAGTAAATGCAAATCCTGAAAGAACTGCATATCATAATGCATTATAATTAGAACACTTTATTGTATAATTTAGGTGATGTTCCTGGTGAAACTCCAACAACTTTCCTTCTTTCTCTTGTCACCTTTCCTAAGCACCTAGAACACTTTTCTAGATTTCAACAGCTAATCCTTCCTCAACTTCAGTGTTACTTCACACATGTTATTCTTCAAGCAAAGGTTGCATATGTCAGTCAATAGATATGGCTTCTCATTCCATAGTGGATTCAGACTTCTCTGGACCAGGGGTGGGCTGCTGGGGGTTTGCAGGGGCTCAGGGGAGTCCCTGGTTAAGATTCTGTGCAGTTCAGAAAACCCCCAAATACCACTCCTGGCTGACACACCCTGTCCCTCCCAGGAGTCCCCACACAGCCCATTTTGGATGCAGGTAAGTGCAGGGCATATAGGGAGGCTTGGACAGGGTGAAAACCAGGTCTCCTGGAGGCTCTGGAAGGCTGGAAACTGGCACGTTTCTAGTTTCCAGAGCCTGGAGAGGGCACAATCAACTCCCACCACCATGGTGCAGGAGGCCAACTAGGCCACACTCACTATGGCCATGCCTACCCAGCAACTTGGCAGAGAACCCCTTGCTAAAATTTTTGAAGCCCACCCCTGCTCTGGAGTATTCTAAACCAACTGCCTCACATCTTCAGTACTGGTGTACAGATTGTCATCAGAAGGCTAGGAATTTTGGTAGAAAATAAGCTTTTCAACTACTATTCACAGCTGAAACAATATTAAGAATGATGAATGAAGCACTTAAGAATGTATTTGTGTAGCAACACAGTCTGAAGTACTCCTGACTGCTAAATGGTCCACTGACACTTATGCTTGGGCAGGCAGTTGATCATTAGATACACTGTGATAGTGTCATATTTTCTGATAGAGGTAATGCTGCTCGTGATGAACTAGTCTTTGTTTTTCCCATAGCATCTTATCTTCTTTCATTTTCCTAATGAAAGCCATCTGAAGTTTTGTGGCATGATTCCACAAAATGACCTAACTGCTGGCATTGGATGGTTCAATAATGCCTTTCCCTATATCCCTAGGCATCCCCAGAAAACAGATGGGCAATATGCGAAACCAGCAGAAGACTGTAAAGTGGGAATCACACAACACTTTGATTACATTGTGTTGCTTTTGGTTACCAAGAAACTCTGGATGAGCTTCAAACCATCTCTGTATCAGATGGTTCATGGTGTGACTCAGCTGTCATACAGTGTGGGTCCTATTTATCACTTCTGCATTCATAACTGCCCACCAGTTCTCTTTTGCCAATGGCCTGTGGGAAAAAAAATCTATTTGTATGAAGTATAATCTCTCTTCCCTGTCTTCTTTCTCAATGTTCCATACCCATTTTTCCCCATCCTATTTTTACAATATAACAAAATAAGTTTTAAAATGCCATAAGACTTCCTTCCTTCCTTCCTTCCTTCCTTCCTTCCATCCATCCACAAAATGGCTAACTTTTAGAAAATGTCAGTAGCCTTAATCACTTTTCTATTTCCTTTGATGCAAAGATCATCCAGTATAATGATTTATGTGCTGGATTAAACCATATTTTAAATGTAGATTAAAATGGATGTATTGTTCATTTATTTTCATTGCTTAAGATATAGGTAGAAATGTAATGTGCTAAAATTGTACACATATTAAATACTGGAGTTTTTAACTCATTACCATGGTAACTATTCACACAGAATACTATTTTTCCCTGGAGCTATTTTAGTATCATTAAATCCTCGGTAATGCTTTACAGAGAGCCAGTTTGGTGTTGTAGCTAAGGCATCCAGCTAGAAATAAGGAGATGGGGTGTTTGGTCCTGCTTAGACATAAAGCCAGTTGGGTGACCTTGGCCTAGGAAGGTGGCAATGGGAAACCACTTCTGAAAAACCTTGTCAAGAAAACTTTGTGACTTTTCCAGGCTATCTCTGCGAATCAGGCACAATTAAGTGAGAGGGGGAAAAATCCATTTGTATTTCAGTTTCTAATGTACTCAATAAATTATATCTGACTGAAGAAAAACTTATAACACAATAAATAACATTATTAATTATTTTATGAATCTATAGGTTTGTCTACAGCATTAGGTCTTCAAATTAAATAGGAATATATTCTATTATAAAGGTAAACTCCCTACTTTAAATTTTCTATTCCATATACTAAAATGCAGAACTTCCATTTCCTAGCCTCAGTTTTTTTAAAAGAAAGTAAAGCAAAAGTTTTTTTTTTAAAAAAATATTTTTAAAGCAAGCAGCTTGATTGCATGTAAGAAGAACTGTTACCATGGCAATGAAACTGTCATTTGTTAACTTATACTCATTATTGTATTAGAAATAAATTTACAAAGAAATGACAGTGCTCAAAATGCTGGAAAGACATAGAAACATACATTTCTAGAAAGCTTTATTCTTGGATATCATTTAACCACTAAGTTAACAACATTAAATGATATAGAACATTCTCATTTCTTAAGAAGCTTCTTCCTTCCTTCCCTGAGCTTGCAGTGCTTATTTACATGAACAGTAAGTTGAGGAAGGTCAGGAGCTAATTTTATTAAAATCAATGCAACTTGTACCACGCCTAGGAAAAAGCATGCGTTGGGACAAAATCTTCAACATTAATGTAAAAGCACGTCAAATCATATGGATGAAAAATGTGTGGGAAGTTCTCTCAATCAATAATATTATAAAATGAGTGTTTTTTAAAAAAAAAATTGAATTAGTTAATGAGCAAATATGCACAATTTAGAAATCAAATTAAGGATTTCTGGAATCTTTATTAAAGCAAAGAAGACTATCTAAAAAAATAGATATTTTAATAAGAAGATAAAGGGGGGAAAATCTTTACAGAATTCAGATCACCTTGAAAAACCTCCAAGTTCTTATAGGTTTAATGTTCCATGCCATTCGAAAGCTATTCACTTGCTGGTGCATATCAATCCAGGGCAAGATATGATGGTCAATTAGATTTGTTATTCATGACAAACTAGACCTATCACAGTACAGAGCACTGTAGAATAATAGATTTGGTGTTTGGTAAAGCTGCTTGACTTGCTGCATGTATGCCCTCTTTATATTTTTTTATAATATTGCTATTTAATAATTTTTATTAAATTATTTCTTATAATGGGTAGGGTATCATGAAAATTCTTTAGGTCCACTTTTTAAAAAAAAAGTTATATGTAAGTATTGAGATGGTACAAAGCCTTAGGGTTAAGATCTTGGATGCATATAATAAGTTGACTCACTTTCAAGAACTGTCTTATTAATTTCTATGTGGAATTACAGTTTTTCTTTGTCTCCATTGGTGTGAATGAAAAAGTCCATGAATATAGAATTGGCATTTCTAATTCTGCTTTTCTGTCAGATGGCTTATAACAAAAAATGTTTAACAGAATTATAGCAATTACAAAAAATGTGAAGCAAACCTAGAGAAATCCAAATTTTAGCCAAAATGAAATGAACAATGCTGCAAAGAAAATTTAATTCAGACAGATAATACAATAGGAGGCAAGGTATCTACAGCACAGGGATCATTATCAAGAAAGTCATCTTCTGTATCCTTTTCCCCTTATTTCAGGTAGAGGAAGGGTGATCAACACATAATATTATTTGAAATCAAAACAGTCTTGGATACAGTCAATGTTTAGGACAAATCGATAGGCAATCAACGATAACAGAATAACAGAGTTTGAAGGGACCTTGGAGGTCTTTGAGTCTAACCTTCTGTTCATGCAAGAGACACTATACCATTTGTTACCAGTGGCTATCCAATCTGTTCTTAAAAACCTCCAGTGATGGGGCATCCACAACTTTTGAAGGCAAGCTGTACCACTGGTTGACTCTTCTCACTGTCGGGAAATTTTTTCTTAGTTCTAGGTTGAATCCCTCCTTGATTAGTTTCATCCAGTGTTGCCTTCTTTCCTTCAGGTGCTTTTCATCCAGTCTTGCCAGCCTTGCCTTCAGGTGCTTTGGAAAATAGATTGATCTTCTGCTCTTTGTGGCAGCCCCTCAATTATTTAAAGACTGCTATAATGTCACCCCTAGTCCTTCTTTTCTCTAGAATAGCCATACCCAATCCTTGCAACCATTCTTTGCATATTTTAGTGCCCGGCCCCTAATCATCTTTGTCATTTTTCTCTACATTCTTTCCAAAGAATGGTGTGGGCTGGCTGAATTTCTGGTAACATAGGTCAACCACTTCTAGAAAGCCTTAGGGTTACTATCCCACAGTGAAGTTTTTAAAACTGAATGGGAAAGTGTTACTGGAATGTATAAAGGAAACAGTATTCGGATGATGCGATTGGAACAATTTGTACCATCCGATAGCCTTTTATCTGCTTCCTGGACAAACTGTAGAATATGAATTCTGTTATTATCCCAATTTAAAGCCTACCTTTCTTCTCAGAAGGCTCTTACTGAAAGGCAGCTACATGTGTAGCACATTGCATAATGCAAGCCTAACAGCAAGAGTTTGATTTATCAGGGCAAGTAGAATTTGTCCATGTGGAAGAATTTTCTCCTTCCCATGATATTTGTATGGAAGTGTGTGTTTCATTCTCTCTCCTCTGCTCAAGTCTCTCATTCGATTCAAAAACTGATCTGAAAGTAATCTTGGGCAAGTCTCCAGAGTTGTTTATCATAGTATCTGAAAGTTGCAGTTAGGTGGGAATGTAAAAAGAACTTATAATTCTCAGTGGATAAGGCCAGGTTTTTGCTCTAGTTCATGCAGTTCTAAACATATGTAAAAGAGGAGGAAATGGTAACATAAAGGGTGGTAACCAAGGGTGGGATCTAGCCAGGTCTGCCCGGGTCGGGCGATCTGGTTGTTATGGGAAGCCTCTGTTCCACACAGCAGAACAGGAAGCAAAAAACTTATGCTGGGCCCTCCCACCTACCCTGATTCTTACCTGTGCTTTATTTCCTGAAGCTGCTTGTTACTACAAGCCCCAGGTGGGGGCTGGGAAGCAATGCGTGTGCATTTTTCCAATGTGCACGCGTGCTCCCGAACTGGTAGATGGCACCGGTTACACCCCATTGCTGGTGGTAACTAAAGTAGGTAATTACAGTAAAGAAAAATAGTGAGGGAAATTGGAAAGTCAACTTACCATTTGGATATTAAAAAGGAAAGAGTGAGAGAATGGAGATCAAATATGAATATGCACTAAAGTGCTTTTGGAATTGGCAATCTAACTATTTATGTATTAATCAAATTGCTATAGCTGCCCATCTCAGTAAGGATTATTCTGAACAGGAACAAGAATCAATAAAAATAAAAAAATAAAAATGTAAAAAGGTGGGTTGTACAATATAAAAACTTTATTAATAAATATAAAAGCAAAGTTTGCACTGAAGGAATTAACAAAAAGCCAGAAAGTCTATTCAAAACACTTTTCTTTGTCATTCAGCAAAAAATATATGCTTAGTCATCATTTATTAGAGACGTGGCAAACAAATGGCTTATAATACCTGGGAAATTAATGTTATTATTATTTTGGAAGGGGAAAACATACTATTTTTTTTATTCTACCTGCATCCCAGATATGAATGAGGCTAACAAGCCATTCTCTGTAGAAGACATTGCATTTTGGCAGAGAAATGAACAGAAATCTAGCCTTGGTATCAAGGAGATGACTTCTTTTATGATTTACAGTTGAACATAAGATTTATTATTTAAAAGTTAGGTAGAAATGTGTCTGCCTTTTCTTTTACTCAAGTGTCTTTAAAAAAATCAACTAATATAAAATACCAGTGAGCCCTCCTTTCTAAGAAAACCAAATCTGAAAGGCCTTATACCTCAGAAACATTTTGTCACTTGAGGTTAGTGCATGTAACATTATTAATGTAATACCCAGTGAATGACAGGAATGAATATGAGGATATGGATATAATCCCTAAGTGTAGTGTGATTTTTCATGACTTAGATCTAGGGATGATTAAGAATTGCATTCATTTCAGGGGATGGGCTTTGAAAAAAATGATATATCCAGATTTATACTTTCATTAATGATATTAAAAGGTTTTTAGATTTTTTAACAAAAACTCTATTTTGGAATAAAACTGATCATGTTCATCCAACATTTAAATGAGTTTGAATTCCTGTGTATTTCTTAGATTGTTACACAAGTATTATCACCTGATATTCCCAAAAGATAGCCTTAGTAACTATACCTGTTTAGTTTGACTTACATGCATGAGGTTTTTTTTTTTTTAAAAACTAACTAAATTCTTCATGAATAAAACAAAAGAGACTTGATACAAAAATAATTAAAAATAATAATGGATGAGAAAATCAAAGTGTCCATATCAAAAATTAACATTCCTTCATTATTAACATTTAGGTATTATTACATTGAATTGCTTTGAAACCTTTGAAACTATTTGCAAAGAAATGTGTTTCTGCTCTCACATTTCAGTTCTTCCTTAGCATAGAAACATTGAATGTTTGCCATAATTTTTTAAGAATCTCTAGAAAAGAACATATATCTGGAGAATACCTTTGTTTGCAAAATGTTGAGCAGTTCTAATACTACTGGAGAAAAGTAATATTTTACCAGTTCAGATAATTTGTCCACTAATATTGTCTTCTGTTATGGATATTCTACAAATTCTAAGGTGTAGATCTTTCAAAATACCTAATATTTTAATTGAAAATGTTACAAATAGAATCTGGAATTTAATCCAAGGACAATTCCAAGTTATGGTCCTTCTTAAATTATCTTTAAGTCCTAGAACCATCTTCTTCAGCTTAGTTTCTAATATAATTCCCAATCATTAATTATGCAGTGTGGAAATGTTTCGATTAAAGTACCCACAGTATTTGTCTGAATGACACTTAGGTCAGGGAAAGCTGACCAGAAAAAAAATGAATGGTTTACTCTGGGGATAAATTGAGTGAACTAAGACTCTGCTTAAGGCTAGTTTTGTTTTGTTTAAACATGCAAGTGATGGTACAATTAGAATGTTATCCTATTTGTTGATTTTCCCCAGTAGAGACATTCTAACTGAAGTTTTCCCACTGCAAGTCTTAAAAGAATGGAGATATTTTGATATAGACATGTCTGTACTGTATTTCACTAGAAATCCCAAGAATGATACATATAAATATTTCTTGGGGTTAAGTAAAGCATTGTCTTCTCTCAGCTATCCAGTGTTACACACAAGGAAGAATACTGTTTGTGTTCCTTCTCAAACAATGCCAAGGAATAAATAATCCTCAAAACTACAACCAGGGCTTTTTTTCTCCCGGAACTCGGGGGAACGGCGTTCCGGATCCTTTTTGGAGTCCGGATCATGTGGTCCGTCTCCACCAATCGCGCGCTATCACTTCCAGGTTTTTCAGCGCGATGACGGGAGGTGCGTTCCGGCACCTTTCTTCGGAAGAAGAAAAGCCCTGAGCACAAGGCAGACAACAAGAGCTGGTACATGCAGATTTGGTGGGCCCAATGCAAGCCAGTTTGGGAGGAGCAAAGTATGCCCTGGTCATTGTAGATGACTATAGCAGGTTTGGGTTCTGCTACTTACTGAAGAGTAAAACAGAGGTGCTCCAGAAATTTAAACAATGGGTAAGCTTTGTAGAAAGAAGGTATAAACAACTGGTGTGTCAGCTGCAAACTGACAGGTTCAGAATTCATGTCAACAAGTTTTCAACAATGGTTGGGACAGTTAGGAATAAAACACAGACACACAAATCCTTACATGGCAGCTGAGAATGGGATTGTTGAGAGAAGAAATGGTGTTTCACAAACAATGAAGGACTCACTGCTAGAGGATTCTGGTCTGAGCAAGTCATATTGGGGTGAAGCCATATTGACTGCTAATTATTTAGTTGATAGATTGTGGAGTTCCTCCATTAATGATACTCCATATGCAGTGCTATATGGGAGAAAACCATATCAAGCACATTTGTGTTTGGAAGCAATGAATGGGTGCATATTCCAAAAGCAATTAGAAGAAAGGAACAATCAAAGGCTAGCAAGCTCAAGTTTGTGGGCTATGAGCCAGGCTCAAAGGGCTATCATTTTAGTGATGGGAGCAAAAGAATAGTGATTTCCAGGTCTGCAAACTTTGCAGAGCAAAATTGGAACAGAATTGATGCAAATTTTTGGAATGATTCACTTAGTGACGGTAACTCACTTAATGATAGTAACTCACTTAGTGATGGTGTCAGTGTTCAGGGAGGAGAAACTGAACAAGATATGAAGCCAGAGACGGTGGACACACAGGAGTAGTCAGTGCCACGCAGGTTAGAGTAATGAAACAAAGGGATTCCACCTGACAGGTATTCTCCTAGTGAAGT
>JAOYMU010000001.1:89695390-89708428 GCA_025802295.1 Psammodynastes pulverulentus | reverse complement strand
AGGGAGGGAGGGAAAGGGGGGGAGGGGGAGAGGGAGAGAGAGGGAGGGAGAAAGGGAGAGAGAGAGAGATGGTAGGTAATCCATCTTGAAGTTTGCTTTGTCTCACACATGTGCACTGCTTTGTTCAGGGAAGTCAAAGTGGACCAATATGTCTTGACAGCTCTACCTTGTGAACCGTAGCTACTGGCATGTGAAGAAGCCACTGCCTTAGCTGATTATCTAACAGTGAACTGCCCTTTTAAAGACCACCATACTCCTAAGGTGTACCACAATTGATATATTAGAAAAATGTACCCAAAAAAATATAAGAGAGCTGGAAAAAAGTATGCAAATCAACCTAAAGTAAACATTTGAAAAAAAAAGAGCAGCTCTACATACAAAATTATATTGCCACACTCTTGACCAGCAAAACAAAATTCACCAGCCAGCAGTTTGTACAATTTCTGCTTTGGGATATTAGTCCTGAAATGATACACAAGGTAGCTCGGCTGTGCATGGCAGCATGTAAAATCAGACAAAGGATAATTAAGAGCAACTGGACCTGCCTGAGTGTAGAAATGGCTCAGGCTTAGTATCAGTTGTTTCGAATCTATGGAGATTCTCAATCATCCAGGTTATGGTGGTCCCAAAAGTGCTTTTTCAAAAGGCAACTGGACTTTCTTAGCTGTTGTTTTTTTTGGCTTGAAAATATTTCACTTCACATCGAAAAAGCTTTTTGGATGAGAAACAAAACATTTTGAAAGAAAGAAAAAACAAGAATGTCCAGTTGCCTTTTGAAAAAGCATTTTGGGGATATTTGTTGGTTATTCCCTAACTCCTAGTTGTGCTGATGTCTTGTTGTATACATACCTTGTCAGTTATTATATTACACTATTTCACAGGTTTGACAGGGATCTATAAGTGATGCTTATAACCTTCAAATCATTTCTCCATAATGCTGTTGCTTTATTTATCAATATTTATTTGAACTTTATGCTACCATTTTAAACTTTATATTATCCAGATTGGTCATTGTAATACATTCCTCTTTTGTCACAGATGTGTAGCTTGAGCAATCATCTTAGCATTCTTTTTAAATATTGTTTTAACCATAAACCTTTGCATTTATTTCTCCTAACTACCTCAATTCAGTTTTGGATATGGGCATTTTCTTTTCCTTTGTGTTGGTTAATGATTACAATAAAAAACATTTCAGAATTGAACATTGCACAGTAGTAGGAAGATGCACAAAGCTGCACAATAAACAGTGAAAACAGTAATTACAAAAAAGAAGATAAAGAAGTGACTTTCTTTCTGCTTTAATCAATGACTGAATTTGCAATCACTAATAAATATTTTTTCTAATCAACTAAGTTAAAAATCCCCTAGCTTTTAGAGCATTCTATAGGATGTGCTCCAAACAAGTGCACAGTTTATAGGTTGCAAGATTTTCTCCTTTAAAAGGATCTAAACTCTCTTAATTGAATATCTCTGGACTTATTTAGATCAAGTAAGCTGCCTTAAGTGCTTTGTCTAGGTTACTTTTTTCAAGCTAATTTATAAGTGAACTACATAATGTCCTCCAAAAATTAGTCCTACTTTAAGAGTAGTAAACCAAGTGATATAAAACTGATGACTTTTAGGTGCTCTTCTTTGTAAGATTACAAGAAGTGGAGCTTTTTATTTGTCCTGCAAATAATGGTGTTTGAAGTTAAACCTAATATATGGCATAGCCATAGACTAATGTCTCAATTGCTTCAATTTAATAGCTTTTCCACTGTTGCTATATTAATGAACTTCTTAGTTCAGGCATTCATGAGTTTTGTTTTTTTTTCACTGAGAATAATCAAGAAAGAAATATATAAAGAAATTATTTATGCATAGATGAAATATTGGAAATTAGATGTATACCTTCCCTGAAACAAACCAATTTGCATAAATATCATATATTTTGGTTTTTTTATGGGTGGTTGCTACTTTGGGTGTAGTTACTATAATTTAAATAGAAATTCCCTGAATTTTTTTAAAAGAAAGACTGATGATTGATCTAGAAAACCTGCATCAATGGACTGCTGTATCATGGTTGAATGCTGTATCATGGTTGAAGTCCTGGAGATGTTAGAGTGACATATCAAATGTCTGGTTCAGAGATGAAAGTTTCCCACGCAAATCAATAAAAATGCTGTATATAAAAAAACCAGCACATAAGAGGGAGAGAGTCTAGCTCAGCCATTATGTTCTACTACACTTTCCTTTATTGAGATTGATTAAAAGGAAAAACATTGGGGAAATTAAGTTTTTCCTTCCATCTCTTTTGCCTGATTTTGCTAGATGTGCAGAACCACACCAAGAGAGTGAGTAAATGGATAACATCAAGGGAGAAGATTTATCAGTGTGTACATAAAGCAAATCAGAAGCTACCCTGGCAAATCATTAAACTGCCTAGCATTGCACATTACAGATAATTAGACCTAAAGAATCTTTTTTTGTAATAGAAGCCTTTTTGATAAAGCAAAAGTATCAGGATAATACTGTATGGACTGGGAAGATCAGTGTCAATTTTAATCTAGCTTTCCTATCAAAAATAGTGTGAACTTTTATCATCAAAAATCTTATTCATTATCCTTTCTTTCTCCCTCCTGGTCCCCTAGCCCCTCCGCCTCCTCCTCCTCCTCCTCCTCCTCCTCCTCCTCCTCCTCCTCCTCCTTTTTCTTTAGTTTTTATCCAAATGGTCTTGTCTGGAGCAGCAATAACATAGGAAAATTTTGTATTTCCAATGTGTATCTGTTGTGTCATATTGCCCTAACTTGCATTATATGGCCTAATAAGTAGATGCTGCATGTACTGGGTGGTAATGAATTCATGTCATTTTATTTTAAATTTTAATTAGTAGATAATTTGAAAATTAATCATTGTTCATTTTTTCCAGTAAATGTTCCATAATGAATATCACTCCAGGATCATAGCGAATACCATTGCAAGTGAGGTGTCTATAGAAAGGTTTTATGAAATATAGAATAATAATGATGGTGATTATGATAATGATCATAATTAACCATATTCTACCTTAATCTTTTTACATTTGACAGCCATTATGTAAATTTTATCTTTCTTGCATTTTTTAAAAATGCATGCTTCAGTTGTTTTTCAACATTTCATTCCATATTGCTACAAGAAGTCCATAACATCTAAAATCAATATTTTAAGAAAACATCCATTAAAGAAAATTAATAAAAAAGGATCCATCAGATAGAGACATTTTAATCACACAATAAAATTTGGTAAGACAAAACCAGTGAAAATACTTGATCTTTAAGGGTAGGGGTTCCTCATAAGTACCTTGACACAGAGATTGATCTCATGAGGGAATAGATGGTAATCTTTAAAGATAAAAACCAAATATTTTTAATTGACTTCAGAAATTGCCATCTTTCATTGCTGCTAATACAGAACTGTGGAATGATGGTAATGGTTCTCAACTGGAGGCCATATGCTGTAGAACATCTCAAGGGGGATACAGGTGAAAAACATGTAACAGAAGAGCCATGGCACATGCCAAGGGAACCACAGAAAAGCAAAATGTCTTGTATCACTAATACTGTCATGTTGATTCCAGAAAATGCACCAGTTATAATCCTATGACAATTTCTGGCAATGAGACCTGAACAGGGGAAATAAAACAAGGTTGGAAAGCATCCATGAGCAAAAAGAAGATTGAGAAACACTGTAGTATAGCACAATGATTTATTTGTTCATTTATTAATTTTATTAGAAGATTTATATAGGTGACCAACTTGTGTAATTATATCAGCCTTACCAATAGACTGGACAGAAAACATGACCAGATATGCCGATTTTATTTTATTGTAAAGCCACATTAATAAAATGTTGCAAATCTAATATGACAATTCTCCCTTAGAGCCTAAGAAACAAGAAAAGGTCCTTCTGAGGCTCTTGCTCTACCCCACTATATATCTGCAGGCTATGTTGTCTTTTATCTGACCATTCCCTAGGCAGCATAACGTCACAGCATCTTCCAAGGTCTTTGCACCATACCATTAAAAATTGGGTGACTACGGGCTGCTTGTTATCAAATAAAAACTAACCAAAGAAATGAAAAAGAATTACAGATAAAAAGTAAATCATAGAAAATTTAAAAACCAAAAATATATAATCCATATATCATACAACATTTAGACAGTGTTAAGCAGATACCCCTTCTGCCATTCAAGAGGCATTTGACTCCTGATCCAGTCCCAAGGAGAAAAGCAAATTTTCAGAAACTACACATTGGTGTAGTTCCAATAAGGGTATAAACAGGTAGATTCTGCACTGAGATAATTATCTGAATCATCTTGAGAGGCAGTTGCAATAATCATTCTAGAAGTAAGAAATTCATGCATTAGTGCAGAATTTCCTAGATAAGAGTCAGAAGTGATGAACCATCTAATGTTAATGAAAAAGAAGGGATGAAAATGTAACAAACATCCTGGCTGCTGCAACAATGGCTGCTTCCATGAGGAATGTTGAACCCACTTTTAAACACAAACTTGTTCTTTTTAGAGGAAATACAGTCAGAATAGCTTTGATTTATTATCCAGATCATCAATTTTTTTATCCAACCTCAAGTGCATTACTTTTTAACTTCTTCCGCAACTAGCCGATTATTTCTTCCAAATTCAGAGGTTTACTGAGAAGTTTAAGAAGATATTATTTGTATTGTTATTAATAATATTAGACAAAATAATAGAAAATGAAGAATCTAAGGCACTCTGGTACTTTTAGAATTCAAACAGACAAGCACCTATCATATAACACCCCAGACTTAGCAATTTTCAACAAGAAAGGCAAAAAAGTTTGAATAGTGGACGTGGCAATACCTAGAAAAAGCAAAAAAAAGAAGTGAAAAAAATGGAGATGACAAAACAAAACAAAATAAAGACTTGCAATAGAACAAAACACAAAAATAATACCAGTAATGAAAGGTGCCTTGAGTGTAATCCCAAAACAGCTGCAGCCTCATTTGAAGACTACCTTGCAACTACCTTGCAAAAGGTAGTTTTACAGGAACAGCTTATATCCTGCGATGATAACTTTAACACCATCAAACATCATAGTCTGCCTATCCCAGATCCTTTGGAAGGATTCGACAGGATGATAAAAATACCAAATTCAATCTGAACATCTTGCTGACTAGGCAACCAATTATTAAAAGATAACATTTTCCATATTTTGGGGACACTAGTGAAACCTCTTAGAGTAGTTATTACAGTATTCAATAGTATGAGAAAAACGTGAAGTTTTGCACAGGCCAAATATCAAACTATTTTGTTTTCTTGCAAGGGAAGACCAGAACTTCTGTAGTACTTTGTCCTTTCAACTCTGCCTAACCAGACCATCAAATTAAAAACTTATAAATTTCAGCTAAAACAAACGGGATCATATGTATGTATTCTTATTCATCTTGAGTTTTCTTCACTTTCAGTCACAGCTGAACAATATACCCCAAAATTAGTGAAAGTTAGGTCATTATTTACAATACAATACAATATTGCATTTTCCAGCTGTGCTATAAGGATTTAAAATAATGTATCAGTAATCTGATTGAAGTTTTAGAGATGAAGGAACATAGATATGAAGAAATAAACTGGTATAAAATATACACATTGTTTTCATTCACTATTCCAATGACTGTGGAGAATTTCACATACAAAATTTGATTTATTTTAACACATATCTGTAGACATTACTAGCAAGTCTATGGATTTATAGGAAATGCCTTATAATAATTGATTTATCTAGATCAAGATGACTGAGAGGAGCTTCTAGTTAGTCTAGTTAGTCATTGATCTTCTTCATAGGCTCAATCATAACTTCACAGTTTGTTCTTTTTTTAAGCACCCTTCCTGGAATCTTTGGCTGTCTTGGCTAGGAATTCAGGGAGCTGGAACACAATCAGACGATATCAGTTTATGATAATCTGCCTTAAGTAACTCTTAAGAAATTAAGCTTTAGTTTTTCCTGACTATAAGCCAGTCTACTCTGCATTGGGTTACTGGACTTGTTTTCTGCACCTTTCATTTCAGTGTATTTAATGACAGTTCCGTGTTACTCTATTTTGGTTTCACATTAAAAGATTCAGAGTAGAAAGAATTTACAGGGATTCATTATGAGTGACATCAATGAGGAGGAGGAGGATCTTTTGAAAAACAAAGGCTTGGTAAAGGTCATTATTACAAAATGTGATTGAAAAAGGTAATGTGATGAAAGATTGAGAAAATGAGAATACTTCTCACACATTGAGGTTATTTTTAATATGAGTGGCAACTGTTTAATAGATTCATATAGTAATTTTAGATATCTGCATGAGCACCTCCTTAACTGCATCTGATCTGGAAAAAATATTGTGGGATCCGACCTGGTTAGTACTCTGATAGAAACTGTCAGGGAATATAAGGGCTGTAGGAATTAGTGGGAAGTGAAATCAAATCAATAAATAAATGACTCCTAGAAGAAGGCAGTGGCAAATTATTGTTATGCTATTGATAAGAAAATGACATGAACAAGTCCCTCAAATCTTAAGGAACTGTGCTCAATGCAAGTAAGATTTTAAATTACTTTATTCCTTTCTACAAAGATGTAAATCCATTTGAACACAGTAATTTGTAAGGTGAGTCAATAGGATTATGTCCGTCCCCCCCAGACTATACAGTATAATCTGGTATAGTATAACATGGAAAATATAATTTCTAAATGGGTTTTTTGTTGTTGTTGTTGTTTTCCTATGACTTTTATAACTGTTGAATATCTCTAAGTCCCGAATTTTACAGGACTTTCCAACTTTATTTCAAATTTTCCTTCCAATTTAAACAAAGGTAATTTTTTCCTGTAATATTGTACATGTAATATATTCTTTTATCCTTCTGTGCATATAGCATAAAAAGTTCTAAAAAAGAGGGCATTATGGGGGGAGGGGGGAAGACTTACATAATCAAACAATGATCAAAAGTTCTCCCATGAAACCCATGCTTTCTGTTTTATGTTGATAGAATAGTAGAGTGCCTATGATAGCTGCATAAAAATGAGATGGCTTTTCAAAAGAGTGAGAATCATTTTTAGTACAAATCAGTCTCTTACAGTCAGTTGGAAAATCAACCTTTTATTTTTAGTTATTTCTGTTTATTAGATTGTTTACTGGTTGGCTTAGTTACACCCTTCCTATCATTTTGCCTTCCAAATAGCAACCAACCATCACATCCCTGTAGCTTTATTGCACATTCCTAATAAGTTCCATACATCCTTCCTGCAAAATTACTCTGCTAAATTAGACAGTTTAATCAAACATGATTCCCTGGAGATTTATGAAAGAAAAAAAGAAAAAGAACAGCAAAATCATCCATATGATTTCCCCCCAATAATATTCCATTTAGTTTAGAAACTTCCCATAAAAAATGAGTTGGCAAAGAATACATCAAATAGCCTGACAGAGCTATTTAGAGACAGAGCTAGAGATGGGCAGGCTTTAACTTGGAGGATAGTAAAGTACATGAACATTTTTAGTTCTGCTTGTAAAGGAAGACTGCTGCATTGAACATGGACATAAAAACAAAAAGAGAGTTGATGGATCATGGAAAAGAAAAATAACTCAATATCCACAATAAAGCAATACCTATTGAGACCATCCAAAGTGGCATCAAAGTTCAATTTTTCAACCCCACCCCCCAAAATTTAGACAACATGAATTACAAACTTGGATTCACTGAAATACAGGTAGTCCTCAAGTTACAAATGTAATGGACCCGACCCATTCCATTCGTAACCTGAGGATTTGTGGGAGTGAATCTCGTACCTTGAGATTCCCTGCTTTTAAACCCACACATTTGATAATCAAATGCAAGGCTTGTTAAGTGTACAAGAGGTATCTTGGGGTGGGGAAGGCTGGGGGGGAGGGTAGTGATGGAGCAGGCCACCTGCTTAAGCCCAACCAAGGCCACCTCCAAGCCACAGATACCTCATTCTCTCTCTCCTGGGGTCCCCACAATTACTTCCCCCCATCCTGCTGTACTGTGTGACTTACCTTTTGAAGATCTGTCTCCTTTCCAGCCTGTTTCTTTGCCTGTTTCCTCCTTTCTTATCATGAATGGGCTTGATAAGGCCTTTGGGGATGAAAATGGGGGTCCGGATGCCCGCATGTGTCCTTCCAAGCCTCTTTTCTTGCTGAAGAGCCACTTGATGAGGCCTTCATGGATGAACAGGAAAGAAACAAGCTGGAGCGGAAACAGAACTTCATAAGATGAGCCCTTCAGTGATGAAAAAATATATCTGGCAAATGGATCTCTGATAAGAAAGGAGCCCTGGAAGGATGTGTGTGGGCCTCCAGGCCTCCTTTCTCATCAGCAAAGCACTTGAGGATTGTGTCCCTATAGGCTTCAGCAGCCCTTTTCAAAAATCCTTTGCTGGTAGGAACAGAGCTTCTGAGGCAGGCGTCTGCCCTTCCCAAGCTCCGCTGGTGCCAACCAAGGCTTTTTGCAAAGGGCTGCCAAACTTGACAGCTTTAAGACTTGTGGACTTCAACTCCCAGAATTCCTTCTCCAGTCATGTTAGCTCAAGAATTCTGGGAGTTGAAGTCCACAAGTTTTAAATTTGCCAAGTTTGAAGACCCTTGATCTAAGTAATGACAATTTCAGCCTTAGGTTCCATATTCTCTTAGACTTCATGTAATTACATCTACTGGCCATTTGCTCAGCAACTGTCCAAACAATGCTGAAAAAATTAACATTATAGCCTATTTACAAACTTCTCAGCTTCCATTAGACACATAATCACCATTATATCCAGTACACCTCCTCCTGTGCCTGATCTGTGTTTGTTTGTTTTTTGTTCCACCATTGCAAATCAGACAGAAGAATTGCAAGCAAGTAAGCTGTTTACTCTTCTATACATTGAAAGCAATGTTATTGTGCTAACAGCCTGGGGCTGGGAGCTGTGGGTGCTTTATGTAAACAGCTTACCGTATTCCCTTGAAATCCAATCTCTATGTTTTGCAAAGGGTGAGAGGGAAGCAAGCAATTTCTGTAGGCAATCTCTCCTTTGCCTTGACATTTTTCTGCTGCTGGAGTGATCACATTGCTTTCTATATGTAGAAGAGCAAACAGTTTATTCTCTTGAAATTTCTCTCTGATCTCTCTGCTATGCTGAGGATGGGGAAAAGGGTCAGGCAAAGGAGAGGTTGTATATAGAAACTACTTCCCCTTCCCTGCCTACAGAGGAGAGAGATTGGAGAGAAAGAAATCTCAAGAGAGTAAGTTGTTTGTGTAGTGTCCCCGTGACTCCCCACGCTAGGCTGCTGCCATGTTCGCGTTACTTTTGATAGAATCTATCTGTCTGATTTCCTGTCTGAGGCTCTCTTTGTGCAAAGTTGTCCTGCTTCTTTCATCAAATGTTATGTATATGGAAGGTGTGGTGGAAGAGATCAAGATAACATTGTCTTTTACTTATAGCCCTTCTATATTTTCCACAGCATCTTCCTTTTTATTCTTTAAAGTTATCAGCTAAGAAAAAAACCTGAAAAATATTGTGTTGTATTGTATTGTATTGTATTGTATTGTATTGTATTGTATTGTATTGTATTGTATTGTATTCTTCTCTTACCCTATCCTACTCTACCTTACTCTTATCTACCCTGTTTTTTAATTACTATTTGTTTATCTCTATGGATTTAAGGCAGTTGACAAATATAATTAAATAAATTTCAGTCTCAGACTGAATTTCTACCAGCATAAAAGAAGAAGAAAAAACCTTCTGTACCTTTTTGAGGCAAAGATGGCTGCTGTTTAAACATGAATAAGATTAATTGCCAGTCTTTTTGTAATTTGATTTCCAGCCCCCACCCTCTCTCACACACTCACACACACTGTTTAGGAAGTATTTCCTTACAGCTGTTATTATTACTGCCCACCCCAGTAGGGGTGGGGGTGTTAGGCTTAATTGTTGCTGGAGGGTTGTTATGGGGTGGAGGGTTGGGATTACTCATTGTTGCTGAACTCCCCATCAACTGTCCTGGTACCTGTCTTTGGGCCCCAAGCTCTCATTTCAGGCCCCACAGTCTCAGCCTGTCACATGCACTTTGCCTTCCTTGGTTACCAACATCCTAGAGAGCAATTATTTTATGCTGTTAAAAAAAAACCTGCCTAGGCAGCATCTTAATATCAGTAAATAAACATTTCTGACCTTTCTGGTGATTGCTTCTTTCCTCCCACTAATAAGGGAGAAGAAGCAATAGAGAAAGGACAAAATATCCAATTGTTTTCCCCTGGGTGAGACTTCTAATTTCATGCCTTGATAATCATTTTCTACCAAACTGGAAATTGAATGTAAATACAGAGCCCCTAATCTAGAAGGTCGTTTACAGGAGCCCCTCTACTTTCTGGGGAAAAGATGTGATTGAATAGAGTACCAGGAGGACACCTTAATATTGTGGTGGGATGTTATTCAGCCCATGAGTTTACCATACAGATGGAAGATGGCCAGAGTCACGTTTTAGAATGGAGGATGCAATAAAGTCCTAGCCATGGGAAAGTACCAAATGCATATTCTGAAAAAGAGAGGCTAATTAAAGATCTACTGTAACTTTAATATTTTAAACATATTTGACCGTGTAGTTTGAAAGTCTTTTTCTTTGCCAATATTGACAGACAACAAACCAGTACAACAAACGAGGCATGGATTCCTTTCAGTGTTATACAACAAATCTTCCAGGAATTCCTCCCGTGCCAAAAAAAGTCCATATAATTTTTAGAATGTTAATTATAATAGTATACTAGAAAAAATGTAATACAAACTAAATGTAAAAGAATAAGAAGATGAAGTAAAGACTACAAGAAAAAGAGAGAAGAAAGAAAATAAGAATAAAGTAAATATATAAAGAAGCAACTTTCAATCTTCATCACAATGTGTAAACAAATTTATTGACCATTCACCCCCTTCTAAAATTGCAAATTTATTTATTCATCCCATATCCCATCTCTTATCTACAAACAATCCGTAAAATCTTTTCAGTCCTAGTGTCAGCAGAAATATAAAATTGCCAGATGTAACAAGATATCCTGTTTTAATCCTGATCAAATAAACCAACTTTATATTTCTTCTTTTTACTTTTAGCAAGTCTTAATCTTTAGTTGATGCAAACACTGTTGGATTTGATTTCTCTTCTTCTTTGTCCTATCACACAGCGCTCTTCAAGACTTTAACTACTCTTGTTTGTTAATCCAACAGAACACATTTATCTAGGTCATTCTCTTAGTTTTTCCTTTGTATTTCCCTTTTAAATTTTAAAGCCTCAGCCAGTTTCTTTTGTAGAGTTAGTGAAACATCATTTTCTAAGTCATTATCTTGACTAATCAATTGTAAATCCAATTTTGATGCCATCTCTATCTTGTCAGATAAAATTTATTCTACATTTGTCATTTCTTCAATAACCTCCTTGGGGCATAATCAATCAGCAGACATCATAATCTATCAGCAGACATACTGGCATTGTTGATACTGTGAACTCGTAGTCTGTTTATAAGTTTCTAAGATCTAAATCTTATTTTGTTTTTTCTATTTATTTCACATTCTTTAAATTTCTTTCATTCAGGAATGAAGGCAGATCCATCTAGCATTTTAAAATTTGTTGCTCTGAAGATCTGTAATAGCTTAGACGTAAATAACATGCAATTTCTAAAAGTGATTGGAAAGTGAGGTTTGCAAATCTACTGTTCTTCAAATGTTTCCACCACAGCTGTGAGCAAGATAGCTAATTCCACTGTCTTCTGGGACTTAAACCTGCAGAAAACCACTGTCCTTCAGTCTCTTCACAAGAAGCAGTTGTCTGAAATACATGTGGGTCTTCTCCTTATCCAGAGAGGTTCCAAGGAACTGGTGTATTAACTGTTTCCTTGGTCTTTGCCAGGTTATCAGCTCAACTTTTGCAGAGCCATTTTAGTTTTCTGTACTTTCCCCGGAAGTCCATAGCTTTTGATGTCTCAAATTCATATTTTTTTCATTGGGTAACTAAGACAAATCTCACAGGATGACTTTACCAAAGTCAATGCCCTCTAAATTGATTTAAAATAATGTGATGAAATAAACATAAGAAGCCTTTTAAAATGTGAATAATATTGGACAGAAATTTGAAATGGGATAATTTCAAGTTTATGGTTGAGAAAAGCTTCTGTAAATTCTTATTGTGATATTTTTAAAAAAGGAATCAGGACATAGCCTAAAGCCCCAATCCCTGTAATTTTCTAGTTTTTTACAATGGCCCATAGCACCAAATCTGATTTATTGCAATTTCTACAACAGAGTAATGTAATGAGAAACAACACCGTACAGGTGTATGACTGTAACATCGATCTACAGCTCCTTAACCCTGCCTCATATTTTCCCAGAACAGCACAACCATTTTAAAGTACCGCAAACACATATTACATTTGCACTCTGAAACGTTTTTGGGTAGATTATATCCTAAGTGCTGCATAACCAGAGTGATTATGAAATTTACTATTATGTCAACTAAGGAAGGGAAAGAAAGAATATACACTATAGGGCATACCAATATATCCATCCAAGATATGATGAGATCTACAGACAGGGAAGTTTCAAAGTCTGCATATAAGTAAGCATAATAGCAAAGCTTATGGGGGAAATAAATCAATCCCTTTTATCCAACAACAGTTTAAGGTAATGAGGTGATGGTGCTTCACATTTTGCTTCTGCATAAATATGAAATGATTTCTGAACTGAAATTACAATATTGTTTCAAAATTAAGTTGTCCAGAGACTCGTTGAAGTACTAAAGATTTTCTCTCCAGTAATATTTCCCACTATGTTGTTAAATGTGCTAGTCTAAGGTGACCAGACGTCCCGATTTTTGCGGGACAGTCCCGCTTTTCAGGAATTTGTCCCGCGTCCCGGGACATGGTCCAAAAGTCCCGATTTTTCATAATAAATAATACAAAATAATATTTTTCCCCTAAACTCCCCCACCCTTCTGCGCATGCACACCCTTCCACCACG
>JAOYMU010000001.1:89408549-89418838 GCA_025802295.1 Psammodynastes pulverulentus | reverse complement strand
TCCATTCATCCATCCATCCATCCATCCATCCATTCATCCATCCATCCATCCATCCATCCATCCATCCTACCATCTTGCAAACAATGCAGTAAATAGAGCAGAACATACAAGAGGTGGGGAGAGTAGCTTTCTGGTGAACATGAAACAGGACCATGGAAAGCTCCACTTGGATTCTGCTGGCTCAATCTCTGTTTTGTTAAACTGACTGCAGTTTATATTAGCAGCACCTTGAAAAGAATTGAAATCTTATAATTACACTCCTGGTGAAATCCCTTTCAAACTGGTGGCCCATGGGCCAGATGCATCATGTGCAGGCCACTCCCACCCCTGCTCCATGGAGGGAAAAAATGTCACGAAACATTATGTGACAGCAACGTGACGCCACGAGTACTTTAGAGGAATTATCTGGTGTATTACAAGGGACTTGTGTACAAATGCTGCCTTGGTCTTCTTCAAGATTTGGGGGATAGGATTTATTTTCAGAAGAATAATGGATAGGCTGTGTTCTCTGTGATGGCCCTGAATTTGACACTGGATGTTACTCCCCCCACCTTTCCGCCCCAAGGGTGAGTTTTATCCTCATTAAATTTTTCTTCAGTTTGAAAGAAGCCCACAGGAAAATATTTCATGATATATGATACTCATAGCAACTGAAGGTCTACTTCACATAACTTTTCCTTCTCTTCCTCCCTTTATGCTGAGTTGCATCTGAACATACAGTTCACACCTATATTTTCCTGCTCAGTCTGCATTAATAAACCACAACCTGGTTGAATTAAGGGATAGGATTTTTTTTTTTTTTGCTAAATTGGTACAAAGAGAAAGTGTTTTTTTTAAAGGAAAGTGGGGGGGGGGACTACTCCTGATTCAGTATGTGTTTGTTTTTAATGGGGTTTAGTGTTTTTCTTTGAGCAGAGAATTGTGTAGATCATTAAAGACATTTTAAAAAAAACATTTAACCACTTAGCTAAGTTTCAGTTCACACATTATTGTGGTATATATAGATCATATATATACTGCCTATACTGAAATTCAGTATGTCATCTGTTACTCCTGCAGTCTTTTTTCATATGATCCCTTCTGTTTTTCCGTGCAAACAAGAAGGGAGGAGGTTTGGAAAATATTTAAATGATAATCTGTTTTTCTAAAACATAAGAGATCCTTTTTATCCTCCAAAATCTTTTGTGCCCCTATATTCTTTCACAATCATTTACTGCTGAATTTACAGCCTCCTTGATGGATAAGGAGTTGCTCTTGGTATTTCTTAGCTTTTTGACTACCGAATGTCACAGAGATTAAAAAGAAAAAAGAAAAAAAGTAATGTCAATATCACAAAATTGCAATTATAAAGAAATGGGCTTTCAAGCAGACAGATTTCAGCACTTTTCTTTTTAAGAAAACAGGACTAAAAAATAATGTTATAATATTGTAATAATTATTCCCCAAGCCCCAAGTGCTTCTTACCAGTAGGTGTCACTCACTTGTTAGATACGGAACCCAGCAATGAGACCAAAGCTATTAATATGTGCGTGTGTATTAGGACTGAAGTGGAGATTCTTTTGCTGGTTTTATGTGTGCTTGTGTACATAGGTGAGACTCAGTGAATGAATGAGCAAGCGTTGATTACAATGATGAAATATATCTTCATAAATTGTAACCTATTCATTTTTACTAATGCACTATGCCTCTTTTCTTTACAAGTCTTTCAAAGAAAATAAAATAAATTCTCTTTCTAATAATATTTCAAAGAAAAGAAAAGGTTTGCTACATGAGATCCTGGTTTCCAATATGCTGCTGAATTTGAGCTAAGAGGTTTGGTTTCTTCATTATCTCATCTATTAGAAAGAATTTTGCAAGGAAACTAATGTTAGTAACATTAATGCTGGTGGATCTAAGGCTAGAGTTAATGAGGAATAATAAAACCAAGATTTCCTTTCCTTGCTAATAGTAGCCTTAACTCTGCCAGCATTAGCTTCTTCACTAATGTTAGTGAAGCTAAGCTGGCAGAGCTAAGGCTACTGTTAGGAAAAGAAAACCAAGAGCTTCACCCATGTTGTTTTTTGCTCAGAAAAAGATAGCTGTTTGTGGGATTGTGCCCTGTGCAATGGAACAGACTGTCCTTCCCTAATCCAACCTCCTGAGCATTGGAGATCTTCAAAAAGTAAGTGAGCAGTTGGGGATCAAGCTGGGGAGGACTGTGTGGAACCTGGTTGGGTGATAAAACAGATTTGGTGCCTGAAAAGACATGGCAAGACAGGATGGTGAAGATAGGCAGGTGGGTGTGCTGAAGCATCTCTATAGTCAATCATAAGGGCAAATTACTGCAGGGGTATTCTAGCAGTCATAACATTGACACTGGGATGTGAATACTTAGCAAGTACTTGTCATAACCTTGAACTGTCACTAAATGACTGGTTGCAAGCCAAGGACCATGAGTACCACAAGGTTCTGTCTTAGATCCAGTATTCTTCAATGTCTTCATAAATGACTTAGATGAGGGAATATTAGGGGAACTCATCAAATCTGCTGATGACACTAAGGTGGCAGGAATAGCCAGCACTCCTGAAGACAAGCTCAGGATCTAAAAAGATCTTGACAGGCAAGAATGATGGGCCCTATCCAACAAGATGAAATTTAATGTGGAAAAAAGCAAATGTTTACACCTAGGCACAAGTAAGGTACAAGTAAGTACAGATTAGGTGAAACCTGGCTCAAAAACAGTAACTGTGAGAGGGATCTTGGAGTCCGAGTGGATGATCAATTAAACATGAGCCAGTAGTGTGCAGGAGCAGCCAAAAAAACTAATAGAATCCTTGGTTGTATAAACAGAGGCATAGAATCAAAACCACACGAAGTGTTAGTACCTCTTTATAAATCCTTAATAAGATGTGGACACTCTAGAGAAACAAAGGACTAGGGTGACATGATAGCAGTATTCCAGTATTTGAGGGGCTGCCACAAAGAAGAGGGGGTCAACTTATTTTCCAAAGCACCAGAAGGCAAGATAAGAAACAATGGATGAAAGCAAATCAAGGAGAGAAGCAACCTAGAATTAAGGAGAAACTTCCTAACAGTGATGACAATTAACCAGTGGAACAGCCTTCAGAAGTTGTAGATGATTCATCGCTGGATGTTTTTAAGAAAAGATTGGTCAGCCACCAGTCTGAAATGGTATGGGGGTTGAGCAGGGGTATGGACTAGAAGACCTCCAAGGTCCCTTCTAACTCTATTCTGATTGATTGATTACTTGTACTTCTATTTGCAGGCCTTGTTTTTTGTTATTTTCTCCAGTTCTTTCTCTGCTCTTCTGCTGTCCCCAAGTATTGCCACATCCACTATCCAGATTTTTTTTGTTTTTCTTTTTAATCAACAAATGTTCATCTCGGGTGTTATAGGCAGGCGCTTGCCTGTTTGAATTATAAAGTCCCAGAGCATTTTAAGTTCTACATTTTCTATTATTTTGTCTGTTTTGTGGTCCCATCAATTCTTGTTTGCAGGCAAATGGTATTTTTTGCATGTGTTCCAATTCATCATTGTTTCCATTTTGTCATGCTATTGTTTGTAGTAATTGTGCACTTTTCTTACAGCAGCTAACCAGGTGTTTTTTCAGTTTCTTTAAGGAAGGGGCATTTGCTACCTGTTCTCAATTCTGGTTTTATACTCATTTGTTCTTAAGACTTGATCTCGGGTGGTGGGAACTATTCCCCCCCCCCCGTCTTTTTCTTCAATTTTCCTTCTCTTAGCCATTACCAGGTCATGACGGTATCTGCTTTGCCTTTCTTGTTTTTAATCTACTTTCCATGTAATACTTTACCTTGCTATGTCTTTTTTCCTTTCTTCATTTGATCATTCATGTAGTCCAGTTTAGTCTCTGCAGTATTCAGTAAGCTTTCATATATAAGCATCAGTACAGTTTCTTCACTGTCCTTCAGATATTCTGCCAATGTCATTTTTTCTTCTTCAATTGTCTGATATACTTGCAACACTCCATGTCCACATATTTTCCTTGTAAATACAGTCTGTCAGTTTCACTGCATGAATGATTCATTGTCATTATTTTAACAGTCTTCTATCCAAGGATTTTAGTTCTGCTTGATCCAGTCCACTATCCTGTATATCTAACGACTGGAATTGCCTAAGTGTTAATTACCTTTATGATATTTCTTCCACTGAGTTTGGGCTTTAAGATCTTCTTTATTCTCATGAGATATTCACTTCTAATCTTCTTCTTGACTTCAGCGTGCTTGAAGCTGAAAGCTTAAACGATGCCCAGGTATTTATAGTGATGGTCTTCCTTGAGGCAGCTTTATCCCTTCAATTTTCACTACTTTTCCTCTGTAAGGGTGGTACATTCCAATATCTACACTGTTTATATGTACAATGTTGAACAGAGATTGTTTTTCAGATTTTTTTCCCAATACAGCTTTAGGTTGTCTATGTAAAGGAGGTGGACGATGTTTGATACCGATTTGTTCAGCATGATTGACAGAAAAATCAATGAAATAACAAACAACAGTGGTGATAGTGAGCCTCTCTGAAAGATTCCTTTCTTGATATTATCCAGTCTATCACCATTGACCAACAACTGTGTCTTCCATTGTGCTATTGATCTTTGCACAAAACTTCTGATGTTTCTACTGACTCCTGTTATTTCTAGCAACTTGCTTTCCCATAGTCTAGCAGGGAATCAACTGCTTTATTGTAATCAATCAAAGCTACATTCAGGTTGACCTTACTTCTTTTGCAGTTTTCCAAAATCATTTTATCAATTAATGATTATTAATTAAAGCTGCCTAACCCATACATTGATGATTGCAGGTGATTTATGTATTTTTTTTAATCCATCATATAATAAAATTGTTTAAAAATCTCTACCCTACTCCTTATGGCAAGTACAATACAAGTAGATTAGTTACTCGATTGACTCCATTTTCATTTGTGGTCCCCGGGCCTGTTGTCAAAGCCATGTTTTTTAAGGCCTTTTGGAAAAGAACCAGTCTGGGAGCCAACTGTACCTCGGGGGGAGGGGGATGATGTCCCATAAAGAAAGAGCCACCCCTGAGAAACCCTTTATTCATCTTCCCATCAGATAATATTCCTTAAATAATGGGAGTTGTAACATGTCCTGCCTTCTTGCCCTGGTGGGCTGGATGGATGTAATTAGAGGAGAGGCAGTCCTTCAAATAACTTGGCTCAAATTCATGTAAGACTTTAAAGGTAATAACCAGCACCTTGAATTGTACCCAGAAGCAGATCAGCAGGCAGTGCAGTTCCTACAAAAGAGATGGCACATTCATAAATTTAGGGTTGCATAAAATTGTTCAGCCACTGTGTTCTGAACTAGCTGAAGCTTCCAATACTCTTCAAGAGCAGCCCCATATAGAGCACTTTACAATAGTCCAGATAATTAATAGATGATCTTTTGTTCCTCTGTGGTTTGGACAGTTTCCTTTCTGCTCAGGTGGAAAAAGCTTGTTTTCAGTTAGATGCCTCAGTTCCACACCAATTAGCAATTTGAAAGTTGCAATTATTGATAAGCTGGTAATTTGCCCATAGTTGCCTGCTAATGTCCTTTTTGTTTGATCTTGCATAATTCGGTAGGTTTTGCAATATGTTAACCAATGTTTTAATTTTATCTCCTTATAGTATGTAATTAAGCTGCTTGCCAATGAGTGGGTTTAGACCAGTCAGATGTTTTATCTCAAAACCATTCAGTTCATATTTATTTGGTTGCCCAATTTTAGACCTTCCCTTTCTCCACCATTTCTGCTGTTGTACAAGTTCTTTCATTTCAGCTTCTTTATTATTCTTGTCCATCTTCTTTATCTAAGCTGCATTCTCATTGTATTTCTTTGGGTTGTCCCATGCTACACCCAAACTGCACTGTTCCTTTGTCAAGTATTGGCTTGTTTATTGCAATATCTCAATTGATGGACCAGTAGAAATGTTTTGGATTCAACTGAAATTGGAGATTCTGCTATAGTGTGGAATTCAAGCTTTATATCTTGGCTATAACTGTTATTTTTCTGCTTTATTAACACCAATGCTTCCTTAATCTTTCTAAGTGATCTTTCTTGATTATGTAGTCTTGAATCTTTTTGTTCTTTAGCTTCTCTTCTTTCATCTAGATCACTTGAATCTCGTGCGATAAGAGAACCAAGGAGAGGATGCCTTGATTTCAGAATGAAAACAATTTAATAGCTACTCTGCCTTCTCCACTTCTGACGCCGCCTGGTTTGCCTCTACTTGAGCTATTTTTGGCAAACTTTGATTTCTTTGCCCTGGGTAGACCTTTACAATTCCCAATTCTGTTTCTGTGAATATTTTATTTTTTATTATAAATCAATGTTGATCTGCTAGCCTCTGTTCTATTATTTCAGATTCTGGATGTTGTTCTTGACCTGGGTAATGACTGATCCAGTAAGCATTTCAATAAATTATATCTCTCCATATTATTTATAGGAAAGGCATTATTCATCAGGCTCTTCTGATGAGATCTGTCCAGTATGGTTGAGTCTTTGGTATAGCTCTCACCTTCCTCAAAATACACATAAACCACAACCACTTTTTGTTGTTGTTGTTGTTTTAATCTTCAATTTGATTCACAGTTTGGGACTGATAAAAACTTCATAGTTCATAGCTATAGGCTATTAAGGTAATGTCTGACTATATAGGCAGTTCCCAATAGGGTGGGGTTTTTTTGTGAAATCACGATATTCAAGTCTAATAAGTTCAAAATTTCCATGTACTGTATCTAGGCATCCCTTTGGGTATTGCTCCTATTACTATTGGTACAACCACTGATTTCTTTCTCCATAGTTGCTCAACTTCAATTTGCAAATCACAATATTTTGTTATTTTTCTACCTGTTTCTGTTCAATTCGTGCATCACCTGGTATTATATTCCTTTTTTACATTGGTACAAATGACATCCTTAGTGCACTGGCTTACTTTGTGCCTGAGTGGCATAGGACCCCATCATTACAACCTTTATGAACTCACATTGCTTTAGTCATGTTCAATTTAACACTGCTTTATTCTTGCTTTGCATTGCTTTTTAAACTCCTTCCAATCATGTCATTAGTGATGGTAATAAGGTGAATATATATGTTGAAGTAACATTGTTTTGCCTATAGGTGTCTTTATTTTAATGCCATGTGCATCTATGTGTGTGTGCTACCAGATCCTCCACACTCTATCATTTAAACAGTTCCTTCTGTTTAGCATGATTGATAATATTAACAGCTATCTCCAACCAGTTTATTTATTTATCAAATTTAAGTACTACCCATCTCATTCTCAGATTAATAATTTGGTAGTTGTGGATGCAGAAAAAGGATAGAAGGTCAGATGGTTTGTATGTATGGGTATTCCAGAAAGTACATATTAGGTTGCATTCTGGGACAATTCCCCATGACAAGGTTTTACAATGGAACAGTTAGCATCATTTTGAACTACTAACCCATTGTTTATCCCATAGGAAGTCATTGGGGTTTTTAGTCTGGAATGGTTTTCTCTGTAGACTCAAATGCAGGACCTCCCAAAAAGCCAGTAATCAAGGCTCACTGCAGTTATTATTTATTTAATGCATGTTGTAGAAATTTCCCTTTAGAAAATAGTGGGAGAGATTTCTATAGGCAAAAGGATGCACTCATGTTTATACATTTCAGGAAAGGAGGAGAAAATGATAGTTATACTGTACATATGCATAGATAACAGATGATGTAAGCATAAATATTCATAATTAGCAAGCATCAACTTACTACCTCAGTCTTCTTCTGTAAGTAACCCCAAGAAAGAATATTGACTTAAAAAAAAAATTAGTTGAGAAATGAGGGCACAAATGTTGTCCCAAACAGTATGCAATCTTTTGATATTTCTAACTTGTTAACAAATTCCCATTTCTCCAAGATCTTGTTTCCCTCACAAGACCCAAACTAGAGCCAATATTACTTACTATATATATCTTTTGCCAACTTTTCCCTCTATAACTCTCTTCTAGAACACCATCCTGTTTAGTTTTCAAAATTGATGTTTTTTTTTTAATCTGGAGAAACCTCATACAATTGGTCAATACTTAACTGTTGCCCATTTAGACACTAATGCTAGATGCTTCATATTGTGGCATCAATTACTATTTTACCACTATCTGTATTTGACCCAAAAAACCTGTCATGTTCATTTTCAGCTCAAATTTTGCAAATTTCATTCATGCTTTAATAATTAAAGAAACATTACTGTAGGAAAATCTATATATTGATTACTGTCAGAACTACAACTCATACAATACACAGCTGATCCACGGTCTGATTCCCAAGTAGGCTGACCCAGCAAACACATTAAATATTTAGTATGAACTGCAATATTCACTGTTGTTTATCAGCATAATTGACAATTGAGATTCAAAACTACAAAGCATCAAAATACCAGAAATACCAAAATGATCAGTTCATTTGGAGTACCTAATCTTTATTATGTCATTCATAAGGCAAATCCATGAGGGAACATAATTTACTAAAGTGATATTTATGTGTATGTTTATAAGCATCCAGTTTCTACCTCAGTGCCTTTAAACCACTATACCAAATGGACTTTCATTAGCAATCTATACTAAACAATATATATTGTGAATATAGCATAGCTGCCCTTTTAAGTATTTGTTTGCCCCATAGACTAGAAGTCACACAGGAGATAAGAAGATTGAGTATAAACCATATTTTTATTAATATAAATACTACTGAAGAAATTAAAAAAAACATAAGTGAGTCAATTAAATGATGTGTTTTGCTGAACCATTTTAGTAACAGTTAAGACAAAAAGTTTATGCCACCATTACTCTGATAATCTGCTGAATCAGATTCATCAGAGTCCAATAATCAATTCAGCAAATTTAGTGATGTGCCTTTCCTCCATTTTTTTTTATTTGCTGTTCCACTGGCCAGCCTTTGGCAAAATAAGTCTTCCTGGTCCCAAGGACATCCACTCCTCCTAGTTTTCTCAAACTAGTTGCAATAAAGATGGGTTGTAAGTCTTCACTATGAATGCATTTCAAATTGTTCACCATAGTAAGGCTAGTGTATGCAAATCAGAAGCTTGACTTGGTACCAAGTTTTTGTTTTTATTGGTTTCAGTAGTTTTTAATATGGGTTTATTTCTGTTACTTTAAATTTAAATTGGGAGCCGCCCAGATTTTTTTATGAGATGGGTGGCTATATAATTTAACTGAATAAACAAACAAACAAATAAATGTGTTAGGCAATCACAAGCACAAGAGGCTTATCCAAAAGATAAAGAACTCAAAGCTGATTGCTGAATATTATTTAAACAAGGTTTTCCAATCAAGCTGACAAAGCCATCATGTAGCAGCGTGGAATGGCTGCCTCACGCCCATTTATCTGTATTCATCACGTTTCCATATGCCAATTCCAAAGCCAATTTTTCAAACTAACAGAGTTGGCCCTATTCCAGGTAAATGGCACTTGAAAGATCAAGTTCAGCTCCAAAGCAGCATAGAGGTGGTACTAATGAAATGATAATAATTATTGTGGCAGAATAAATTTCTTTTGCCTGGACAAGAAATCCATTGAAACTTAGCATTACTTGACTCAAGAGTAGAACAAGACATGCATACTTTGAAATAATCCCATCCACTTATTATCTGGAAATCCAAGAATAATAAAATAATATTTCTGGAACTAGCAACCCATAAAATCCAGAAAACCTTCAATTTATATAAGAGGGCAGTTAATATTCTGCTATAAAAAACTGAATCAGTTTAGTTCATAATATTTATCTTACTTGCTGTCTTATCTTCTGAAGGAAAAACAATATTTTTCAAGCAATTGTTTGCTAAAACAGTAACAACAGTAACTATTACAGAGTTTTCTGCCCTATAATTAATGAGCTAAAAAAACCCTAAAGAAAAAGGAACTAATGCTGGCACCATCTGGATTTAATGCACCTGGAATGATTTGTAAGACATTTCATCTTTTTTCCAGTTATAAACAAGTAAGCATACAGAACAGTTTAGTTAGGAGATATGTTCTTTATTTGACAACTTTTTCTCCTATTTTGTCTTCCTTCCATAGTTTCAATATATATCATATACTTGATATCTATGGAGATTGTCAATCATCCAGGTCATAGTTGTCCTAGAGAGGTTTTTTTTTTCCAAAAGGTAACTGGACTTTCTTGCTTTTTTTTTTTAATGTTTCACTTTTCATTCAAAAAGCTTCTTTAGCGAAACATTTTCAAAAGAAAGAAAGAAAGAAAGAAAGAGAAAGAAAGAG
>JAOYMU010000001.1:89371631-89381944 GCA_025802295.1 Psammodynastes pulverulentus | reverse complement strand
ATGGTGTAGGGTCTCCTGCTTGGGCAAGGGGTTGGACTAGATGACCTACAAGGTCCCTTCCAACTCTGTTAATCTGTAAATCTGTATGCATGAAATCTACATCATTCTGAAGGAGGACTACCTGTATTCTTCATGCATAAAGTAGAGAAATGTGAAAAACACTGTGTGATTTCTAAATCTTGACTTCCTGGTGGGATTACTAGATTCCAACCCTGCAGATGCAGAGTGGGAACCAAACACCAAGGAGAAGTTCTCACTGTGCTTCTAATGATCTATGGTACAGATAGTCTTCAATTTACAACTGTTTGTTGGTTCAAGGCTATGAGAGCCTCAGGAAAACTGACTTACCCATCCTCAAAGTTATGATCGCCATACCATTCCCAAAGCCACATGATACACTTTGGGTACTTGGCAACTGGCTCACATTTAGGATGGCTGCAATTTCTTGTGGTCGCATGACCATAATTTGTGACCTTCCCAACCAGCTTCTGACAAGCAAAGTCAATTGGGAAAGCCAGATTTGCTTAATGTGTGCATGATTTAATTAACCACCCTGGTAAAAATGTGAAAATCTCATCCAGTCACATAATGATCCATTTGCCTGTAGAAGTTGTGGATGCTCCATCATTGGAGCCTTTTAAGAAGAGACTGAACAGACACTTTTGTGAAATGATGTAGGACCTCCTGCTCGAGCAGGGATTTGGACTAGAAACCCTTCCAACTCTGTTATTCTGCTTTGTGACTGCACCAACTTAGAACAGAAATTCTGGTTGTTAATTGTGCTCTTAAATTGAGGACCACCTGTAATTTATTCAGTCTGGATTTCCTTTAACTCAGCCATAAACTGATGTCTATAAAAGCTATTCTGTGTTAGAAATGTGGAAACTTAAGAAGGAAATAAGTAAACAATAGGTTTATCGGGGTTTGCATTCTGTAAGTTATCCGGAATGACCATGAGTGAGGCCTATAGACAAGGGGGGGGGAACTGTGTCATATCTCATATTTAATGACCAAAGTAAATAATATCCTCAGCTTGGGGAGAAATGATAATTGTGTTGTTCCTTATGCTTTTCCTATTCCAAAAAGCCTATTAAAGTTGCTACTGTATATCTCATCTTCCATATTTTCCTATCCAGAAGCATCTTTGCTTTTAATCTGCAGACATTCTGCTTTGAATGAAATGCCTGCCACTCTGTTCATAAGTGCTAAATTACATACGTGTCATTTTCCTTGGCAATTCAGCCAGGACTAATGAAGGTCTTCTGCACTGCAACTGCAGAGCTGACTCTGGTGTTCCTTGAAAAGCTCTGTCAATTAACAAGAGAGAGGAAGGGAATTGAGACAGCCTGAAGCAAAATAGACATAGAAGGTGGCAAAATGAGAAATCAAGTGAAAAAGAGCAGTGAACATTGGCAGACTGTCCATCCAGCCACAATATAAATGTTCGTCTTGTATCGTGAACAGCCTGTGGCAAAACCAGAAGCTGCCTGTGGATTTTGTTTTATCGCACTGATAGTGAACGTGTTTTAACATGTGCAAGCAGGTAATTATAGTAATCAGGGGGAAATGATCTAAAATACGTTTGTACAAGGGGAAAAGAAGTTCAACATTTGTAAATGGAGTAAGTTCTCCATTACCCTGAATGATTTAAAAGGAATCTCTCTCTCTCTCTCCCCCTCCCTTCCTCTTTCCCCTTCCTCTTGCTCCCCTGTGTTTGTGTGTGTGGCATGTGCCTGATGTGTGTGCATCTGCAATTGAGTGCATGCAATTGAGTGGTGCTGAGCAGAGGTGGTATTCAGCAGGTTCTGACCAGTTCTGAAGAACCGATAGTGGAAATTTTGAATAGTTCTGGTGTCCAATACCCCCATTTAAATTAATCTACTTTTTAAAAAAATGAATGCCACATGCTTCTGGAGTACAAATCCTGTTCCCCATCCTAAAAATTAAATGGGGAGAAAGGCAAGTGAAAAAAGAGACGAAGAAAAGGTACAGTGGAGATGAAAAATCAGGGAAATTTGTTTCCATCTTTAAAGAAAACAAGTTGAATTTAGATTTGTTGTTGTTAGTTGTGAAGTCGTGTCTGACCCATCACAACCCCATGGAAATGTTTTTCCAGGCCTTCCTGTCCTCTGCTATCTTCTGGAGTCCATTTAAGCTCACGCCTACTGCTTCGGTGACTCCACCCAGCCACCTCATTCTCTGTCATCACCCTCTTCTATTGCCCTCAATCTTTCCCAGCATTAGGCTCTTCTCCAGTGAGTCCTTCCTTCTCATTCGGTGACCAAACTATTTCAATTTCATCTTCAGGATCTGGCCTTCTAAAGAGCAGTCAGGGTTGATCTCCTCTAGGACTGACCGGTTTGATCACCTTGCAGTCCAAGAGACACTCAGAAGCCTTCTCCAGCACCATAGTTCAAAGGCCTCAATTCTTTGGTGCTCAGCCTTCCTTAGCCTAATTGCCCTTAAAGGTTAAAATATCTTTTGACATGGTCCCTCCAAAGAATTAGGCATCAGAGAGAGAATGTTTGCATTTGAAATGTAATTCTAGAACTTCACCAGAAAAAGGTGTGGTAGACTGTTCTTTGAGATACTGGAATCTTCTTGATCAGCCCAGGTAGACCTCCCTGCTCTGAAGATTTTGAGTATCATAAAAAAAATATTAACTGTCTGCCAGGAAGACCGTGAAAATTGCTGCAATGCTACATTTTTTTTTCATTTGCATAGGACAATTATTATGGGAGTTTCCAGACTTGGGGATGCCTGACATTTTTTGAAAATATAAGTGCCTTCAATCAAAAAGGCAACTGCATAAAGCTCTATTGTGAGTACAGTGCATAAATGATGGAAATATATTACTGAAATTATTAAGCAGCCTAGTAAATGAATGAAATATTATATCCTTGGCTCACACTTCAGTTTGAATTGCTTGAGGTTTATAAAACACTTACAAACAAGTCACAATATGCAAAAATATAGTGTAGATTATTGCAGTGCTTTCTGTGCTCTAGGTTTTATAGATTTTATGGGCTCATGATTGATATTTTCATTCTGTGATTGGCTTAGGAGGTCTTGTTGCAGCCTGGCAGAGTACAAACTATGGCTCACTGCTGATGATTGGAATTAACACAAACGTCTCTTTTCATTGTGATAAAAAGGAACTGATACTAAAAGAGTTGAGCATGCTTAATAGTTATGTAAAACAAAATTCACTGAACTGTTGCTATTCTTCTCCCATTTCACTCTGTCCAATTATGCTTCAAACAGGCTCCCAGGCTCAGGATTAGATGTCATTTGTACATGAAATGAGTACCATTTCAAAGATTTAACAGATTTCGTATAGGCTTGGTTGTATAAAAGGTTCCACTTAAGCTATTGGGGAGGGTGAGACTAAGAAAGAGAAAGAAAGCAATTTGGAGCAGTGCTTTTGAGAGAGCTGCTAATGGCCTGCTTTTCAAATCATCAGCTTTGGGCTAGGAGTCAAAGGCAGGACCAAGAAGGCCTATTACATGGGGTTTCAACAAAGGAAGCTGGTAGACTCAGAACTCAAACTATTGTCTAAGAGTAGTATAATAGTGTTTATGACCTAAAACAGTGTTTATGACCCTACACAAAAGGTGCCAGGTTTTGAACTTCCTCTTCAGCATTGGTCAACTCTGAACTGGATCCGTACCCAACATGGTGTCTGCCAGGACTCATTGTTTAAGTAGGTCTTGTCTCTACCCCTCAGTGTGACTGGTGCTCCTCAACAAAGTATCTATCACATTGTGTCCCAATGTCCATCAAGAGCTTACATAGGCCCAAGGTCTGATTTTTTCAACATAGACCATTCTGTTCTTGAATGGCTGGGTAGACCGGGCATTAACATCTGAACCATTATAAGTCCATGTATTTGCCATATACTAAATAAATAAATGTGACGTAAAAAAGTATCCCATTCAAGAGATTTGCTATCCTGATTAGTTGCATACATTATGTACAAAAAATAGAATACAACCAGGATATCAGCATTTTATCGATATGGACAGCTGCTGGATTCATCATAGCTCAGCAGAAATGTCACTGCTTGATTTATCTGATCCATTCTACAATTTCTCCCAACTTTGCTGGCATGATGCTGGCCATGGTCATGATATAGCCACCAACTGTTCCCCTCTCTGCTCAGACTGCCCTGGTATAACAATGATACTATGGAAGGAGAGCCTTACTGCATTTAGGGTGAGCCCTTCTCTCTTTATTGTTTTCCTCCATAGGAGTTTAAGGCAGCATGAGAAGCACAGTTGGGCTCCAACTTTAAGAAGAATATGTCAGGATGTGTCTGCATATAATTTTTTGTTGTGTGGGAGAAGAAGAATGAAATTGCAAGTAAAAAAGGAAAGAATATGTGTAGCGAAGTATGAGACTAACATGAGAGACAGAAGGCGGAGAAGCCATAGCCTAAATTATGATGTGATTCCAAAGAAGGAATGGGAGTGGAGAAAGCATCTTAGAAGGAATCCTCCCTAGTTCTCTGGAAAGTAAGAAGTCCTGTTATTACTTGAGCAGCCTACTGCTTCTCATTCCTCCATGAGAGAGTACAAGAGCATTCCAGAGGCAACCATTCCCTGAACGTCTGGCCTTCACAGTTATTTTTTGGAGTCCAAGATTTATAATGAAGAGAATGGAAGGTTTAGTCTGGCAACAATTAAAATAAAACTAAAACAAACAAAACATTTCTACATATCAAGAAGAAATGCAGAATCTCTTAAGTTTGATATTGTAAATGGCAATTACAAAATTGGATAAACTTTTAAATACACAACTATCAAGGGGCAAGATTATATGGGTAGCTATGAGTAAAGGCAGCTCTGAGAACTCTATTTTTGTTGAACTGAGGGCTAAAAATATGGTATTTATTTATCAATTTATAAAGAAATGTATCAGTTTTATAGTAATGCCATTTTTTCATAAGTAAATTAATGTTGACTAATAACTCACTTAAATAATGCAACTGTATGCCTTTGGCACTGCTAAGTCATAATCAGTCTGTCATAGAAATGGTTTCAAGCTACAATAAGTCATGACACATGCATTTAACTTTTTTTCCTACACAGAGCAATAACTTTGTCAGCATATTTTGGCAAAGCTGGAAAAGATGAAATAACTATTAGTGTGATCTCATGTCATGGTGATCACAAGATGTGAGATGAAGGGTCACTCTCTTACATGATTCTGAAGAAGCTATAGTGAGGAATATTCCTGATCATTTATTCATTATTTATTAATAACATCTTATATCTACCCAATCAAACCAAGAATCTCAAATAGTGATCTTCCCAACTGAACACTTCAAGATGATAGAAACAAAAATACTGAGGAAGAGGAGACAAAAGCTAGACAAAAGGAGGATAAGCGTATATGGTAAATGGTGTAGGTCTGTTTTCAAGCCCATATCTCCCTCCTTTCATACAGAGATGAAATAGGTTTTCTGGATGACTTGATAGGGTACACAGAATCATTATGGAGTAAGTGGCCCATAAGACAACCCAGTTCCAATCAGTGTAGGACATTTTGGGTAACAGCAATATCAGTAGTTTGAGTTGAAGCTTACTGATCACCATTGTAGGCATTATTTCACAATAACAGCTGTAGAATGATAATGATGATGATAATGATAATGATGATGATGGTTGTGATGATGATGTTGATGATGCTTTTAAATTATCAGAAGATTAAGCCACTAATTCTCAGTATTCAAGTCGTGATCCATGGAAAACAATTATCCAATGTAGGACTAAAGAGTGAGGAAAAATAACACAGCAGATAATCAAGATTTAGCAATACAAATATTTCTACTCCATCTTTATTTTGGGTTAAGATTCCTGAAGTGTCTCTTCTGTTGCATACTTGGCTGATTTTAAGATCTGAGGGAAAGGCTTCTTCAGTTTCTGAATGCTGGAAGTAGTATAGGAAGGAAGCTTTTTTCTCTCTCACTTTTTGTAGCATTTCTCACTCTGGAAAGCCCTTCCTCTCTAGTTTTTTAGAGTCAATTGAAAACATGGGTGCTTTATCTTGCATTTTGAACATAACAAAGCTACCTGTGCCCTTTTCTTTCTTAAAAGAAATCTGTATCTTTCTATTACTGTATTCCCCCCCCCCTTTATTTTACTTACTTGTGATTTGTAATCCATCTTGATCTCTTCAGGATGGTAGACAGACTAATAATATGATACATAAATATTTTATCTTCACTGCCCAGTTCTGTGAAGCAATTTTTAAAAGCTATGCATCTACTTTGCAAATACACAAATTGTGGCACTGAAAACATAACTAATAAAAATAAATAACTTTATGGAATTTTTCAAGTTACAGTTTTGGTATGTCAGTTCAACTTAGGAAACAGTTAGATTGCTGAGAGATCTTAATAAGCTTCCAAGTGAAATATAAATGGAAAATATATCACCATAACTTTTACAAAATCAGAGTTACCTTTTATGTATTACACTTTTTTAAGCAAGTTTATAGTAACCATCATCTCCCTTATTTTCTTGATTCGCTGCTTGAGACACTTCCTGATACATGTATTTGCTAGTCACAAATAGTTTATTCTTGAATCTGATGCACGTCAAGCTATTTCAAGTGTATAGCTAAACAGAGGCATTGGTTTTCAATCAGAAAAGCTCTGGCTGACTTCCTATCTCAAATTCCATTAGAAATAGGAATTCAACAATATCTGATGTTCTGCTTTTAATATAAAGCCATATATTTGTTCATCCAAATGTCTTCAAATACGCGAATAATGTGTGGGAAATTTATCATTTAAACCTACAAAAATTGATGTGCAATTAAGTCAAAAGCAAATAATAAACTAAAATGATCCAGTGAGAATAATTGTATCTCCAGATAACAATGTCTATCTGTCTATCTGTTCCTCCCCTCTCTCATAATTAACTTTATATAAGAACATAAGTTGGTGTGTGTATAAATCTCTGTATCTCTCTCTCTCCCTCTCTCAAAAATAATTGACTTTACATAAGAATGTGTGTGTGTGTGGGTGTATGTGCGCATGGTTGCATGTAAGCCTATCTATCACATTTAGTATAACATCAGCTGCTTCACATTCATCCAATTTTCAGCTCCATCAGCCATTAGCAAACACCTGCATGAGACTTGCATTTCATGATGAATGCAGATCATAGCATCTATTATTCTTCTATTCCAATCATTACTGTAATGTCATCCCCATGCAGATAACTTTCTATTCTCTTCTATTAGTTTCTAGTCAACCATATTCATGTTGATCGCATGTAAAGACCTTTCATGTGACATGAGCATTTTCTCCTAAGTTACAAAGCTACCATTCAACCTCTCAAACCATTTAATTATAGTTGCTTGAGATAGGCTATTCATCTGCCGTGGTCCACTTTTCTAATAATTTCACACACTTTGAAATTAATAAGACAGATAATGCTACTGACAGATAGAAAATCAACCCAGATGTCCTGGATATCTGATTTTATTTGGGATGATTTTCTATTTTATACAATAGATGAACACATTAATTGAGGAGCTTACCTCTCCAAATCCGGGTACCCATCGAATATGGGAGAAGGGGATTTTTTTTTTTTACAACCAGTGTTTCAAATCACATGTGGCATGAAAGAAGGGAACAAAGTAAACAAAAATAATAACTTTTCAGTTCTCCTTCTCCTAAAATACTTGGTGTTAATAATGTGAATGAAGAATGTCTGAAGGTACAGATTCTAACAAAAAAACAATTTTAATAGAGTTAGAGATTACCTTCTCAGAATGAAGTAGCAGCACCTAGATGACTTTGGCTAAATTTCAAAAGTCAAGCAGGGTAAACTTAATTTTCGAATGGAAGACAAGAAAGCGTTCCTAGAATTACATGAGAAATTGAAGAATCTACAAGACAATAGCAAACCAAAACCACTTGCCAGAAAACATGGACATTTTCATGTTTTGACTAGAAATCAAGCTTGACTCAATGGAATCTTTAAGATAGAAGACTTAGAAGACTCCTATAACTATAATTGTGTAAACTCTCCAGAAAAGACTCTTATGCTACAAAAGTTGGAAAGAAAGAGAAGAAGAGAATGGCCTCAGGTGGATGGCCTCAGATACATTGCACTAACAATCAGTGGCCATTGGAAAAGCTGAAGGGCCATGTTAAGATAGATTACCACGGAAATCATCTATTTATCTGCACACTAATTATTGACAGAAACCTGATGGCATCATCAAATAAGTCAAAACTGTCTAACCGCTAAAATAAGCATTCCACGGTGTTCTCTCATTATCTCTGAAGATTAAGTTTATTAATGACTAGTAATAGCCTGAAAATGATTATATATATATTCATTCAGTTTAATAGTAAGAGGAACTATTATGATTAGACATAAGGTATAAGACACTTTTTCCTGTGTAAAGATTAGGACTTGTCTTGGAGTAGCATTCAAGACCCATACTCCAAAACCAGTGGGTGGGGCCAAAATTGCTTATATGTACCCTTAGGTTGTGCCCGAGGTGGTATTTAGCAGGTACTGACCAGTTCTGGAGAACCGGTAGCAGCAATTTTGAGTAGTTCGGAAAACTGGCAAATGCCACCTCTGACTGGCCCCGCCCCATCTATTCTCTGCCTCCCAAGTCCCAGCTGATTGTCTGGGTCTTCTTTTATTGCCCTTCACAGGAGAAAGGAGCTGGAAAGCAGGTTAGTGAGGTGAGGAGGGAACGGGATTTTTCAGTAACCTTCCCCCAGGAGTGGGGAGGGAATGGAGATTTTATAGTATTGTTCCACTGCCATGCCTACCAAACCATGCCCACAGAACTGGTAGTAATTTTTTTTAATCCCACCCCTGGGTTGTGCATCTCAGATTATGCAATAGTCAGTCATCAAGTCTTCCTTGTGAATTTTCCAATCCCTAAGGCTGCTTCCTTCTGAAAAGAAACAACCCTGAGTTTTGTCAGATCAAGAAAATCAATACTGATAGTTCCTTCTTTCAAATATTATTTTCCCTTCTCAGCATGCTAGTATAGATATGACTACATATACATACACCTCTACCCACTATAATTCATTTATCTTTCCTGTAGCTACTTTTCTTTTAAGACATCATTGTGGCTATGGCCCTTGAGATGGTTAATTTTGTTTTATAGTTCTGCTCCCATTTCAAAGCTGATGAAGAGTTATAAGGACAGGAACGGGTCCTAATTTGTGTGGCTCTCATGAGCCAGAGAAATGCTTCCTTAAACAAATGATCTATCCAGAGTACAACCCTGATTTACTGTGAAAGGCAATCATTTAGGAAGAGAGTTATTTAAGAGGGCAGATAGGAGGATAACCAGCTCCACTGTTTACAGGGGGAAATAATCAAGGATTTAAAAAATGGATATTTGAGCAATTTCAACCCCTTTGGACATGGACCAACTTAGAAAAGAAATAAGAAGGATGTAGTGAACATAGTAAAAGGGCAGAGAGAAATATGTACAAACTCCCCTGGTTTTCACTTTAAAACTTAATATAGGAAAAGTACTCATGGTGTACCTACCAACCCCCACACACCTAGAATCCCTGTTAGTATCACTAAAACGTATCTTAGTATTTATTTAAGGTGATTCTATCAAGGAAACTCTTTAAATTGTCACTGGAAAGGATTTCTGATCACTGACAAATTTCTCATTTTAATGAAATCCAGATTTTATGCTAATTTAATTCAATTTGAATTTTTATACTGAACACAACATAGGGTTTAATTTTTACCTTTAGCCAGACAGAGTCAGGTAAAGGTTTTGCCATGGGGGTAATTATGATATCTTCACTGAAAAAGAGATGATCTACTGTAGCAAATAATGCAGCATCTTCATTGGCTACTTTTTGTATATTTTGGCTCAAAAGTTGTACTAAATCATCCATTAGTTAATTTGACTTTGGTCTAATATATTTAACTATCCATACATGGTACTCTAATTAAAATGAATAGACACACCTCTCTGCTCACATATTTAATGATTTTCCCCCCACATATATATTAAAAATTTCTAGGTTTTAGGAAGTCAGAGAGAGCAACATGTAGCTCTGGGATTTCAGACTGCATGTTAGATTGTTTTGTATGAATTCAATCATTCTGGCTTATTGCACAAACCATATTTAAGAGAAATGGAGACTTAACATGATGTATAAATCCAGCCATTGTGAAATTCATGATTTATACCATAATGTAAAGCAGTATAAAGTGGTATAAGTGATATAGATAGATAGATAGATAGATAGATAGATAGATAGATAGATAGATAGATAGATAGATAGATAGATAGAT
>JAOYMU010000001.1:89200346-89213060 GCA_025802295.1 Psammodynastes pulverulentus | reverse complement strand
AGCCATGCCCATGTCAAGTTGTTATCACATTTTCCTTCAATGTTTTTCAAATGCTGTCCATGCAAAGCTTTGGTTTTTCATTCATTTAATGTCATCCACCTGTTTTACCTTATATTCTGCCTTTGTTTCTGTTGTTTTAACTAGTACACATGCAGTTCATCTAGGCCAGGTGTGCTCCAGTTCTTAAACTTCTTTACTTGTTGTGCAACCATATCAGTTGTTATTACAATATTCTCCATTTTGTTCTGTGTTGTCTGTTTTTGAGTATATTTGATTTAGGAGGCAGTTTTATTGTGTTTCACTGGGTTTTTCCACAGTTGTTTCCAAAAGTTCAAAGTTTTTTTCTTTACATGGCTGAACATTAGTATGGACTCAACTTTCATCAAGTGACTGGTAGAAGAGGTGTTGCTTTCTTCTGAACTGGACATTTTCACAATATTGTTTTATTCATTCTTCATATCTTTTGATTTTCTTTGCTGTTTGCTATTACACATTGTTTTCATTCTTCCATAATTTCTGTTATTGTTTTTTCCTCCAGATTGTACTTTTTGTGTAAACTATTTTTCAGCTTTTTATTCTTTAGTTTTCCTCTTTTCATATTTTTCAAATTGCTGACATCTCCTCATAGTAGTAGTAGTTGTTGTTGTTGTAGTTGTTATTTATTCCTTTCTATTTTGTCAAAGTATTGACATCAAATGGGTTGTGTGATCCTACAAAAAGTCAAAATAACTTTTTGTATACAAGACAATAGATCAAAGATTTAATTCTCACAACACTAATAGGTTTTCACAATAAAGAATTGCTGTATCTAAATAAACTTCACTTTGCTATCTATCACATCCATTACAAGTGGGACTTTTGCAAACTATATGCAATTACCATATACAGCAAATCTTATTCTCATATTATACATATAATTTTCTGATAATGGATGAAGATAGAGGAGAGATAATTAATCCTGGACATATTCTCCTCTTCTGTTGTTGCATCATTATTCAAGCAAAGAAAGAAACCCATCACACTTTTGAAAAACATTTTATTAGTAATACTTCACAGATTCTTTAGGATGCTATTTTCTTAAGTTGTTGCCATTTCTTAATGATTTGAGTTATTCAAGCATGATGAATAACTCCAGGGATTCATATTTCATTTAGGTTCAATTCCACAGGCAGAACAGCTCTTTGAAACAATCCCCATCAGTTACAGACGAGCTATCAGCTGAAATCAGTGTTATGCATTTAAAATTGAAGCCATGTACAGTACACTGCTCATTCAGGTAAACTGATAACTGGTCAGCCACCTGCCACATGGTGTAAAGAATGTATTCCTAAATGTATTGAAAAATATGCCCTGCTTTCTTTCTCATTCCCAAGAGTACAAAGTGTCCGATGAACTGTACTCAGTTTTGCAGATTTGTATAGAATACACACACACACACACAAAAAAGAGAGAGAGAGATTGGCAACAATGAAGCAGTGACTAGAATATGTTTTCTCTTTCATTTTCATTCTGACTTCATCCATTTACTCTGGACCTCATTAGATTTATTTATTCCTATGTAGCATCTTTAGAAGCAGGAGACTACTGAACAACAACGGTGGAAATGATCATAAGAGATGGCTATTATCTCATGTTCTGCTTTTGGCTTGCAACATGAATATTGTGTCTGAATACTGTATGATCTAATTCAGAAACTGATTGATTTGTCTGTCTGTCTATCTAAAATAACAGTTTATAGTAACTTAAAAATGGTTAAACAAATGACCCGTTAATACCTCTAAAGTATGGTATTTATGATTGATAGTTTTAAAATTATCTTACTAAAATACAATTATAACTATTAGACAGAACATCACAAATGAACCAAATTAGAATGTATAGTGGCACCCAGTTTAACTGTTTGCCTGGGTCAATATATCTGACTGAAAGTTTGTCTAGTTAAATACCAGCTGAATCTAAATAGGAAATTCCACAGCTGGAACATTTATACTGAATGCCCTCGCTCAGATAGCTGTACGGCAAACCAATCAAAGGTAGCATTGCAGTAATCCAGTCATGAGTTTTGAACTGATGGATTGCTGAAGCACGTGATCCCTGCACTTTAAAGGAAAATTAGCTAGAAATGGAAAGAAGCACCACCTGTCTCACAGATTATTTGTATGCCTATGAATGACAGTAAACTCAGATCATCCATAAATTCCTTTGGAACACAGCCTCCAACTTTTCTATAAAAGGCTCTGGTGGATTGGTGCAATAAAAGTAATCGGGTTCTAAAGGTTAATAAAACAAAGAAGATCATTGTAGATTTTAGAAAGAGCCGGCATAGTCATACTCCACTCCGTATCAAGGATGCAGCTGTAGAAGTGGCCAACAGTATTAAGTATCTGGGAGTGTAGATAACTAACAATCTGAACTGGTCTCTCCACATGTCATCCTTAGTGAAGCATGCAAACCAGTGCTTGCATTTCCTGCATCAGATGAGGAGAGCACATCTTTCTCCTTCTGTCTTGGCCACTTTTTACAGAGGCACAGTTGAGAGCTTTTTAATAAACTGCATCACTGTTTGGTTTGGTGGCAGCAGTATCTCAGATAGAAAGTCCATACAGAGAGTGGTAAGGATAGCTGAGAAGATTATAGGGAACTCACTTCTTGTTACTCAGGATACTGCTTATAAGCACTATGTGCTTAGAGCTCAAAGCATTGTTAGACATCTTACACACCCACTTTACAGTCTGTTTCAGAGGTGGTATTCAGCAGGTTCTGATCCGTTCTGGAGAATCGGTAGTGGAAATTTTGAGTAATTTGGAGAATTACCTCTGACTGGCCCTGCCCCCATCTGCCTCCCAAGTCTCAGCTGATCAGCTGGGTCTTCTTTTGTTGTCCTGCACAGGAGAACAGAGCTGGAAAGCAGGCTAGTAAGGTGGGGTGGGAATGGGGATTTTACAGTATCTTTCTCCTGCCACACCCACCACACCACACCACACCCACCAAGCCACACCCATAGAACCGGTAGTAAAAGTTTTTGAATCCAACCTCTGGTCTGTTTCTGTTGCTCCTCTCTGGAAGGAGATTTCAAAGTATTTCTAGCAGGACTACCAGATTCTGTAATAGCTTGTTCCCTATGCTATCTGTCTGGTAAACTTGCAAGATTCATTTTTCTTGCCATGTACATGGATACATCCGAACTAGACTGTGTTGTTTCTCTATGTCATATAATATATGTGGGTATATGCATATTTATTTATTTGTTTGTTTGTTTGTTTGTTGTTTGTTTGTTTGTTTGTTTTGTCATGTTTATGTAGTGCATATTGGTGGTGGTGACCCTTTGAGAGCTGTATGCAATGAAATGTCTTTTTACTGTATGCTGATTAGTGTACATTCAAAATGACAATAAAGTTATTCTAAGTTGAAATCCTATGATGCACAGTGAACTGGTTATTTCAGGTTTAGCCTTACCTTATATTCTTCATCCTGTTCCCATTATGTCTAGATACCAGTCTAGAACATGTACAGCCACTCCTGACTGAAAAATACAAAAAAATGTTAAGAAAGTTGAATATTTATTTTCTTTCCTTTTTTTTAATCTGTGGGTTTATGGAAATTAGTAGATATTGTCACTGATCTGAGAGAAGACACTAATTATTAAAAAGTATGTTTTCAAATCTTTGTAGATAATTCTTAACTACCTTTATCTGCCATGGACAATAATGTAGATGAAAACTGAAATGAATATTAATTTGTACTATTTTTTATTTTTATACCACATTTTGATTTTTTCTGACAATTGATAATTAAATCTGATTAGTAATATGATGTAATTAAAAGCACATAATCCAGTTCACTGGTTTTAGGTGAAGCAGAGAATAAACATTTGAAGCTAATAATGATTCATGCTGCCTTCCATTTCTACACGTATCTTAGATTCATCTGCAGTTAATTTCCCTTTATCCTTCTATATAGTCTATATTCATTTGCCATTTTAGGCTAATAACTTGTGTACCTCATGAAGTGAACTGTAACCAGTAAAACCATAATAAATAGTTTTTTGTTTTTTTTACTATTTAGTTGTTTTTACTATTTGGTAACACCAAAAGTAAGCTGCTAAGAAGGAATCTCCTTTCTATAAGGATCTGTGCAATTTAGAAATTGTTTTGTGAGATTAAAGAACAGGCTTACAACAATGGGTCTTCATGAATATTTCTGCCTCAGCTTTCAAACCAAACAGAAAAGTCTGTGACAGGAATCTAAAGTAGATTTTGGTCTTATAGATCTCATTTAGTACAGAAAATAAACAAAACACACAATTTCTTTTTGACCCCTGAAGCAAATGTTTCTAAAAAAAACTTAATAAGACTTGCTTGGGATGTAAATTGTTTTCATCCCACCTTTTTTGATATTCAACTCAAGACAGCAAACATACCAATACTCCTTCTTCCTCCTCCTTTTCTCCATAACAACAACCCTATAAGGTGAGTTGGGCTAAGAGAGTATGGGTGGTCCAAAGTCACACAGCTGATATTTCAATGCCTAAGCAGGACTACAACTCACCATTTCCTGGTTTCCAGACCAGCATCTTAATTGCTACACTAAAGTGGCTCTAAAGCTTACTGAACTTGGTAATCCCAGGCAGTCTCCCCACTAAGTATTAACTTCTGAAATCAAACAAGATAGGATGTTTTCAGATTAATATGGCCACCGACCATTTTTGGACAGTTCAAGTAGAGGTAAAAGATACACAAACTACTTATGGAAGTCTCTCTTTATATTATACTCATGGGGAGGAGTGAAATATGGGAACTTGTATATAGATTCATTCACCTTTTTTATTTCTCATTTCATTGATACACATTGTTTTAAATCCAGGTTTAACTGAATTAAAGTCATGAAATTATAAATTAAAAACACTGAAGCTTTCTGTTTTCTAAATTCAAGTTTCTACCTAGGTTGGATTATTTTAATTTTTATATCAATGAAAACTATAGATGCATGTACAGTGTACCACAAACTAGTGTATGACAATTGCTTGTATATTTGAAGCATCATTAGTAATATTAATATTAGCTTCCAGATAAACATTGAAAATACAATACAGGAATTGTCCCCCACTTCTGAAAAGCCTTTTTTCCCAGCTATCTCTATGAAATGTAAAAGAAAAATGTTAATAATAAAAAGATTAGTACTTTTTTTTATTTCAGAGGGTCCCATCAATAAACTTTGCAACCTCTTATTTACACCAAAGTAGGGATGAATAACAAACAAAGATATACAGAGACACACTTGCACAAAGACATGTAGATTTTTGTGTTGTTGCCAAACAAACTTTGCTAAATAATTCTGGACCATATGTGGAGGTATGTCTAAAAAGTATTATCCTTATTACAATTATGTTTCGGGACATAATTGTAGGATTCCATGCAATAAGTCATAACATCTTAAAACAATAGATAATGTAAATTTCAAACATATATTCCAGCTGCAATTTAAAAGGAAAGCTCTAGGAATAAATGCTGCTAGAAGATTGCACTAATCTTGCTCAGAGTTATAAAATTATAATTTCTACAAAATAGATACTGCAAACTGTGTCTTTCAGGGCATCTTTATTTACTTTCAGTACTAATTTATCATCTACAGCACATTGTCTATAGAATGTTTAAGCCTTGTAATCCTTGTCTCATATGAACTAATCAATAAGGTTATTATTTCCACCTCTTTAACATCTAACATACCAAATCTTCTGTTTCATCTCTAAAAGGTTCTTTTCCACTATATGCACTGCAGTTTGTAACTTTATAACTTAATATTGTTCCAAAGACTGCTGATAATGAAAGAAAGCTTTTAAGTGAATGAAAAAAGCACCATCCTGATTTTTTCCCCTTAGTTACTTTATGTGTTTTACTCCAGTTAACACTTTTAGCCAAAAGTATAGTTCTCTGTTCTTTAAGTTTGTTTTAAAAAAGTGCTGTTACCTCAAGGGGGGGAACATTGCTTTTCCTGTCTTTTCAACTTCAAACCCCTTGTTCATCACCAAAAAGAAGTGATTTAAATGAAGAAAGACAAAAGAAATTTCCTGCAATTAAAGTAGAGAAACCTTATATCTTGATATATTTAATTTATTGACATACCAATTGGAAATTGTTGGTATATGTTCCCCTTTATGAACCATACTACATTTCTCTCTCTCATATCTTTCTCTCTGTGTATATACTGTGTATCATCTGCCTGCCTGCCTGCCTGCCTGCCTGCCTGCCTGCCTGCCTAGCTAGCTAGCTAGCTAGCTATTATCTCCATCCAATATCAATGAATATATAGTATGTATGTAATCTCATAGGGCATTTTAGGCTGTACCACTGACTTCCAGAATTTCAGCACCTAGTTGAGCTCCTCTTCATGTTTTGCAAAAAAAAAAAAAAAGATATTCAGTGGAAACTATTATGCACACAGTCACTGGAAGAAAGTACCTACAGAATAGCTTAAATTAACTTTTTGGTCATACACCAACTTGCTTTAATAAACTTTCAGCTTGTCAAATTTGCTACTGAAACACTTCAAGGTCCAACACTCACTATAACTATTAAAATACATATTTTGACATTTGTACAGTATATGAAGAGCTTGAGGTGTAAAACACATTGTCAAGAACATAACTTTTTGCCTCTGTAAGAATTTCATGAAATGGTTGAGTTGTCAGAGAAATGACAACCAATAAAGGCTAGGAATCCAAACTGATTTAGAACTGTAGAAAACTGAGGAATACACAGATTAGTACTGAAGTGAGTAGGAGCAGCCCCTTAAAGTGTCTGCACTGCATATATAGTTTTTCCCCAATTTGCCTGAGATTGAGGAAAGTAAGAAATAATTATAATAGAGATATGCAGAAGCACACACTGATCCTCCCAGGTATTTTATAAAGTTAACAATGCAACTTATTTTTTGCAGGTGTTTCATATTTTAAAAGTATTGTAGTTACAAAACATAAAAAAAACCATCAGCAGATCATGCCAAAGGCAACAGATAACTGGACAAAAAGCCTAGAACACTTCAGCCAACAATTAAGGCAACCAATTCTGGAGTAGATAAAGGATGGTTAGGATTTGAGTTGAGAGAAAGGCTTTCTCCATATTTCATAGTTGAGAGACCGGTTGAAATAGGTCTGACTAAGCCCCAGTAATGAATAAATGTGTGGACAATTCAAGTCTACCCATAAAAGAAAAAGTGGAAGACAAGGAAGTTGATAGAAAGGCTTAGAAATTGTAAATAGAAACATAATTGGACAGCCATAGAGAAACAAACACACCTACTAATTAAGGTTTAGTAACAGATAAACCCAAGAATCCTATATACAGTTATAGTTTATGCTAACATATAATAGGTCCTTATCAAGAGTTTCAATGGTGGGTAGATGAAACTAGATTACAAACACCACTAGATACGAAGGACTTACTTGCTAGCTCTGAAGTTAGTCATTAATATAACCTTCCACTTGTCTGCCATAATCTCAGGATATATTATAAAAACGTTTCTGGCCCACTGCCTGACATTTGAGGTAGGGTTTTATATTTCCTTTCATTATACTTTGGAATCTGAGTTCCATTTCTCCACCATGCCAAGGGAGTTCAGCTCCCCTCAGTAGGCAACTCTTTCACCCAGCCCCCAGAGATGAGAGGGAGTTTCACAGGAGGCAGAAGCAGCATGCAACCTTTCCTGCTGTCTTCCCCATTGACTTTCTGGAAAAGCCAGCAAAGACAGCAAACGCAATCATAGGATTATGAGGTGCTTGGCAAGCAGTTGTTAAATGTAAACAAGTTATCAAGTACCGAGATTGTAATCATGTGACCATGGGGCAAGGTGGTGCAACATTTTGCAATAGCTGGAAGTGTTTTACCTTTTTGAGAACAACTTAACTTTGAACAGTGGTTAAACAGTTGGTCGTATGTTGAGGACGATCTCTCCTTGTAGATCAGGGGGGTCAAATTCACATCTTCACAGCGGTGTCATGTGATATATCAGGATTTTTTCCCATTTGCTAAACTAGGCTTGGGCATGACCAGCACATGACACATCCGGCCTACAAGCCATGAGTTTGACAGCCTTGTTGTAGATGCTCAAACCTTACCACACTTCCATGAGTTCTTTTGTGAGGTCTTCCATTTTAGTTTTTGCCTCAAACTGCCCACAATAGGTAGGTGACTGTAACTCAGCTTTGGGAATAATTCAGATTGTCAGTACTCACACCAAGCCTTTTACAATAGCAGGCAGTGCATAAAAATTGTTACGAATGATCTCCTCACAGTGGGGAAAAAAAAGCCAAATGAACCATCTGCTGCAGATTAAATTCCAATATATCATGAAAGATATTAGCTTTTAGTTTACTAAATTGCGCTGCCCAAGTGCCTTTGTACCATGGTTGAAAAAAAAATCTTTCATTTGACAAATTTCTTTATATTTTACAACTGCCAGTAATATGCAGCTGCTGGCAAACAAACATAAACGAGTAAGGCACTGCAAAGGCAGAGCAACTTTAACAGGGGAAAGAAATGCTGAAAGTATCTTGGAATGAGCGACATTTTAAGAGTGATGCATGCACCTTTCTATGCCATTTGAATGGGTTAGCAAAAACAAGTTATTCTGCTGCCCATTATCATAAAATGGAAGAAAATTATATCCAAGATATTTATAGTTCCAAGGAATATAACTGAATTAAGTAGTTGCTGAAGTTTATTTTTAACCTCTCATTCACAATGTATTGCTAATCAAACCTTACATTGTGCTACTTCTTAACTTGCTTTTCATATTTCTCTTAACATTTTTAATATGTAAACACAGATCTTTTAAAAATATTATTTAGCCAGGCTTCACTCCAAAATGACTGGAATGCAGCCAGCCTTGGCACTGTGACTGAAAGTGGAACAATTCACATGAAATGCCTCTTATGAGCATATATCTTTTGAAGATTTTTTAAAATACATTATGTGCTGTAACTGCTACTCACAAATATTTTTTTGTGTGGCATGGATTCCCAACTATCTGTTTCTCTCTCACACACACCACTTATCCCCCTCCCACACAGAGCATTAATTCCAGAAAGCAAATTTATATTTAAAAATGCAACATTTTTATTACTTTTAAGATGATGGGGATGTTTAACTATTGGCTACATATGTTTCCTTTGAATACTATATTTAGCAGCCCAGGAGCTTTATTCTCAGTTATTCTTATCCTGATTACTAGTGTTCTTCAAACAAGCCATATAATTATGTAGTAGTTAGTGTTATTACATTCTCCTTTCTCAAGCTGTCATTTCCAGGTGAATAGCTCTACAACACGATCCTGTCATGGCAATTCTTACTGAGGATTGCGAGAGATGTAATTCAATGCATCAAGAAGATATCAGCTTGGGGAAAACTACAATATTGTGTAAAGTTGATCCAAAGTTAGGCTTGTACAAATCAGATATGACTTGACTTGAACTTGAGAGTTTAAGAGGCCAAGATTCATATTAAGTTTTGATGGGAAACCAACTCAGTTGAAGCCAATATGAGATGAAATAAAAATAAAACAAAGAACAACAAAAAAGCCCTCCCAGAAGCTGTGATGAGGAAACACTAAAACAACTGAACTCCTTCAGTTTTTCAAGAATGAGATAATGACAGAAGGGCTGATAAATTCCTCGGAGAAACTCAATTATATTTCAGCCAGACAAGAGCAAATCCACTATATATTTTCGAAATAGATTTTTTTACAGAGCAGAGAAAGCAGGGCTGGGTAAATGACAACACAAAAATTCATGGAATTTGTGGTGGATGAATTAGAGGAATCCTCCTGCTGGTGGCAGGGGCAGGGGGAGATAGCCCTTGTGTTTGGGTATTTGAATGTATGGTAGCATGTAGGAAGGTGAGGATTGGGTATTCTGTGGGTGTTGATTGCTGGTGGAGTTAAATGCTCCAGCTTCCCCTTCCAGGAATGCGAGTTGAGGACACTGTGAAGTTCTCTGTCCCAGGTCGGAAGTCATAAAATTTCTCTTATCCATGATTAGATCATTAATGAGAGTGCCAATCCAAGAATTGACTGGATTCAGAAGGTATGTGTAGGGTGTCCTTTCTGAAATTTGCCCAGTTGGGTTTTGAGAGTGGCATCAGATTGGGAAGAAATGGAAATTGGTCTACCCATCTTGGGTGATTTAACTGTTCTGCATCTTATTACTGGGTTCCTGTCATACCAGAATATATCTTCTTAAAAAGGTGCTTTTTTTTAAGAGGCAACCAGACTTTCTGGTTTTTCTTTGAAGACATTTCACTTCTCATCCAAGAAGTTTTTCCAGCTCTGCCTGGATGGTGGGGAATGGGAGGATTTTTACCCCTTGCAGATAGCTGGTCATTTGCATTCTTTTTTTAAAAAAAGAATATAAATGACTACCTGTTTGCAAGCATTATAAATCCTTCCATTCCCAACCATCTAGTGAGAGCTGAAGAAGCTTCTTGGATGAGAAGTGAAATATCTTCAAAGAAAAACCAGAAAGTCCAGTTGCCTCTTTAAAAAAAAAGCATTGTTGGGACAACCATGATTTTGGATGACTGAGACTCTCCATAGACATCTTCTTAGAAAGCTTGTCCATTCTCAAGATGGACCACTTGATACTGTAGTGGTAACATTGGAAATTACAGAAAAATTCTGTTAGTTATTTAGTAGAGTCAGCATAAGCAAGGTGGCAAATTTAGATGTAATTATTTCCAATTTTTCAACATTCTTCTCACTATAGCAACCAGAACAGGATGATTCCATGTGGAATCTGACCATGTCATAGATAGAAGACACCCCCCCCCCGCTAATATAAACATTGGAACATTGTTGATGAAGCTCAATATTATATTGGTTGTTTTGACAGCTAGGAAGGTGAGCCTTTTCAATAGCTAAACTGAATATGGAGTATTACTTGTACTTCCCTGTTCACTGTGATTATGTTGAACTGATTTTTTAATAATAATCTTAACAAGTTTGTTGTTTTATTGGTATTGGGTACTTTTGTTATTCTTAATTGTTCTGAGCCTCACTGAGTCACTTATGTGAAATGGTAGGCAATACAAATTGAATAAATTAAATAAATCACAATTACACATTAAAGAAAGCATAACAGATCTGCAACAAATGTTCAGTATTTTAAAAGTAGCCTTTTTATCCACTGGCATACTAAAGAATCTTCTGTTATCCCTGTATTTAGTGACACTCCAGCTACACACTTGTTGCAGTTTCCGTTAAATAAGGGTAGAGAGACTATTTAATATTGCAGAATTCTTACATTCTGCTCCTTTCCATTATTGCTTTTTTTTTTTAGCAGGGCAGAATAAATAGATAATTAATTGTCCTTTGAATAGTTTTATTTAATTGTTCCTTAATATCAATTTTTGTTCCTGTTTTCTTGGGGGTGAGGTTTTAATTACAGTTCTCCTTATTTTCATTTTCATAATAAAATTGCACTACTTAGCTATAAAAGAAGAAATAATGAGGAGGAAAATAGATAAAACTATGAACATGAAACCATGGCAAGGAACAATTAAAAGAGGCCATTCCAAGCACAAAGAATAGGCTATTATCTTTCTGCAAGTTGAACTCGAAGTAATAAACCAGGAAAACAATAGTAATGAAGGAAATTTAGGTTGAAAAGATCTGATTTCAAAATAAATATTATGGAAAGGTATTGGCCATATGGGACAACTTTGCTAGCTATAGTAAGACTAGATTAAGTCATGTATTGAACCAACATTTAATTTGCTTTGCACTTTTGTAGAAAAACAACATCCTATTTTTGCTAGGTTTACAGTGGTGATGATATTTTTTTTCTGAATATGGAGCAGCCTGTGGAAAAAAAACTACAGAAAGAGAAACATGTTACTTTCAGAAATAGTATAATTAGACTTCCACAAAACTAGATTAGATCAAGACTCGTTTACAGCTTGAGCTACATAGTTGGAACAATATTTTAGGCTCCAAAAGCCCTGAACTTAATCAAAGGTCTCCGAGGATGATAGAAATTAGAATTTGAGGGGCTTCTGACCAAGAGGGTAATGTTAATAAAAATGGTTGAGAATAATGAAGGATATGTATAGTTGTAATCATAGGTATATGTTAGGTATCTAGTTAAAGAGATTGAACCAATGAGCGAAGCCCGAGTAGGGTGTCGCACATTGGCTTAGCCACAGGTGGGAAAAATAAAGCGCCGTCAGTGGCTGAAAGTTTGGACAGCGCCGGGTATATAAACCGGCGCTGGCCGCGGCTTTGCCGCTTGTGTTTTGCAACCTGAATAAAGGCAAGTTCTGCGGAAGCCCAGACCATAGTGACCCATCGGGGTGCATTTAAATGCAAGAGGCTGCAGTTTGGGGTCAGCATCGTGCTGGGACTGTTCCAAAGCATTATGGAATGGATACTGCAGAACATCCCAGGGGTCGTCCCATACTTTGACGATGTCATAGTATCAGCAAAAAATAGAACGGAGCTGTTCAAAAAACTTGAGACAGTCCTTACGTGGTTCCAGGAAGCAGGGCTCAGGCTGAAGAGGGAGAAATGCCACATTGCTGTCCCACAAGTGGAGTTCTTAGGGTTCCTGATAGATGGGGAAGGAATCCACCCAACACCTAACAAGTTAAAGGCAATAAGCGTGGTCTTAGGAGTTTTTTAGTTAGGTCCCTTAGTCGGGTTTTAGGGGGTTCTAGGGTGGAGGGT
>JAOYMU010000001.1:89160462-89172362 GCA_025802295.1 Psammodynastes pulverulentus | reverse complement strand
CTACTTGCATTTTTTACATGCTTTTGAACTGCTAGGTTGGCAGAAGCTGGGACAAGTAACGGGAGCTCATCCTGTTACGCAGCACTAGGGATTCGAACTGCTGAACTGCCAAACTTTAAATATACTCAATTAAAAGGAAATGGGGAATAGAATGAAATTGGCATACTTGCCAATCTCTAATATTATTTTTACCAACAATTTCTCTATTGCAGAGGTGTCAAACTTGTGGCGTCACATGATGTATCACAACTTTCCCCTCCTTCTCTAAATCGGGGATAGGTGTGGCCAGCACGTGATGCATCTGGCCCACGGACTGCAAGTTTGACACCCTTCCTCTATTGGAACCAGTCCCATAGATGGTTTTAAAAATAAAATAATAAATTGTGAATGACTTCAGCCTAGTGCTTTTACTATTCATAAAGGAAGTCAAAGCTAAAAAGGCATACCAAGAGATTAGAGGAGGTCATGGGAAGAAATCTTCATCTTTATTTCATGATAAATGGATTTTTTTTAATAACCCACTATCAACATGACAGCCATTTTTCAAAATGGCAAACTGTTACTTTAGTAGGAGTCATGATGTGAGACCACAGAGAATGTAGCTTTGTTTGCTGTGTTATGGATAGAGAGGAGTGTGTTAAGAAGAACTAGAGGATTAGAGGAGGATAGTAGGAAGAGTTTATTGATGGTAAGCGTGGGCAGTTGCAACAGGAACCACTGACTGATATGAGATATTTTGAGGAGGCTGGGAAAGTTTCTGGAGAAATGTTACACATAGCAACTATCACAGCCCTTCAGAAACTCATGCCATGTTCACCTGACAAATGAATTACTGTAATTGGCTTTATATGGGATTACACCTGAAGACTTTGTGAAAGCTGCAGCTGGTCCAGAATGCAATGCCTCATTTTAGCAACAGCAATAGAAGCACTATACTGCTCTGAATGGTTTACAACTGTCAGCATATTGAGCCAACAATCTCGGTCATAATTTTACCAACCTTGGAAGGCTGAGTCAACCTTGAGCCCATCAGGATCAAAGTCCAGACTGCAGGTAGAGGTAGCCTGCAATACTGCATCCTAGCTTTATGACCATTTGAGATCAATGTTTTGCAAGTTAGATTGGTAACTGGTTGGCTTTTGAGTTCAACTCAATGTCCTTTCAGCCTCAAGATGCCATTGCACAAGAGTTTTTTCCCTCTAATTCCTACAATACTGCCTGTGGCCTAGGATGTCAAACCCCCTAGCCAGGCTGTTTTGCCTATTATCCTTCTCATCTTTCCTAATACCTATTTCCTTACCTTCTTATGACTATAACTTCGTTGCTTATACCTAATGATTTAAGTGGATTGCCTTTATTAAGTATTTTATTATGATTTATGTTGTGTGCTTATTTAGCTTATTTAGCTATGTCTATTACTGAATTTGTATCTTACGATTTATGATGATTGTATTTTATGATTAGGATCATGATTTATCACTTATTGTTTGTACGTACACTGAGAGTTCATGTACTGAGAGTTCACTTATTGTTTGTATGTACACTGAGAGTTCATGTACTGGAGACAAATTCCTTATGTGTCCAATCACTATTGGCCAATAAAGAATTCAATTCAACTCAATTTGTATCACCTATAAACCCCTTCTTGGCATAGGATTCAAGAACTGTGGTAAAATCAAACAGAATGGGTCCCATTAATCAAGCAGTGCCAGCCAGTTGACCCAAGAAATGTACCTTGGCACCTGCCCTCTGAAATGATATCACCCTAGAGATCCAAACAGCTCCCACCTAATTATATTCAGGAAGCTATTAAAGACCTGGTCATTCTCTCAGACTTTGGGGCAGGGTGAAGGTTGAGCCTCTGCTGGATATTTGCTACAATAGATATATAATCAAACCATAGATCTAGTCAGCACATTAGAATGCTCTTTTCAGATTTTAAAAAGTCAAGGTAGAATCAAGATTAGAAATGTGCACGCCTTGTCAGAGAAAGTTTGGATATTAGGGACTTCACTATTGTTCATTAGAGTTAGATATTTTTCAGCGGTCTTGTCCTCTTTGTGTAATTAAGATATTTTATAAAAATATGATGAAATATGACCTACACGACATAATGAAAAAGAATGCAAAAATAAAACCAACTATCTGATCATATCTAACCAATAAAATGTTCTAGTGAGATAAAAACATGGCTTTTGCTGGCATTGCAGTCTAAAAGCCTTAATTCCGACACGTTCCTTACATGTCACCATGTAGAAAATATTTTCTCTGCATAGCACAGACACAGGGAAGAAAATTGTAGGAAGGACTAAGTATTTTCTTTAGAAGAAGAAACCTATCCATATTAGGACCCAAAAATAGACTTCGAGAAACTATAAGTTAAAATTATAAGGCTGACTGTCAGTGCTTTTAAAAACAGTTCAGAAAGAAACTCAGTTAAAGTACCTGTAACAAAGTATAGTCTTAACACTAAGGTGACCGACGTCCCGCTTTTCGCGGGACAGTCCCACTTCTTGGGAATTTGTCCCACGTCCCAGGACGTGGTCAAAAAGTCTCGATTTTAGATAATAATAATAAAAAATAATAAAAAATTTTTTCCTAATCTCCCTCTACCCTTCTGCCCATGCGCGCGCTTCCCCGCTTCTTTGTGCACGTGTCCACTCGCCCCCACCCTTTTGTGCATGCGTACACGCGCTTGCCCCCACCCTTCTGTGCATGCACGTTCCCCCCTCCCCCAGTCAACGATGTCCCACTTTGGTAAGCGGGACATCTGGTCACTTAACACCCAACAGCAGGAAACCATAGCAACCATTCTAAGTTATACCATTACTTTAATTTGTTCACCCTAAACATGTGCTTAGGGCATAAAGTCCAAGATAATCCAAAGTATACTTAATTTCTAGAATAACTTTACATGTACAAGTCATAGACAAAGTGAATCCAAGTTGTTCCTCTTTTCTCAAGTGGTTTCCAGGTATAGCATGTTGAAATACAGTTCCCATAGCCTACAAATTATGTGAGAAATTATCCAACACATGCTAGGATAGTTTGGGAAAACTGCAATTGTTCCATTAAAAAGCTAGTGCTATAAATCAGGGATATCCAAACTTGGCAACTTTAAGACTTGTGTACTTCAACTCCCAGAATTCCCCAGCTATCCATGCTGGCTGGGGAATTCTAGGAGTTGAAGTCCACAAGTATTAAAGTTGCCAAGTTTGAGGGCCCCTGCTATAAATGAACTTCCATGTCCTACATAAAAGATCCTTCCTCCTGATTCTTTCAGGAGCGATACCGTGGGATAGTGTGTACATTGCTAATTGTGTTTGACGATATACAGTGACTTTGCATTTTTAATATTATTTGAGGAAACTATTTATAGCCCTAAGGATATTATTTCAAGAGCTAGGGGCCTGGTTTTCCACCCCATTAGGTTGGCATGGAATCAATGGAGTGAAACCAAGAATTAAAAAACAAACAGAGAAAGAAACAGAATTGGTGTGTGTGTGTGTGTGTGTGTGTGTGTGTGTGCTGTATGCATGGTGTGTATAAATCAAATCCCGTTTTCCTGGGAAGGTGTCTGCAAAAAGTAACCCTTTGTAAGCAGCACATTGTTAAATTTGTACACTGAATATTAACAATTCCAAAGAGACAAAAGGATATGTATATAATTATCATTTTAAAAGCTCTCAATAAGAAGCTAAAACTCTTGCTTAGCAAAGGCTATCGTGCATTTTGGGCTTAAACGAATTGCTGTATTTGATAAGGAAATCAATAGAAGGCCAAAAAAAAAAACCCCCACACAAAACCCATGAAATAAATATAGGAACCTGATAATTACTTGGGACCCAATTAATATCGGAATTGTTGCCATTACTCTCGGAGGAAAACCATTTCATCAAGCACACAGGTGTACTTTTCAACAGCGGATCTGTCTGATGAAAGATAGCAAGAATTTCAATGACACCTTGAGGGATCTTATGAATAAAATATCAAAAAATGGACCTTTTCTTTGTATATGGAGATTGTAATGCAAAAATTGAAACAGGTTTATAACATATCCAAGGTAAGATGTGTGCTATCTCACATTTAGGCAGTCAGACATTCCCGAGTCAAAAGTTTTAAATAATAAGACTCTTTCGGATAAACTTAGCTTCTCTCAGAATTACTACACACTCCAGCAGGCTTTCAAGGACACACAGAGAAAGTCCTTCTTAAGGGTTTGATAAGGCAATAGCTACACACATTTTAGGCATGTGTAACAAGTCCCTTCGGCATTGAGTGGCAAAATTTTGAAGCTTCATTTGAAAGCAATAGCAATAGCACTCAGACTTATATACCGCTTCACAGTTCTTTACAGCCCTCTCTAAGCGGTTTACAGAGTCAGCATATTGCCCCACCCCAAAAAATTTTGGGTCCTCATTTTACCCACTTCGGAAGGATGGAAGGCTGAGTCAACCTTGAGCCCAGTGAGATTTGAACTGCCAAATTGCAGGCAGCTGGAGTAGCCTGCAGTACTGCACTCTAACCACTGTTCATAGTCTGGTTAATCAAAAGTTGGAATTTTATCTCCAGTCTTTCGCAGCTTCAACTGTATCTCTAATCACGTTTTTTTTTAACAACCTCATTCTTTTTCTGGGAAATATGGTTATTCTAAAAAGAAAAAGAGGGAGAGAGAAGTAATTATAAGCTATGATGCAAGCCGGGGTGATATTAACATCAACTTGTACCCAGAAGTCTAAGGAGGAAGTTCCTAATCCCCAGGTGGTGGCCCATTTGGAATCAGGCAGCACAAGCGGCAGGCGAGCATACGCATGCATGCAGCTCCACTTGCACAAGCAGCGGGCACTTGCGTTCACACATGAAGTTCCATTTCCTGGAAGAAAGTACAGTCATTTCCATGGAATAAAATACAGTTAATGTCTTCTATAGCTTTATGGAAATCAGAAATAAATCTCTTGATTTACTTTTGATTATCAACAAAAAGGTGATAAAATTCTTGTTAAATTGTCCTATTTCAATGTCCTATTCTGTTGTGTGCGTAGAAGAGGTCCTCGACTTACAACCATTCATTTAGTGACTGTTCAAAATTTCAACAGCACTGAAAAAGTGCCTTATGACCATTTTGCACACTTATGAGCGTTGCAGCATCCCTGTGGTCACACGATCAAAATTCGGATACTTGGCAACTGGCATGTATTTATGATGTGTATTCAAGTGTCCTGGTATCCCATTTTGCAACCTTCTGACAAGTAAAGTCCATGCAAAAGTCACTTCACCACCATGTTACTAACTTAATAACTGCACTCATTCACTTAACCACTGTGGTAAAAGAAAGGTCATAAAATGGGACAAAACTTATTTAACAACTGTCTTGCTTACCATTGAAAATTTTGGATTAAATTGTCATAATTTGAAAACAACTTATACATGTGTATACGCATGTATATATGTATGTGTGTGTGTGTATATACATACACACACATGTGTATGCATGTGTGTGTGTGAATACAAACACACACACACATACACACACACACACACACACACACACACATTTTAAGGTAGCAGTTTAAAAAAATAGGGTTTTTTTCTTTTTCCCCTGAATGATTTTATGAGTGCTCTAGGTAAACACACCTTAAGCCCAGCCTTTCAAACTATAAACCTCCTGTGATTCATGTTTCCTAACTCCTAAGTAAATGGAACTGAGATGTCTTCAACCGTAGACATTTATCAGACTTCTATGCTATAGGCAGTGGCAAGCAGTGGCAAGCAGAGATAAACTCAGTAGTGTCACAGCAAAACATAATTAAGTAAGGAGGTCTCTCTCTCTCTCTCTCTCTCTCTCTCTCTGTCTCTCTCTCTCTTATATTTCATATGTAATATGGAAGACTATATGTAGTTTATCTCTGCTTGCCACTGCCTGACCATATGTAATCACACATGATGCAGACAATTCCATAATATTTGCCTCTAAAAGTCTTCAACCAAAAGGCCAGTACTTTAAAAGGCACAAGTGTTGTTATGGAAATGTGTAGTACTCATCCCTGGATTAGTGTATATATTCTGTGTCTAAACCCCAAATATCTAGATTGGCAATACTACTTTACATTCATTGTTATTTTGTTATTTTATTTTATTACAGTTAATATTCCCAAATACAATTCACATCCCATGAAGTACTTAATTCACATTCGGTAAAGTATTTTGTGTCACCTGATGGAAACATGTTACCTGCTTTTGACTAGGATAAAGTAAAGTAAAGTTTACTCAGATATTTTATGGCTCCTGAATAGCTTTTCCTTGTCTCTGAACTTCTTGAATTAGTTTTCTGCTCTTCCACATATCACTGGGTTTTTTCCTTAAATAATGGGTACAAAAGCCTCTTTCATTCATGCTTCAAAAGTTGGATTGATTCATCCAGGTACCTTAACTTGGAAATGCTATTTCCTCCTTCAGAAGATATCTCAAATAATTGATGGACAGAAGAATTGCACTGATTTAGTTATTTCATCTATTGCCTGAATTAAGGAAAGCTGTGTATTTTTACCCATTAATTACAGTGATATGAGTTTCCAGAAAGGTGCCAAAGTCTGTCTGTATATCCACAACTTTGCTGATAAACCTACAAGGGGATTATTCAATAAAGAGACTGGCCAGAGAGGACACCAATCCTGAAGAGATGTCACTAGCCTTACAAATCAAAATGTTGCACTTTGGCTAACTTCAGCTGATGCGTTTGTGATAGTGTTATATAAAAGAGGACATTCTAAAGTTGAGTAACCATGACCTTAACACTTTGCATCTAGATCATGAGAATTTGCCCTATGTGGGGTTGCCCTTAAAGGCAAACAGGGCAAACTGCAGCTGCTTGTGTGCTAGTGGACAATTGGATTGTTTTGTCAGATAACATCACCAGTATAAGAGCTGAATTAGCTAATGGTCCCATTTCAGGGAATCATTAAATCTCTTTTTTTCCAGAAGTCTTTTTGTAATTAAGCTGCTAGAGGATGATCTTTGCCACTATTGTTAATTATTGTTTCTTATATCAGTCATTGTATGTTTCACTTTGTACACTGCCTCAAGCCTCTGCAGTTTATATATATCATAGAAAAATAAAGGCAGACATTTGAGTACAGGAGTTATCTATACGATACTTAACAAACCTCTTTATTTAATACATGGTATTAAAAACAATCACATAATTAGTCTATAGTTTATTTATATTCCTCTGATAGCACCAATAGATTTTTTTATTGTCCTTTAGAATAACTGTAAGGTAATAAAATCATTACAGATCCCAACCTTCATAATAAATCTACTTTTGAGGCTAGACCAGTATTTCTCAACCCTAGCAATGTGTAGGTTTCAATTCCCAGAATTACCAAGCCAGCATGCTGCCAAGTTGCCAAAGCTGAGAAACATTGGCCTGGACTATGACTATTTTTTGTTGGGCAATCCTTTTTCCATAAGGATAAGGTGACCAGACGTCACGATTTTCGCTTTTTGGGAATCTGTCCCACATCCCGGGGCGTGGTCTAAAAATCCCGATTTTTCGGAATAATTAAAAAAAAAATTTCCCCCCAAACTCCCCCACCCTTCTGCACATGCGCATGGTTCCCCACGCTCGCCCCCACCCTTCTGCGCATGTGCGTGCTTCCACCGCGCTCGCCTCCACCCTTCTGCACATGCGTGCACGCACTCACCCCCACCCTTCTGCGCATGCGCACTCACCCCTCCCCCAGTCAATGATGTCCCGCTTTGGAAAGCGGGACATCTGGCCACTTTACATAAGGATCAATCATCATCTAATTTCCATATGGTCTAAAGATTTTTTGTTATGTTGGGACAAGTTGCCTCATGACTATGCAAAGCCATATACAATCCTGATAGCTAAGGAAAACCTATTGTCTGTATCAATATTGGTTAAATACCTCATAGATATTTCTCATGATTCTTCCATTAAAAATCTTTTTTCTCTGCTAAAAGCTGGAGGTGCCAGTAGCATATCTTTGCTTTAAATTAATTAACATTGGCTACTTCCTGGAAGACCTGAATCATCTTCTGATGGGAAAGTGTCTGACCTGTTGCCATATAAAATATGTTTGTTTCACACTTAGTCATGATCACTTGGCAGATACCTAATTGTTCTCAAGGTATATCTTCAGAAGATATAGAGAATGATTTACAGCATAAACTGCTGATACTTAAATAACAAAAAAAAAAAAACCACATCCATATTGGCAAATATCTCAGGGGCTATAAATGTCATCTAAAACACAGCCAATATTTATGCTGATATACAACTGGAGAGAAATGCCCTCAATAAAAGAAACCATTTGTAAACTGACATATATTATCATGCTTCATGCCAAGATAACCCCCAAATCTCCAGAACTTCTTCATAATATCACAACAAGCAGCAAGACAATGTCATTGTTAACCTATTTGGAATTTCAGCAATCACCATTGAAGTGGTTGAACAGAAAGTAAAAAGAGCTGGCACTTAAAATTTATCTATGGTTAGTTTTCTAAGCTTAATCAGCACAAAATAATTGCATTTCATGTTGAGCATATGGCAAATTTCATGATTGTTGGTAATAGCAATAGCACCTAGACTTATATACCACTTTATAGTGCTTTACAGCACTCTCTAAGTGGTTTACAGAGTCAGCATATAGCCTCCAACAATCTGGGCCCTCATTTTACCCATCTTGGAAGGATGGAAGGCTGAGTCAGCCTTGAGCTGGTAGGATTTGAACTGCCACATTGCAAGCAGCCGATACTGGCCTGCAGTACAGCACTCTAACCACTGCGCCACCGAGGTAAGTTGTACATCTGTCCATTAGTATGACTTCCATGAGAAAGAGAGATGGGGGGAGAGAGAGAGCATCTTGCCTTATATAGATATAAACACACATAGATATAAACACACATTGCCTTAAAACATTCCCCTATATTCTGGGAGAAGGTTGAGGAGGTGATTGGACTTAAATAGCAAGGGACTTAAGAGAAAGATTTAGACCCAACCTTTCAAGTCAGGATTTAGTATGAAGCCAGGCTTTGTTGACAACCTGTGGTAAAGCCAGGATACAGTAGATCATTCTCAACAGTTTTTAATATCAGCCATAGTATCTTTCTAAACTAGCTACAGGGTTTTAGAATTGATGGGTCAGTACCATTGGATTTGTCTGTAGAGATTCTCAGTCATCCAGGTCATGGTTGTCCCAAAGGTGCTTTTTCAGGAGGCAACTGGACTTTATTGTTTTTTTCTTCAAAGACATTTCGCTTTTCACCCAGAAGTTTCTTCAGTTCTGACAGGATAGTGGGGAATTATATTCCTTGCCGACAGCTGGTCATTTGCATCCTTTTAGAGGGTTGTTGAAGCACTTGGAGGTTTAGCTGTGTCCTCAGAGTCACCTGAGTATTGCTCCTGGTTCCTGTAATCTGCAGTTTTTTCTCTGGAAATCGATTCCTACTCCCACACCATTCAAAGGGTGTTCATCCCAAATTGTATAGCTAAAAGCCTGTAGAGATTCTCAATCATCCAGATCATGGTTGCCCCAAAGGTGCTTTTTCAGGAGACAACTGGACTTTCTTGGTTTTTTTTTCTTTGACGATGTTTTACTTCTCATCCAAGAAGCTCATCCAGAGCTGAAAAAGCTTCTTGGATAAGAAGCGTAATGTCTTCAAAGAAAAAAACAAGAAAGTCCAGTTGTCTCCTGAAAAAGTACCTTTGGGGCAACCATTGGATCTGCACTTCCACATTGCACCAAATGCTGTGCTACTTCATTGACAATGCCAATCTTTCTATCAAGAAAATACATGAGTTAAAAATGAAAACACAGGCAGATATGTAATGGACATGCTAGAAAGATGTTGGACAATACAGTTGGATTATGGTGAAGTGCAACAATTCATAGTGAAGGGTGTTTTTGTATTTTGTTTTTCTGTTTGTCTCTTTGGCTATCACTGTGATACTATCTGAAGAACTGTCAGTTTTAACTGCTTCAATCTGCTTCAGTAACTGCAAAGAACTAGATTACTGTCTTCTTGTCACTCTATAGTCCTCCTAACTGATAATCTGACATATTTCATTTTTATAGTACTATTTTCCCAACTAATGTTTACACATCCCTATTCATACCAGTATATTTCTATTCATGTATAAGTTTGCATTCTACTTATTTTTCTAAATATTCTACTGATCTGTTTTCATTTACTCTCTCTTCTAATTTAAGTTTTCCACTTTTTAGTATAATCATCCACATAGGTGGTTTGAAAAATACTAGCTTTATTTTTCTCTCCTAGTAAAATGTAAGCCTTTCTGCTCAATTATTCATTGAAAATAATAGCAGGCTCTGATGACATCTATTACTGGGCAATAGTGTAATCACCACTTAAGCAGAAAGCAAGAATGGAACTGGATGTAATAATATTTTCTATTATTAACTTGTACAAGGACTCCTTGTTTATTTAATTAGCTTAGAAGGCAAGGAGACATTAGCAAAAAGCTAAAAACTTTTTTGTTTTGCCAGGCCAGTTTAGCCTGAGCTGTTTACGGTCCAGTCCCCGGGTTTTTATGGTTTTTTAGATATTGGGTCTTAACTTCTTTTAACTTTTAACTTCTTTTAATTTTTATTTCTATGTATGTTATTGTTTTTAGTTTATAATGGATTGTTGTATTTTTTGTATTTTTATTCATGTGTTTTTACCTGTTTGTTACCCGCCCCGAGTCCCGTTGTGGAGATGGGGCGGGCTATAAATCCCAATTAAAGTAAAAGTAAAGTAAATATGGTTGGAGGACATGTGGTGGCCATTGGTCAGAAGGAGGTTTGTAGACATTCGGAATTGCAACATCTCCTATCTTGACAATGATGGAATGAATGCCATTGTTAGTACCTGTGGTACACAGTAGGCATTCTCATCTATATTTCATATAAACGTTGCAACCCAATATGTGTGACAAAATGTTGCATCTAGGAGTTCATAACTTGGGATTCTTCTTCTGGTATGTAACTAGTCTTCATCTGCTACCTGTATTTTCTCGATAGCAATTAAGTCGATATAATTTTCTAGTGAGATTCTCAATAGATATTGGCACTTAGTTATGCTTATTCCTTCAATGTTGATTTGCATTATTTGGATGGTTTGGTCCATGTTTTCTATATGTTAAGTTCTTAAGAGGACTGTTTTCCTGAAGTCTTCTCATAGTAATATGTTTTAAGCCAGGAGATGACAAGGATTGTCTAGCTGCCATTGTGGAAGAATTATCGAACTTATGTTGTGGCTGGGGATGTCGGAAGATAGGAATACATTATAGAAAGAAGTGTGTTATGTTGCAAATAGAGATAATTTATAATTGTACTTATAACTGCTCTAAAGTAATTGGGAAGCTACTTCTTTGTATCTTTTCCCTTTCTTTTCTGTTTTTCTGTTTTTCTTTTTTCACTTTTTTCTTTTTTTGTCGTATTTTATATTAGTCTGTATCTTCCTTTTAAAAAAATAATAAACATATTTAAAATTGTTATCAAATCAATCAATTGTGGAAAAAACATTCGAAAGTATTAGGAAAATTAAGATACTTCATTAAGAAATAGTATTATAATGCATGCTGGTCAGATGAAAATAAAGTCCATGATTTCTGCAAAACAAAGAAAAGTAAAAAGAAAAGAAAAGAAATATTTTTAGCTATTTCTGCCATTTCTAACAACTGAAAATCTTTATTAATTAATGAACAGGGACCAAGATTATACCATCTGGGCATAACAGGTGGACTGTTTTGATGATAAACAAAAGTAATCTGTAAACGGTAAACAACTACATGTTTTTAAAGGCAACATAAAAATGAAGGTCAGAATATATCCAACTTAGATAAACGCTACAGATACTAGCATTTCTTT
>JAOYMU010000001.1:89087249-89099302 GCA_025802295.1 Psammodynastes pulverulentus | reverse complement strand
AGTCCAACCCCCTTGCTCAAGCAGGAGAGTCTATTCCAAATATTAGCCTCTACCTAGGATCGAACTAACAGCCTTCTGATTGTGAGGCAAGAGCTCATCTTTAAGGAAAAAACAAAGTCCGGTAGCCTTTTGAAAAAGCACTTTTGGGTTTGCTGTTAACGGTAAAGTCATCTGGTAACAAATCTTTCAGAAACGAATATTTTGAACATTAAAGGTGTTTTTCTTTTGTAATTAATTCAATCTTGTTCTAAGTGTTGATCCATGGAAACATTCCTTCACAAAATAAAGGAAGAACATCTTAATGCAACCAGGCTTGTTCATGTCAAAACATATACTCAGTTTTTCCTCTTTGCTGATTTACATACTTAGTCAAACAAGAAGACACCAAACTATCAAATACTCAAAACAGTTAATTCCTGTCAAGATTATGTTTGGTCCACATTTGTAAAATTGACACGTAATAGACTAGGGAAATGCATGCTCCCATTTCAACTTTTTAGCTATTTGTCAGAATATTTTGCTTGTTTATCACAACTATGATAAATCCCAGAAGTTCAGGACAGGGTACATAGAGTAAGGTGACCAGACGTCCCGATTTTCGCAGGACAGTCCCGTTTTTCGGGAATTTGTCCCGCGTCCTGGGACGTGGTCCAAAAGTCCCGATTTTTCGTAATAAATAATAAAAAATATTTTCCCCCTAAACTCCCCCACCCTTCTGTGCATGCGCGCGCTTCCACCACATTCATCCCCACCCTTCTACGCATGCGCACGCTTCCTCCACGCTCGTCCCCATCCTTCTGCGCATGTGCACGCTTTTTCCACGCTTCTACGCGTGCTCGCCCCACCTTTCTGCGCATGCACATGCACGCTCCCCCCCACGCTTATGCGCATGCGTGCTCCCCCCTCCCCCGGTCAATGATGTCCCGCTTTGGTAAGCGGGACATCTGGCCACTTTAACATAGAGGAAACCCATTTTAGGCACAAAAAACTATCAAGGTTTTAGATTAGCAGGAAGTGCTCTTTTCTGCTTCGAAACTGTGAAGAGATTTGAAACCAGGAGTAGCTAGCCTCATAGTCTTTCCACATGTCATTCTGGTTGAGGGCCTTCTAGAAACAGCATAAAATATTTCAGACATCTCATCATTTGAATTAAGCAAGTTCAGTATTTTTTCAAATTTCTCTGTTAGTTCCATTGTACATCTGGAAATATTCATAAGGAGAATTACACTAAACGAGATGATAGGATTATGATAGGAGAATATTAGATTATGCTATTACACTTGAAGAGAGGGAACATATTTTAAATATTCCCTGTGTTTTTCTCGGTTTTGATAAATATTTCAAGATAGGAAGAAACACATTGGATTTTCACCAATCTACCCCCTGTACTTGTTTACAAAATAAAAGCATGCCATTATAGGGGGATATATATGTACATATGTATGTACTGTATGTAGCCGTGTGTGTGTGTGTGTGTGTGTTTATGAACCAACATGCATGTTTAATGTAACAACCAGCTTTGTGTCTGTAAAAAATTGTCAGCAGATGATCTCAAAAAACATGAGGTCAATAAGCTTTCCTGGTGTATTCCTTTCTTACCAGTTCATCTATAAATCATATATAGTTAGCAATGGAATTTTTATAATTTGTGACTCTGAACTACAACCCAACACTGTTTTTTCCACTTTTTTTTCGCTTTTGTTTTTGCCACTTTGCTGCCCTTGCAGAACAAGAGATTTGCAGGATTGCAAATTAACAAATGGAGACCAGATCCCAAGAATTTTAGGGGTTAAAATCACCTGGGGATATGAAATCAATTCCAATTCATCTTTTACATGACAAAATGTAGAATTCAGCCAACTTCAATCAAAATTCTCATCATTAAATCTAGCTTGATTTAGGCAAATATAAGGGAGGAAAATCCAAATTTCATTCTATCATTCTGGGCCACAAAGGGGTCATAACATAAATTCTGATCAGAACTTCCTAAATAATGAATATAATTGATTCATTTGATTAAATGGTCCAACTAGACATTATTTTATTCTGATACGCTTTATTAGGAGGCTCTACATTGGTTAAATATTGGGTCAAAACAAAATAAGTTGCTGGATCCATTTGAACTGCTTCACTTGCCAGCTTCATACTTGAACATGTTATCCAGCTCAAAAGTTGAACAGATGTCTAGGGCTGCAAAATGATACTTATTAGTCAATAGAATTGCAGTTTATTGTAAAGTGTTGCAATCCTTACAAGCAAAATAAGATAAAAAAAATTAGACCATTGGCACATAAACTAATACAATTCCATGAAAATGTTAATGCAACAAGGAATTAATTCAGTCTGGCATCACTACAGAGGCCACAGCAAACAAACATGTCCTTAGGAAATAATTGTCTATGTTCCCTATTGCTGTCTGACAAGCAGCAGAATATTGATCACAAAAAGGAAAACGAGCCAGTTCAAGCTGCAGTGAGACATAAATACTCTTTGATGAAAAGAAAACTGTATTGCTTAGATTACAACAGAGGTTCTCAACGCAAATCATCAAACCGGCCATTTTATCCTCTCGCTAAACAAAGATAGATTAAGGTGGACAGGACTATTTTCCCTCCTTGTTTTAAAGCTGGAAGGACAGTTCCTACAATCATTATGAGTTAGAAATCAAACGGCACCAGGCTGTCTGTAAGAATTTAACATACGATGGACTCTACAATCCATGAACCTTGAAGCATCCGCATAAATGTGGCATTTCCAGGAGAAGAAAGCAGTAGCTTTACAGTTGATTTTGTGTGCGATCCTTTCTGAAGGGAAAAAAAATAGTTCCAATTGATTCCAACTAGAAAACTCAGAGCAGATTCTATTTATTTTGTTCTCACTTCCGTATCTTGCCCGTTCTCCAAGAATTTAATGGTCAACAATTATTGGACAAAAGGAAATATTTCACATGATTACTTCCTGGAGTTCACTGTCACCAGATGTGGAAATGATCATTAGCTTCAATAGACTTAAAAGAAGAAAATTTCATGAACAATGCATCTTTAAGTGGATTATGGGACTTTCCCATTCAGGGACAATCTGTCATTATCAGTTACTACAAAACAGCAAAAGATCACATGTGCAAGAAAAGCTTTCAGTTCTTTCCATCTGAAAGGCAACTATGGGAATAGAAAAACATGGAGCCAGCTACATCTGTTGCCATTATCAAGTTGGAAGATGGTATAGCAACTGTTATAGGAGAAGCTTGTACTATATCAGAGTTCTCAAAACAGTGGTCCAGGGATCACTGGTGGTCCGCGAGAAAATTTTGGTGGTCCGCAGCACACAAAGATGGAGGAGCTGCTCCAGGATGACCAATGGGCCAGTCCTGTGATTAGCGCTCTGGAATATGGGAGAGAGATACAGAGAGAGATGAGAGTGAAAGAGAGAGAGAGAGAGAGAGAGAGAGAGAGAGAGAGAGAGAGAGAGATGAGATACAGAGAGAGATACAGAGATGAGAGAGAGAGATGAGAGAGAGAGAGATGAGAGATCCCAGTGTTTTGTTTTCTGTGGGAAACGGGTCCAAATTGCTGTTGGAGTGTTTAAGGTTGCAGAAACAGGCAGCTAAGTGCCTGAAGAACCTCATCCTGACACTGGGAGACCAGGCACTTCAGTGAGCAGAGCACTGGATTCCTATTAGTGGTCTGCGGGATTTAAAATTATGAATTTTATGGTCCCTGAGGTCCAAAAGGTTGGAGAGCCCTGATATAGAGTACATGTGTTTTAAACAGGTATATTTATTGAGAAAAGGGAAAATCTATCAGAATTGTTTTAGCAGGAACTCTAGGCTGTTGAGATGGAAGGAGAAGGTAGACATTGCACAATGCTTTGGTTTGTCAAGATACTTTCCTGTCTAGCCTTTTCTTGTATCATCTTCCTCTTAAAGAGCAATGTTGTAGCGTGCTAAGCACGGTCATTTTTCTCCTTCGTTACTTAACAAGATTGCATTGGTCGCTACGCTTTTCATTTTGCATTCAAGATATTCTGTCTTTCTGGCTTCATTTGTAAGAATGAGAACAGACTTCCCCTTTCTTGCCCTCTTGGTTTGTTATCTATTCTCGGGCTCAGAAAATGTAAAGTGTAAAAAAAAAAGTAAACTGCAATGGCCCTGACCTCTATTAAACACAACACTTGACTAGCAATTTTAACAAGGTATTTCACTGCATTTCGTATTACATGGGCCTAATAGACATCTACACCGTTATATGAGAAATTTGAGTTACAATATCTTGCTCTGGGGAGCTGAGTGCAGCATTTCTTTGAAGCGACTGGCCAAATAATGGCAATTTCCTGCAAAGAAAAAAGAGATATACTAATAACAATCTGGTTTGACATTCTTCAAGGTAGCATTTTTTTCCCTCCTTCGTAAGCGCTTTCTTCCACTATTCTGCTGGTTTTGAAAGATGAAAAATAGGAGTTGAAATAAAGTTGAGTTTCAACAAGTATTTTCAAAAAAAATCCACTCACGAACTCGTTGTGTCACATTGTAAATCCAATATTGTCTTCATTTACAATTTGTCATAAAAGGAAGGAGAGGGATAGCCCTGACGGGGCCTCTAATGGAAGAATTCAGAAGCACATTCCAACTATTCCTTCAAGATAAGGAGAAGGCAGCAGCCAGGCAGTGGCGTGGCGATGCTCTATAGGAGAATGTGATTGATGACATCCAGCCATGAATGCATTCCATTGGAGAATGTGCCTCTAGGGGGATGGGGGGAAAACAGGGTCATAAGGGACTGTAAACTGGGTGGGTCAGATGCAGCTTCAAACAGGTCTTGCCGACATGTTGTTTCCAATTGAAAGTTTTGGAGCTTTTGAAGTTTGACTCATGGCTCATGATTTCTGTTTGGAAATCTGACAGTTTCACTTAACAACTGAGTAACTAATGTAACACATAAAATGAGTCAAAAGTCACTTCACAACTGTCTCGCTTAGCAACATACATTTTGAACTCAATTATGGTTGTAAATCAAGGATTATCTGTATATGTATATATGTATATACAAGTCTTGGTGTATTCGGGTCTTTTCCCGTGTAGGATTGAAAGTATCTTGCCGACGTTTTGACAAGGTCCCACTTGTGTGTGTATATATGTACACACACACACACACACACACACACACACACACACACACTGATGGAAAGGGTTGCATATCATTTGTTCTCCCTCCACTGGTAGGTTTCAAATAAAGCTTCTCCTCTTCCTTATCTTTTTCTCAGTTGTTAAAGAAACCCAAAACACTTCCTTCAGTTTGACGCTATCTATAAAGTGCCTTGTAATATTGAAGTTGCAAACATATGAAAATGTTTTAAAACCACACATTTTAAGTCACTACCCAAGGGAAAAAACATGTTTATATTAAAACTATAGGCAATTAGATAATGTTTCATAAAGTTATGCTTTCTAAAATTATTGATTCAGTTCTTCAGGTTATTCCAGATTTCATTTTTTTTTTAATTTCCATTATGCTGTTTTGAGGCTATGTACATTAACACTAGCTTATGCTCCCCCTTCAAACATGTCAAACACAAATACACTCCATCTGCCTTTGGGACCTCAGTAGAACCTCTGAGATGCAAATATAAATTTCACAATTCTGTCCTAGAGCTGCTTTTATTTTTAACTCTTTGGCTAAATATAAGATGATGGCCACATACAGGGTTCACATAGTATATTCTTCACCTTCATGTATTCTTAAAGTAATTATTCTATCACAATATAAATCCATGTACATTATTTACTTACTTATTTACTTATTTGTTAACTTTATTTGCCACCCATCTTGCAGTGGAAAAAAATAACTTAAAAATTACACTATTATCTATTTTCCCATTATTTATACCCCATCCCAAATCAAGAAGTCTGTCAAGAATAAGTGTAAAGCTATAAATTCAAATCTCTCCATCTAGAAGATGAAGAACAACTGACATTATAAACGTTTCATAGGTCTGTCCCCTCTTCCAAGATGTACCCACATTCAACAATCAAATGAAAGGTCCTTCTAACTGTTTCATGAACATAGACACCTGCAGGAGTAGAATGTATGGATCTATGTATATATAGTTGTATCTCAACCTTTGCCTGATCTTCTCTGGATTCAAAAATCAGGAAGGATTGGGCTAGTTCATATTTTGATGGAAACTGAAGGAGAATATTGGGAAGCTAGCAAACCATCCTGAAATAAGGCAGTATCAAATTACTTCTGTACTGTTCTCAAGAAAACTACTTAGATGACATCATAAGAAAACATTTATTTATTTTATTTATTTATTTAGTTTGTCAAGCATATATGAGAAAAAATAATAATAATACAAATATGAACATGTCCTATAAATATATATGTATAAACATGTACGAATAAAAAGGCATTAGAACAGGGATGGTAGGCACATTGATGCACTTATGCATGCCCCTTACAGACTCTCTTAGAAATGGGGTGAGGTTAACAGTAGACAATCTAAGGTTAAAGTTTTTGGGATTTGGGGAAGAGACCACAGAGTCGGGTAGTGCATTCCAGAATTTACAACTCTGTTGCTGAAGTTATATTTTCTGCAATCAAATTTGGAGAGGTTTACATTGAGTTTGAATCTATTGCATGTTCGTTTATTGTTGAGGTTGAAGCTGAAGTAGTCATTGACAGGTAGGATGGGTAGGACATTGCAATAGATAATTTATGTACTACGCTTAGGTCAGATTGAAGGTAATGTAATTCTAAGTTGTCTAAGGCCAAAATTTCAAGTCTGATGGTATAAGGAATACTGTTGCAAACAGAAGAGTGAAGAACTCTTCTCGTAAAATATCTCTGAACCTTCTCAATTGTATTGATGTCCAATATGCAGTGTGGGTTCCAGACAGAGGAGCTGTATTCAAGGATTGTCTAGCAAATGTTTTGTATGTTCTAGTTAGTAGTTCAATATTACCAGAAAAGAAGCAAGATTAAGTTAACTCTTAATGCCTTTTTGGCAATGTTGTTACAGTGGGCTCTGGCACTTAGACCATTAGAGATAAGTACTCCAAGGTCCTTTACAGAGTGAGGGTCCTCTACTAGGTTGTGACCATCTAGCTTGTATTTTACGTTCTGATTTTTATTTTATTTTTTGCCATTGTGTAATACAGAGCATTTATTGGTTGAGATTTGAAGTTGCCATAATCAGGAATTAAGCTAAATTTGAAGAATATTAATTGATAGTGCTTTATGTACAGCCAGGGCTTTTTTTGAGGCGGAACTAGGCGGAACGCCATTCCGGAACCTTTTCGGAGTCCAGATCACGTGTTCCGTCTCCACCAATCGCACGCTATTATTTCCGGGTTTTTTAGCCCGATTTGGGGGGGGGGCGTTCCGGCACCTTTCGGCGCCGAAAAAAAGCCCTGTGTACAGCTGTATGCAAAGATACAGACAACATGCACGGTGCATTTTTGAAATCCCTACAATATTGTTGTCCACAGATGGGAGTTATTGTAGCTGCTAATTTCACCATGTTTTATTCCTAAACAAAATTACTTACTTAAAAAAAGAAATCATTAAAACACCCAGGAAATTTCTAATCCCTACACTAAATTCTATAATTGCTAGCGGGATTCATCTCTTCCTTATGTTCTAGTTTACCTGAACATTTTATCCCATTTGGCTGAAAAACCCAATTAGTTATAGCTATGGGAAAAAAAGATGGGAAATTTGAATTCTGTTATGCAGGTTTCCATCCAGATCCAAAAAGTGAACTGGATCTAAGTACAAGCAGAGAGTGACTGCTTATTTCTGGAACTTTGATTTATATGGATTACCATTTTGTCAATGCATTTAGATTCAGTGACAAATTGGACTCATGAAGATAATTTTCCATGAAGCGGTTCGTATTGTATATGTCAACTACAGGGGAGTAGCTACCATGTGCAATAAAAGAGAGTTGCTTGGACCAGGCTTTCTTTTGGATTTGGGTTAATCAATTTTATTTAAGTCCAGACAATATAATATATTAGGGTTGAGCTTCATGTTCTGCCTTAAACTCATTTTTTAAAAAAAAGAATCAATAGCTGCCAGTCAAAAAAATTATACTTTTAACCTCCGTGTCCTCTATATGCAAATATGAACTGAAATGGCTTTTAAAAGGAAAAAAAGAGGAAACTGTGACAATAATTTTAAAATTGAGAGAAACAATAGACTTGAGTCATTCTCAGTTAATGCTGTTTGAAATGGAGATACAAAATCTGAAGTTTTGGGTCTATAAAAGGTCTTTTCACAGACTTACTCTGACCTATTCCTTTCCTAACTTTTGTATCCATTGTTGAAAAATATCCTTGAATATGTCGAAAGTTAAAGTATTTTGCTCCATTCTGAATTAGTTAGTTAAATTTAAGTGGTCTTTTCCTTTAATTGTAATCTTTAGTTCTTTCCAGTTTCTCCTAGTGTCTAGCCTTCAAAGTCCCATCTTATCATTTTTTTTCTAAAAGAATTCAAAATAAAAACATTTTCTAACAGGAAGATTATTATAATTAATTCCAAATACTATCTGGATTCTTCCTGTTTGTTACTTTCTAAAATCAAACTTCTGATCACTGTTTATTAAAAACAATTGTCCTTAAATTTTAAAATTTGCATTAATCTTTCACTAAGAATTGAAGGAAACTCATCCAGTATTTTCAGACTTGTCAATCCAAAGGTTTCTAATAGCTGGAAAGCAGTTTATAAGCAAATTCTGAAAGTGATTAGAAAACGAAGCACAGAAATCCAGTGCCCTTTTGAAGACACCAACCATGGTTTAAGCAAGATAGCTATTCTCTTATCTCCCAGAATTCTAAACCTGCCCCAAAACTGCTATTTTGCAATTTCCTCATGAGAAGCAACTCTCTGAAACATTTGACGGTGATCTCAAGTCTTCTTTTTATCCAGAGACGTCTACCTGCAGTTTCTTCATGTCATTGAGGTTGTCAGCTCTGCTTTTGTGGAACCATTTTCAATTTGCTATTTCCTCTCCCAACATATCAATTGAAATCTTAGATGTGTCTTTCATTCTTGCATATTCCTGATTAAATCTCAATCATTCACATAGACCTGTGTGTGTGTGTGTGTGTGTGTGTGTGTGAGAGAGAGAGAGAGAGAGAGAGAGAGAGAGAGAGAGAGAGAGAGAGAGAGAGAGAGAGAGAGATTTAGAAAATACTGAATTAATCATTTTTACAAGAGGAGAATGATATTGAACTACCCATCCTGAGCTCTATTATTTGGCAATGGATGCAATTTCACCCCGTGTTCAGTCTACTTATTGTTATTTTCATCTAATGCAATATATTATCTTTTTTTTTCATCTTTGTTAGTATCAAGATTGCCCTGCTTAGTGGAGCAGCTCTTCTTCCTAACTGCTCTAGATTAGGAAGACTTGGTTTTTAAAAGCTATATTTTATATTTAACTTAAGAAACCAGTAGCTATTACTCACAATAAGGTTTGGTAAAACCTTGGTATGATCTTTATTTACTTACTAAGCCTCCCTATAGTTTATTTGTTAAACTTAGTAGCTGAAAAATCATTCAGGAAGAAAGCTATGGCACACAGTATTGTTGCCAAGATCACTGATGGATGCACCAAGAACTGAATTTGACTTGTGGGAGTATATATGTTTTTAGAAGTATTTGAAATAGTCAGGAAATTTCTGCCTGTGAACAATTCTATAACACAAGGAATGATAAGGTACTTTCCTGACTCTCCCATTAGCTAACATAAACATTTGTTATTCATTATGCTTATTGATTTATCTTTAATTATCTTTAATTATCTTCTGATAATTAAAAACAGCAACTTTTTTCAGACCCCTTTCTAATTAGGATTATCCATTCCCACAGTTTCATTTCTTTTCTTATTTGAAAGACATTTTATTAGTTATTTTTACAGGGAGACAATAAAATAAAAGTATTAGGGTTCATCAACAATAAAAATGTGGCAAAACAACTGGAATACCACTTGAACACTATTGGCATTGATAAAATCACTATCAGTCAATTGCAAAGGACAGCTTTACTAAGAACTTACATTCTTCAACAATAATCCAGCATCATGAAACATCAACATTTGCCTAACCCAGGGTCTCGGTAAGGACTCAATAAGTGATTAAAAATGCCAAATCCACTCTGAACATCTTGTGAACTGTTATTATTATTAGAATATACAAAGAAAAATCTCCCATTTTAGAACATCTCAAACATCAAAAACTTTTTTCCCAGTGACTTTCTGTGATATTTTGAATTGTAATGTTTAAGAATCTGCATATCTTTTTTAGGGATGAACCATCACCTTTCCTATCAGCAATAGTCTGATAGTGGTGCTCATATTCTATCATGTTTGACTTGCAGATATTATAGTAGAATAGTAAGAAAAACACACAGAAAGCGAGAAGCATACTGTACAATATTTACTCTCAATATTGTAGTTGATATTTCAGTCATCTATTTCCTCCTTCTAAAAAAAGCTAAAACCTTTCTGAAAATTCCCCCCAACCAATTATTTAACCCTAAATTTGAATAATTCTACCAGTTATACAAATCTTAAATGAAAACAAGATTTGTAACAGGATCATTAAAGTTTTCTTCTTGGTTTCATATAAAATTTTCCTATAAGAAAAGAAAAGAAAAATCTGTTTACAGTACATAGCAAAAGCTAAGTCATGGTTTGCTAAATAAATGGCATAATTTACTCATATTGCTACATAATACATTAACAAAATAAAATTAGTAAGATACAGGTAATCCTTCCTTACTGACTAGTTCATTTAACAACCATTCATAGTTAATGACAGTTGAAAAGAGAAAAAACCACTTTTGCAACCAGTCCTTGAATTTATATGTATCACAGCATCCTGCATCATCTCTGTTCAGATACTTTGCAACCTCCTTGCATTCATGGCTATCACAGTGTCCTATGTTCATGTACTTTGCAATTAGCTTCCAACAAGCAAAATTAATGGAGAATACAAAAATGAAATCACAAGTTAAAAACATGTGATGTTTTAATTAACAACAATGTAGCAATATGAGTAAATAATGTCACTGATGTCAGGGTTCCGACCAATGTCCTAATTAAATCATGAGCCTCAGGCCAAGCTTCAAAAGAAATCCTGTTACTTATTATGAGCTTTATGGCAGCATGGACCAAATGAAGCCAACTCTGATCTCCCTTAATTCGCACTTTAGCTCTGACCCTGTTTCCCTCTACCCCCCAAGATGTGTCATCAGTCACATTCCCCAATCTAACAATTTCATGAGTTATAGAAGTCACTCTCTCTGGCCACTGTGGATTCACATGGAAATGACCTTGATGTTGCTGCCTGGAATGTGTTGTTTTGTCTGAAATGCAAGTTCCTCAATGCAGCTGCCCCATCTCCCTTGCCTATGGCAACTCGAGAGCAGACTCATGCTTTGTGAGTTGACAAACTCACAAAGTATGGTTTAATCCTTGTGATCTGTAGCACACATCACTTATCATAAGTTTTTATGGTGAAATTTGAACCACGCATCACTACTACTATATTATTATCTGCATATGTTCTGGAAAATAAATATTTTTTGGGGAAAACATTGTTATTTCTGATGCTAGAAAAAATAATTTCATAAACAGGTAGACCTACGTACAATTTTTGTAGTTTTTCACTGTAGACCATATAGAAATCTATTACTCCATCTTCTCATTTTTAGAATATAAAAGCATTTGAAAAATTGGTGAAAAAATATATTAATTCCAATATTTAATATCAGAAGTGTACAGTTTTTTCCAGCTGTGTAAAATAATTTGTTTTTCCCAAATTCTAACCTTAATAAAGGCAAAGATCTTCATAAAATGTCAAATTACAGCTTTGACTGTGACATGGTAGTCATTTAATAATAGAGAAGATAGCTTGCTTTGGAATCAGTCTTGACTTTGGGCCAGTCTTTTATCCTAAAGTAGCTTAATATGAGTCTTGGTGGCGCAGAAGATAGGATGCAGTAATTGTAATTGCAGACTTCTGCTAACAAGCCAGCTGCCTGTAATTT
>JAOYMU010000001.1:89050265-89061324 GCA_025802295.1 Psammodynastes pulverulentus | reverse complement strand
CCCCCTCCTGCTCCAGGGCTCGTCTCCGCACTCACCGCACCTCTCTTCAGCCTTCTCCTCTTTCTCCGGTCACCCCCACATCTCTGATCAACTTCAGAAGCCGCTACGCATTTTGAAAAAAGCCCTGAGTCCATCGGGCACAATGGCACGGACAGCAGCCTTGAAAATGGCCACCGCCCAAAGCCACCTCACCTCCGAGAGCCTCAGGCATGACAGCATTGGCTGCCCGGCCCTGAAATTCGGCCGGGGACCCCTGGCAAAAGCTGCCCTTAAATGGCGGGCACACCCAAACCAGGGCGCTCGGCCCCAAAGGGCCTCCCAGACGGTGGGTTTCAGGCACTAAGGGCAGAGGTAGCCACTCAGTGTCCTGTCGCCGCTGGGACTGGAAGTCGAATCTTCATTTCTCTTGAAACTTGAATGGTTCCTACCCTACCGATATTTTAAAAAGCCATGTGGCAAGCAAGACTGATACCTCCCTTTCTTCCTTTTTCTTCCCTTCTACATTTGTTTCGTATTCTTTTGTCTTGTGCTATTCAAATGATTTTTCTATAGTTATTTGCTTTTTAAATGCTTTGAAAATTGAAAAACATCCAGAGTCATTGAGAATTAGAGGAGGCATATAGTTTATATATTTATTATGGTTAATTGTATAAGAAGACAGAGGTTTAGACTGGATTTGGCCTTTTTGTCCACCTGTTGAGTCTTTCCCAAGAACCTGGAATAGACAGGTGTTGTATAATAATATTAAAGCTATCATTGCAGGATGTAATCCATTCCAAGTAAAGTTTTCTTTGAAATTGACTAATGGTGATTTTGTCAATGCCTAAGGAATTCAAGTGGTTCTCCAAATGTTTTGGAATTCCACCCAATGACCTATTTCTACTAGTAATTTATTTGCATTCTTTTTCCTTAGTCAATCTGTTTGCAGGTTTTTATATTTGTGATTTTCTCTATTCCCCTCCCCTCCCTTTCTGTTCTGTTGATAATGCAATATTCACTATTCGGACTTCTTTTCTCTTTCTTATCAATAGTCTGTGCTACAGTCTACCTTAAGTCTGAGGTGGATGCTTGTTTGTTTGAATTGTAAAATCCCAGATAATTTTCGCTTCTTCATTTTCTAATGCTTTGTCGATTTTGTGATCCCACCAGTTCTTCTTTGCAGGCAAATGGCATTTCTTGCAGATATTCCAGTGCACTTTTGTGCTACTTTGTCATACTGTTATCTGTAGTCAGCCAGTGCCATCTTCTTGCAGTAGCCAATTAGATTCTTTGCAGAACAGAATTTGCATTTTTATACTGCTTGCTAATAGATGAGTACCAACCGATCTGATATCTCAACCCCAAACGATGCAGTTCATCTTCAGTTCTTCAATGCAGTTCATCTGCTAACCAATTCTTGATCTTCCTTGCCCTTTTCTCTACTATTTCTGCTGTCATTACATTTCATTTCACCTTCTTTTTTTCTTTCTTCACCTTTATCCAAGCTGCATTCTTGTTGCATTTCTTTGGTTTGTCCCTTAGTTTGCCCAGGACTGCACTGTTTCTTTCCTGTCAGTTTTTGGCTGGTTCATTGTAATCTCTCCATTGATTAATTGGTAGATTTGTTTCTGATTCAACTGCAATTGAAGATTCTTCCTGTAGTGTGAAATTCAAGCTTTGTATGTTATGATTTTCTTGGCTATAGCTGTTATTTGCTGCTTTATCATTTCCAGTTCTTTCTTGATCTTCCTTGTCTCTAGGTGATATTTCTTGATCAGGTATTCTTTTGTCTCCTTCCTCATTTTCATTTCTTTCATTCATTGTAGCTTGCTTGCATCTGATCTTAGCATGCTGATCTCATTTTTCCAACCCAATCTTCCATTTTGGTAATGCTTTGTTTGGCTTTTAAAAAAAAATATTTTGCATTCAGGGTTTTCAGTTATAATTGCAGCTGTGCTATATATCAGTGGCTTGTTTCATGAATATATTCGCTTGGTTCAAGTTATAATAGGTATATAATCTTTTTTCCCTTCAAACTCATACACTGGATAAAAATCAAATAATTATTTACCTGTTCTGAAATGTATAGGTGTTTGTGTCTGTATACTGTATGTATAAGTATACATATTCTACATAAACATGCACAGAGACACACAGATGCACAAACATAGATACACACACACACACACACACATACATACACTATCTGCAACAAATACAAAAATTAAAAGAAATCAATTGCTGTTCACAATAAGACTGAAATATATAGCCCTATTACTATAAGTTCCTCAGAAGCAGTCTTTACATCACATCTGGGCATCTTATAACCTTCAGGCCACATCCCAATCCTTTGGCTGTCCCTGGCCAGCCTGCGTGGATTGCTTTTATTTTCCAGTTTGGCTGCTTTTTAGGAGACTAACTACTACTTGAAAAACAATTACTAATCACAGTAGACTATATCAGGATAGTTAAGGACAAATAAGCTCTTTTCATATAAGCATATTCCTGGTACAATGGACAACTGTTCACATTTTTGAATGAAGCATGGGGTAATTGGCATTACCTGGATGAGAAAAATGAAAGTAGGCACAAAATATTCCTCTTGGTATACATTGAAAACAATGCAAGATGGGAAGTTCAACAGATTGTACTGTAGTATATGTGTAAATGTGTAAGATGACCACATATAATCTCCTCTGCGTCTTACTGACCAGGAAATTATAAAAAATATAAGTGCTGTCTGTGAATGTGGTAAGCTACGTAGTTTTAAAAGAATGTTATCACGGTTGCATTTTAAGTATCCTTGTTTGAATCCTCTGTTTCAGATATGCCATGTTTTGTTTTGTTTTTCAATTTTAATTTCCCATTAGATACTGGTTTACTATGAGATTGAAACCCATCTGAAATATTTATTGCTGACTCTTCATTATGGCTTCCGATGGAGTTCTTGTGTCATTACTACTTCCCCCATTATGATATCAAAATTTCTTGACTGATTTATGGCATTCTAATTTGAGTCTTCCCAATTACCACATTATCAAAAAGGTTCTGAAAGTGAAAATCTTATCCCACAATAAATAGTGTGAACTAAATGTCTGCACGGTTACTAATAATAACATGGTCGCACTTTTCCACTTTTAATGTAAAACAAATTATTGTGATCAATAGAGACACACAGATGGTAATACAGAACTTTTACACAGAGCTTTAGAAGAACAAATAAAGAAAGACAGTAGTTTGATACTTAGAGCAATAAAGCTTTTTACTTTGATCCCCACAAAGCAAGCTAATATCACTTTTCACATGTTCCTTGAAGAATCTACAAATATAATGTGCTCAAAGAAGCAGTAGCACAGAAAGCAAATGAAATAACACAGTTCTGTCTGATAGCATCCAACAAAACAAAGTTGTAAAGGGAGAATCAAAGAACAAATACCTGCCACTAGAAAAGGTTTGTTGATAGCAGCAAAACCAATTTTTTCTTTGGGTTAATAAGATTACAGGTTATTTTTGCAGGAAAAACTAAAAAAAAAATACCATCCACAACAGAGAGGCACTGTGAGAAGATAAAGAACTTCATAGTCATTTTAATATTTAAACAAAACAACAAACTAATTTAATTAAATATCTTAAAATAGGTTGTAAACAGGTTTTCTTAATGTCATAATATGCACAACACAATATGTAGGGATTTCCAAATTAAATAGAAGTTTCAAAGTACATCAGAACTTTCTGTATCAATTGAGGTGTTAGTGCATTCAGAGTTTCCTGAATTCAATTGATTTACTAATCAAATCTATCAGATTTGGAGAGCCAGTTCAGAAGTTTAATCACATGGAAATATAAATGAATTTTGAACACTGATTCAAACTGAGCAGAAAATCTGAATGAAATAGGCAAACTGAATCACTTTGTCTTCTGATTCATAAACCAATAATAAACATTAATAATAAACCATAATCCAACATTCCCCAAAACATGTCATCATAAGTGAACAGAAATACCAAGTTTCATCCCAATATTTTTTTTCTAGCAATAATCCAATCTTAACTCAACTTTTCTTTCATTAAGGGACAACACCTTCCGCATTAAACAATAAGTGATATAATGCATATTCTGCATTTTTCTATTCAACTGCAATCATTACTGAATGACTGGAAGAGGCATACTGGAATCAAAGAGAAGAGAATTAGTGTAAAGATAGGGAATTCAAATAGGCTTAGTAATAGCATATGTATATTCATTAGAAGGGAGAGAAATCTAATTTAGTTTACCAGGAGGTGGGTAATCACCTTACTATGCAGATGTTTGCAAAATCTTTTTGAGTTGCAGATTAAGCTCATCTATATTTAGCAAGGCCTGATAAATTCATCAAGCTTGCACTTCGGGAGTCTGTCACACAGAGGGGAAAGGAAGAGTATTAACATTGAACCTACCATCTAGGATTTGAAACTGTATGGCAAGTAATCTTTGATGGACAAAGTACATGACCCACAAACCTGCCCAATGGATAAGGAGTTCCATTTTTGGAGTTTGTTTAAGGCAAGAAATAATATGACATTATTTGCCACTTTGAACATTGTTCTTCACTACTCATGCTTCACTGCCACTGCATTGGGACAGAAAAATAACACAAGATAACAAAAGGGACCTTGGAGGTTTTCTAATCCAACTCCCTGTTCAAGCAGGAAAGTCTATACCATTTCAGACAAATGGCTGTCCAACCTCCTCTTAAAAACCTTCATTGTTACCTTTTAACCCATACATTTGGCTAGCTAGACCGAGTGATGCTTGGTCCAAGATCAACCTAAAGATTGCTTGAGAGTAAATTCTAACTAGAAATTGTCCATAATTTTGATCACATGATTATGGGGATGCTATAAAGGTTGTAATTTTAAAAATTGTCATAAGTCATCTTTTTCAGTGCCATTGTAACTTTTGTAAGTCAAGGACTATCTATGATATTCAGCTATTTCCTTTTTCCCAGCCTAACACAGAATGAATACATTGAGCTAAATGGAATGGAGAATATTGCCATATACTTTTTGGAGAAACAAATATATACATTCTGAAAAAAGATATTTAAAAAGAAACTGGATTTTTATAAGATTAATTGCAAATCAATTAAATTAAAAACAGTTATAAAGCTGAAAAATGCAAAATGGATAAGATTTCTCTAGGAATACAATCCAGATTTAAAATACAGGGATGATTAAATGTAATGTTAAGCTCTTCTAGTAATTATTGTCTCCCAATATAAAAACTGGATAAACAACTACATAAATGAATGTGAAATGGAATGGTGCTGTCACATCAGCTAAGGTCTTAAAATGAAAACATACATAATTAAGAAAGATAATTATGTTTATTTGCTGGGTGGTTTTTTGCTGTCATTTATTTATTTGCATTTATATCATCCCTCTTCTCCATGACCTTGAGGTTACTCACATAGAAGGTTCTCTAATTTTATTCTAGACACAGCAATAGTAAATATTACATTAAAGTAAGAATTGAAGATATTAAAATAAGGATAGAATGGAGGACAATTTCTTCTTTTTAAAACAAATAAGAAATGAAGATGTAGAAACATGAATTTCTCACTTTTTCTATAAATGTGAGTGTATGTGAAAGAGAAAAAGAGAGAGCATGAACATAAGAACTTAAAAGTGTGGAAAAACATGACTTAAGACAGTAATCAGAAATGAAATGGGAGTATAGGCAGTCTAATGAGACTTTATAAGCAGTTGCCTTTCATTTCTGTGTTTCATTATACATTGTATCCTTTTTAATAAAAGCTAGCTTTCATACTATAAACATTCTTCACGAACTTTAATTCAAAGAACTCTCTTGCTTTCAGGAATCTTAATGAAGTATGTCTTTGCAATCCATCTACATGCCACCCAAGATAGAAAGCAATACAGTAGTTTCCACCATATTTCAAACAGCTCTCAGTCCCCATCCTTTTGCAAACTATCAGTTCAGACCTCTAGTAACATTTTTCTCTCCCTTTTTCTACAGTTAAGGAAAGAGAATACAGGATATCAAGCACAGAGAGAGGTTGCGTCTCTCTCTGACTCTCTGTTTGTGTGTGTGTGTGTGTGTGTGTGTGTGTGAATGTCTGTGTTTGTGTATGTATCTTGTCACGGGCTAGGGCAGGGGTCAGCAACCTGTGGCTCTGGAGCTGCATGTGGCTCTTTCATCCCTCTGTTGTGGCATCACAACTGCCAATGTGCGACACCTGCTGGCACGCAATTTATTGAGCTTTTTGACCCCGGTAGGCCAACCAAGTATAAATCCAAGAAAAGAAAAGTTTCAGAAGAAAACAGAATCTTTAATTCAACTGTATATGCTAGTTTTGTGGCCGCTCGGGAAATAGTCAGGCACAGGAAGGGTTTTGTGGCTCCCGGTGTTTTCTTTCCTGTGGGAAACAGGTCCAAATGGCTCTTTGAGTATTTAAAGTTGCCGACCCCTGTCCTAGTGGTTCGTGAAAGCTCCCTTTCCTGAAGGGATCCCTTAAAATCTGCTATGTCAAGTTTTCCACCCTTTCCAGCATTCAGAAAGGTAGAATTCTACCCCCTAACTATTCTGGAAGGCAAGGTCCATACCTCTGAAAATTTGGGTAATATTGCTTTTTGTCATATTAGGGCCAAATATCTGGTCAAAGAAGATGCTTAATTTTTGATAGAGGGTTAAGAGAAGTTGATCTGGTTTGTTTTCCATTAGAGTTATATATATTTTTTCTTTAAATGGCCCAATGATTGCATTAGGAAGTTAGGAAACAGTATTTCTTGGACGTTCACCTTTTCAATTGTAGCATAATTTGAAAATGCCGTTTCAAGAGAAGTACAGGCATTCATAACAGCTTCTTCTTATCCATAACACAGTGCTTTCCATTGTGTTTTAAGCTTTTCTCAGGGCTAAGCCTTCAGCTATGTGTGAAACACTTTGGGATTGTGAAAACGGAAAGAATACAGTTTATAAAGAATACACAAAATATTGATTGTTGTTAACTTAGCGCATTATAACACAAGTAATTAAAACGGGTCCAGATATTATTATGCTCTGTTAAAAATAATTGTGTAATATAGGAAAGATTGATTTGTAGCTTTTGGGCTACATAGGGGGTCCCCCAAAAAACTTCTTTGCACCCCCAAAAGTTCCCAGGACTACACTGTCAAAATCTAGTGGCAAACAGCTGAAGTTGGGTAGTGTGATTATTTGCTTTTTGCTCACAAATTGATGTTTTCGTACTTAGTGTATCTATTTTAGAGAAGGAAAAAGAGAACCCAGATGGTAATAGTTCAAAGAAAGGGTGCCCAGGATGAGATGGATCTTTGAGAATATTTTAAACTTTCTTAAGGCAGCGTGAGCTATAAAGCTCTTCCAAGGAAGGGAGAGGGCAACCAATGATTCTCTGGGCAATGATTTAGCACTTTAGATTTATATACCGCTTATCAGTGCTTTTTTTTTTTTGTTAACCCTCTGGAGCGCAATTACATACACTCTTTTTCCCAAAAGAATACTTTACTTTCCAATATTTGAAAATTTGTTATAGATTAGCCTCAAATTTCATCTTTCCGGTATTATTGTCACATTTCTAATTATTTTATGCCTACAATCTTTCCAGCTTCTCTGTCTTGAAGTATAGTTAGTGGAATGATATATATAGCGAAACTGGCTTTTGATACTTCAATGTAGGCTAGTGTATTGATATGAAGGCAAGCAGGCAGGGCTTTAGAAAAGCTGGATAAGTAATGCTGAATAGAGGAGTAAGAAAAGAAAGAGTTGAGTCCTTTTGTTGTTTAAACTAAAGAAGGTGGCCTGATCAGGAAATACTGATGTGGAATATCAAGTTTTGTAACATAAGCTTATCTAGCTTAATGATATCTGGAAAGTATTATTTCATATTTTGGCTTATAATTATTTTCTTTTGGCAGAGTTCTGATATGATATACAAGCCTAATCTTTTATGCATTCTAGGTTTAAACACCAGTCTTGAATTCTTATACAGACTAGATTGAGTTAAAAAAAGAAAAGGAGAGTTCTATCTATGTAATCTTATTTGCTGCTTGGATTTGTACATAACTCAGCACACAATAAGAAAAGCTTTGCTGGATCAGACTAAACACCAGTTTAGCTAATGTCACAATAGCTGCAAACCAGAGACAGACTACATCTGTCTTCAAGTCTAGCAACGCTTGATAATATCTCTGGATTTGTATGGTCCTCTTCTAAGCCAGATTTTATCTTGGTTATGAATTCAATACATAATTGATGTTCTTTGCAAAGAAAAGAGTTTTGTTATGTGAAACAAAAACATTTCTATGGATTTAAAAAAAGACATTAAAACAGACATACACTTAAACACCAACACTGAAGAAGAAAAAAAATTACTATATTAAAATAGCACACTTTTCCATTTGGAAATGGAAAAGAATATTAGAATAAAAAAATACTAAAGCTATGTAGAAACTACTACATTCAGTTCCTGAATTCAAAATTACTTCACTATAACTATCTACAAATTATCACTGATCATAGGAGATTGGATATTTCTAGCTTCATTGCTAATGCAAGTTATACATTGTGACCATCCTTATAATTAATATTTCTGCTCATCCTCTTATGGTTTGTTGTGACCAAGTTCCATACCCTCCTGGTACAAATTAATTGAAATTCATACTGTATTTCCATGAGTGAGCTATAATTTGACAGGCAGCAATCTGGAACAAGCTCAGTTGATGACTCTTATTTGCAAGTCATCAGAAACTGATAATAGAATAACAGGGGGCTTTGTAAATCACCCTAATAGGATTATTAATCATGAAAAATTACAGTTCAAGCATTTTTAACATTGCCTGTCACATATGATCACATGTACTGTCCACAATTTTTCTTCCAGTATAAATTAATATTTCTCTAACAAATATATTGTATTCTTTATGATTTAAGGAATTTAATGAACCATATTGTATTCCCATTGTTTTCAGTATGAAATAAATTGTATTTAGCTCCTTCTAGATATTTCCTCTTTCCTCTTCCGGGTTACAGATTCTATGCAGATTTCTTTCTGTATAAAAGTCTGCCCTCTCTCAGTTTTTGTTAAAAACTTGTGTTTATCAAAAATAAATAAACAGATCTTTGAGGGATCATTTAGACACACTTGACTCCACTTTCCAATTTATAATTAAAACGATTATCTGAATCATTTCTAAAATGATTAGCTGTATGTCTCTCTCTCATCACATTTAAAATAATAGGATTTTATACATTTTATCCCCATTCTCAGGTTTCCATAATAAGCCATACTTTTGTTGCAAAATTATAAATCTCAAAAATTGAAATTTTTTTTCAATTTGACAGTATTCAAATATCTTAAATTGGTCACATCCAGATTCCTCTCATACACATGTTCATAGATATCGAACTCCAATTGTACAGGACTGGTGGAAGTTTTGCCAAGTTATCTGGGAAGAGTTCTGCTAGCCTGGATAAAGTGGACAGGATCATTGGAGCAGTGAATGCGACCACTTGTCAATCCTAAACCCAAAGATGACACAACAAGATCCAACCAAGTCCAATCCTTATAGATTTCTCCTAATAGACAGAATCTTGCCAGACTAAAGCTATAACTTTATTACATAACAGATATACCCTGGGAGATTTAGCATGTGGCCTGAACTTTTTCCTCCCTCTCCTATCCAGTTCAGTCTCTTGTTCTCTGTTGCCTTCTCCCTGGGAAGCTTCAGTGCTATTGCTGACATTTCCCTCCCTTTTTCAGCTGCACATTCCCTCACACCACTTGTGTTTTAGATGTCTGCCCCTCCTGGTTGATTAAAGTCTCCCAAAGGGTGGCAGACAGCTGGATCTGGGCGGTACTAAGTGCTCTGCTGGAGAAGAGGCAGTTGTCTGCCCCCTCCTTAAGAGACCGTTGGACTCAACAGATCTAGAACCAGTAAATGTTTGTCCAGTCTCTGACCTCTGAAGCAGATTATCTGTACCCTTTACAGTTGTGGTTCAGACCTTGTTATAAAACACTGACCACATTGGCTACGCTTGTCAATGTGGCAGGGTTGGGATGGGGTAGTGCATCCATCCTGGTTCTTCTTGGTCTCTCAGCAGCCTTTCATACTGTCAGTCATGGTATCCTGCTAGATGAGCTCAGGGATTTGGGTTTGGAAACACTGTGGTATAATGATTCTCCTTTTTTCTCTAGGGTCAGTTTATTTCCAGTTGCTCTTGGTGGTGGGAGGGAGGGGGAGAGAGAGGTTGAGCCTGAAGCCCCTGCTTTTATGGGGTGCCTCAGATCTCTATCCATTCTCCATTCCTAAAACATTTACGTGAAGGCACCGTGTGAAGTTATCCTTAGCACAAGATAGATATTTCTTCCCTGGGCTGACCAAACAATGCTGTCAAGGTCCTTTCCTAGGACCTGGAGGGAGTGTATGGATGGGAAGAACAGTTTTTGGCTCAACCCTAGTAAAATGTGACTTCGTTTTTAAGATTTCCTGGTTCCAGGGATCAGGACCTTTAACTTTGCATGGAGGTGCATTTCCCTAGTTAAAGTTGGTATGCATTTTGGGGGTCATCCTGGAGTCTTGATTCCTGATCAAAGAGCAGGTGGCTATGTGGACAGGGGAGTTTTTGCACAGATTTGTCTTGTATTTTAATTTGTCTGGCCTCCTGGCCAGGGGATGCCATACTCACAGTGATTCCTGCATTAGTCATCTCCCATGTAACTCACTGTACATAGAGTTGGGCTTGAAGACTACTCAGAAGTGGTTGAGAATGCAGCAGCATGAGTAGTTTTGACGTTTATTATTATGCCCTTCGCTCAGTCACCCATGCCCTTGTCATTTCCCGCCTGGACTACTGTAATGCTCTCTACCTCCCCTTGAGGTGCACTCGGAGGCTTCAGCTGGTCCAGAATGCGGCCGTGCGGGTGATTTTGGGAGCGGTTAGACGCTCCCATATAACACCACTCCTGCGTGAGCTGCACTGGTTGCCGGTTGTCTTCCGGGTGCGCTTCAAGGTGTTGGTGATCACCTTTAAAGCGCTCCATGGCGTAGGGCCGGGTTAC
>JAOYMU010000001.1:88927630-88941096 GCA_025802295.1 Psammodynastes pulverulentus | reverse complement strand
ACCACTTTATAGTGCTTTTTACAGCCCTCTCTAAGTGGTTTACAGGATCAGCATATTGCCCCCACAATCTGGGTCCTTTAGAAACTATTAAGAAAGAAGTGAAACATTCCTCTAGTATTCTACTAACAACATTAAATTGATGTAATGTTTGTACTATATGTAGCCATATAGTATTTTGGTACTTTACACAATATTAATAAAATTATGTTAACAAAACCAGCCAAAACAATAAGAGTTAACAAGAGTTTCTAATCTATGAGCATTTATCCTTGACTCTATGACTAATCAGGAAAAAAAAAACCTAGTGCTTTAAACCATAAATTTCAAATGCATTTTCAGGTTTAGCCACCAGATTTTGAAATGAAAGTGAGAGATCACTGTGATGCTCATACATAGCCATCAGTATGTAAAGAGAAGGGCATGTGTTGTCTGTCTCACAGAGTAAACCAGATATGTCAGAACTGCTATCTCATGCCTGCACTTCAGATTTGCTAGCTGCCAGTCTGCCATGAACTATGGGGGGAGGGAGCCAGATGGGAAGGGAGGAAAACTAACAATTCATTGTACCTTCTATAGACATGACTTCAAGGTCAGGCAGCTGGGAAAGGCATGTGCTTCCACACTAGTCTACAGTTGAAGAGACCGTTCCCAAAACATTTTATCTGGCTATGGTTGGACAATGAGGGATCAACAATGGGAAGGGACAAACAGGGAAAATTATTTGGGAAAGTTTGGTGTGCGAACTTCAGTTCTGGCTTTGCTATATTGTAATCCATTTGGCCTTTAGTAAAGTAACCTTTCAGACCAAATGGAATCAAAGGTCATTCTTGCTTAAGGGACCAAGTTGGGGCAGAATTGACAAAGCCGGAATCACAACCAGATGATCTAATTTTACTTTATTGTAATGCTACTCTGACAGAATCTTGGGAAGTCTAAAAGTACAATTTTCTTCCCTTCCACCTCACCTTTACTACTTGAGAAATTAGGGAGGGTCTCTTCTGAGCTTCCTGTCCTTCCGTCTATCCAACTGCACGCTATGTTGTTGTTTTTTACTGTTCCCTCGGTGATGCAGAGGATAGAGTGCAGAAATTGCAGGCTGCTTCTGCTTACAGCCAACTGCCTGCAATTTGGCAGATTGAATCTCACCAGGCTGAAGATTGATTCAGCCTTCCATCCTTCCAAGGTGGGTAAAATGAGGACCCAAATTGTGGGGGTAATATGATGATTCTGTAAACTGCTTAGAGAGGGCTGTAAAGCACTATAAAGTGGTATATAAGTCTAAGTGCTATTGCTATTGCTATATCATTACTCTGTCTACCAAGGTCTTTCCCACATTAATTTATATGTGTAAAGGGAAGGACTTAATGGTATGAAGCATCAGTTCCTGTATCCACAATTTATCTATTTACTTGGAAATCTGTACAACCACATCCTTCCAATGAATACTCTCTCTTATGTAGGTGTGGATATATACTACTAAAATGAAGGATTGCTGACCTGCTGGCAATCCATTAATTATAGCATTACTACTCCTAGTGGTATATCTATAATTAAATACAATTATAGAATATTAACATAACAGAAAACACTTAATTACAGTTTTGAATTTAATTAAAATCTCCCAGTTCTCTAGATAAATATTTGAGTTGACAACTATGTTTTCATAAATTTGAATCCTAACTGGGCTCATTTTGCCTGTTATTTACCCCACTTTGATACTGGACATTTGATTATGTGATATAATGTGTATTAAAATAAATGGAATATTCTTTTTAGAGCTGTAGTTGTGTTTAAAGTAGCAGTCATTTACTTATACTGTTAGTATTTGAAAAGGACACTTTTTATGTTTACTTTTTTCCATCCCCGCATTTTTATTAACACTGTCTGTGTGCATGTCTCTATGTGTGTCTCTGTGCATTTTTTTTCCAGCCCAGTGCTAGCTCAAGCTATATTGACTGAAGATGCCACCTCCTGCTGATATGAAGATTGGCATTTTAAGAATGATACAAAAGAATAGGTAGAGTTGGTGCCACCTAAACTTTGAACCTCTAGAGCAAAGCCTACTTAGCCTAAGTGTAAAGACACTCCAGAACCAATTAGAAATAAATAAATGTTTGTCTTCATTTAATTAGAAATACATTCAGTTTTATGGATTTTTTTTTCATTTTACACAGGAGTACATGCACAAATACATATACAGAGAAAAATATTCCAATTCTTTGTTAAGAAAACTAACTCAGATTTCTCTTATCTAGATTTTATCTTAACCTTCTCCATTTATGGCTACTGAGATTCCTGGGATGGAAGAAGAGCCATTTCATTTTATCAATTCCAATGAATTACTAGACTACTTTATGTTCATTCTGGAGAAGAATATTTCTTTCCATAACTTGAATGTCTTAAATAAGACTAAGGGGCTGCCATTTCTATCCTAAATGAATTGGTAATTCAATAAATCACCACCACACAAAATCTATAAAAATATGGATGGACAGACATATGAGTATAACTTTTTCTGACCAACTTCTTCCTTTATCAAATGCATTTTGTATATTTGACGGAATGCTGTCATGAATTCTAAACAAAAATTCAGTGTAAATGTATTTTGGAAATTCTCTGTCCAATTTTCAGGCAGAGAAATTAGTTTATTTGTTTCCATATGTGTTTGTCAGCAATGAAGAATGAAACATTTCACATAATTTCTCCAGGCAGATGTACAGATGCAGAAATATTTTACAAGGGATTCCATTGGAAATAACTATGAATGTTTTCACTTCTCTCTGAGGCTAGACAAACATCTCCAAATCAATGAAACCTTCCTAGCATTTGTTGCCCCTTTAAAAATGTAGAGTAAAATACAAGGAAGGTTTACTTATTCTGTTCAGTGTGTAAGATTCTAAAAAGTGTTCAGTTTAATCTTAAAAGATCTTTTGCATTTGCATCAGCGTCATTCTCTTTGCACAAGAAGCTTTCTGTTTTAAATACATGCTGTATTGCTCATATGGACATACTGTATATAGTTGATGGCCCCATGAATACAGTAGAACTTCTGGTTACAAACGCTTCTAAGCACAACCAAATCAGGTTCCAACCCAAAAAATCACCAAGTTTTTAAATCTGGTCACAAACACGTACTCGGGTGGTGATCAAACATGACCCCTGATCCAGAAATTTCTGAAGATGAAACATTAGAAGGCAAAGAAATTGCCAAAGTTATGGAATGAATAATGGTTGTGACCAGAAGTTCTACTGTTTGTAGATGATATAGGAAGAGCATCTCAGTATTGAATCCTGTTGTAGGAAAAAAAAATCCCATCTGGTTCCAGGCCAAGGAGAAAGGCGCTGGAAATAAAATAGAAGCTAATTGAAAAGAAGGACTCTGTTTATTGATGAGCAGAATCAACAACAGCATGTAGTTCTGGGGCAGCTGAAAAAATTGGTTTGATGAGTACATGGATTCTTATAGGGTTTTGAGATGCTGCTAGGGGGTTACGCAATGTAGTGATCATGGTGTATTTTGCTATTCTACTGGTGGTGGGTTAATCCTGTTATGTCTCAGAATTTGGGTGGAGGATGTAGATTTTAATTTCATCAGCTGAATCTGAAGGTGTTTTGTTGGTGAATAGGCTGGCCTGGATTTTTTTTTTATGAATGGGCACAAAATATTAACCTTTAAAGACTTCAGGCATCTGCTGAAGGCTGTTGGGGCTGCTTTGTGCCTTTGTTAAGATTTTTTCTCTATTTCTCCTTTGGGGAAATATAATATACTGCCTCTTTTAATATTCCCCAAAATATTTCATTCTGTAGGAGGGGCTTCCTACACTTTATAACTAAAACAATGCAGGAATACATGGCCCTTTCTACCTCATGCATTTCATACAATAATTATAATGATTTTTTGTCATTTTTTTATATGTTTTACTTTTAAATTTCTTTTAGTCAGCATTGAAAATCTGCCCTCCAAAGTGGCATGAACACAGACTGATTTTTCTCTGATCCTCACATTCCTTGGTAGAAGAGAAATTCACAAGGAAGGGACTGATAGCCCTGTGTTAGCATAGCTGCTTCTTTGGATGGGGTCAGTAGACACCACTTAGATATCATGGATCGGGCATCTCTGCGGTATACTTAAAAGCTTTATTTTTCTGAAGAAGCTTGAGGAGGTAGTGAAAATAAATGAAATAAGATACAACTTTTATTTTCAAAAGAAAAGGTGTATTTTTTTTTTTTACAAACTTCAAACCAGTTCATGTAAGAATCCTAATGAGCCACCAGAAAGAATGGAAATCAGTCTAAGATAAAATGAAGTTAGCTTCTGCTGGCCAAATTCAGGGGCAGAAGGGAGCGTTTTATAGTGGCAGCTGTTTCTTTCTACTTAAAAACTTGTGATCTCCAATATTGCCAGTAATACATTAGAGTAGCATCAGTACCAACCTGAAGTTAATCAGAGTTCAAGCCTTAGGTGATTTGGCATGCAAAGATATCACTAAAGGATTCAAAAGTCACACTCAAAAGCTTTGGAGAAGACAACATGCTGCAGCGTAGTGCTATTTACATTGCAAGCAGCACTGATTTGGGGTTTTAGGTAATTAGAATGCAGGGTCTGTAATGGTAGCAGTTTTATCAGGAGAAGACATTACAGAGATAAACATTTTAAAGGCAAAAATTCATTGCTGCCCCCTGGCACTTTTCCCTTGCTTCCTTTTCTAGTATTTCTGGGCCTGCAAGACTGTAAAAGTTATATGAAAAGCAGAGATGACTGTTATTTTGGGCACTGTGGGAATTGAGATGTGCTCAGGCTAAATGGAAGCCATCAAGTCCTGAAGGTTCCAAATCCTTTTTTTTAAAACTTCCCTACTGTCATGATACGTTATTCCCTCCAGATATCAATCCATTGCACAGAGTTCTGTGTTTTGCTTGCCAATGCCCACTGAAGGGATTTGTAGTGTGGGCAATTGGAATTCTCTGCATCATAGTCCTGTTGTGTTCTCGGCTCTGATGAGAGGAAGGAAGCTAAATGAAGCATGCCAGTGGTTTAAAGGGTTCCCTAACAACAGGAGGGTTGAGAAAGCAGCACGTATACAGGCAGTGGGAGATGTTTACTCCATCCTGAGTAAGTAATGAAATCAAGTCATTTCCTGTCAGCAGGGCAAAGAAGTCAAAGTCATGGTTAGTCATTTAAAGGAAAAACAGGCAGGAAGAGTAATGACTCCATGCACCTTTAGTTATTTCCTTTGCACTTGAACAAGCAACGCCCTCCTGATCATATTTCTGACCTTGTTTGCAGCAGTTCTCATTGTTGATGTCAATCCTAAAAGGTTTTTTTATTATTATAATTTGCAATATTCCAAATCTTTCAGCTTTTAGGACTCATGATATAAAGAAGGTGATTAATGGGTTCCCAGAATGCAATCTTCTGAAGTACTTGTGTAGGAAGAGAGATAAATTTGGGCATCCTTACAGTTATAGCGAGAGCTCTCACAAAATGGCAGTTGTAGAATATAACTATTCCCCAAATGATTGTGTGATTAGTCACTTATCCAAAGTCAGACTGCTTAGTCAACTGTCTTGTTTTCTTTATCTTCCCTATAATACTGATATTTCTCTCTGTGTCTCTGTCTCTGTCTCTGTCCATAGCGCTCTCTCTCTCTCTCTCTCTCTCTCTCTCTCTCTCTCTCTCTCTCTCTCTCTCTCTCTCTCTCTCTCATACACAGACAGAAACATCTTCTCATATCATATCCATCATCAGACATTGGTGATCTCCAACCCTCAGGCCATAGCCTACTACTGGGCCATAGCCCATTTGGAACTGGGCCACAGAAGCGGTAGGTGGCGAGTGTGCATATAAGCTCCACTTGCATGAACAGCAGGCAAGCTCACACATGCATGAAGTTCCATTTACATGAGTGGCAGATGCGTGTGCCTGCTGCTCATGCAAATGGAGTGTGCACATGTACTCACTGCTCACACAGAACCATCCCCTCTCCCCCATCAATCTGCAAAATAGGAAAGGTTGAGGACCGCTAATCTAGAGAAAATCTGGGTAAAAGTTAACAATTGCAAGATCAAATCCAGATCTTGCTGGTCTTAGAAGGTATGATGTTTTACTTCCTTTTCAATGATACACTGGTGAGGAGAGAAAAGAGATTAAGTGGAATGTTTATACTTGGAACACATATACATCATCAAATAGTGCATTAATGCAACTTGGTAATTCCTCCTCCGAGTGCTGTGAAATTTGAGATGTATTGCCTTCTTGTGATGGTCTAGTTTTGCTGTAAAAATGTCATGAGAATTTAAATAAACTATGATTTAAAGTAGTTTAATTTTAAAAAAACCTTTTGATTTCTATGAAATTTATCTTTCTTCTTTCTTGTTATGTTATCTTGTAAGGAGGGGGAGAAAGGTGAGGAACTTTTATATAGTGAGAATGTGGAACTCAATGTGGAAGCAAGTCTTTTTCCCCTGAATAATGCTTTAAAGTCAGGAATAAGAGTAGCTATTTCCTTCCTGGACTGCGAAGGCTAAAGACCCAGCTTTAAGGAAGGAGTTAATGTAATTGGACATAATTCCTTTTATATTTCATTTAACCATTTATATTGGGTAGAAACCTGCAAGGTTCCATCTTTTCCTCTATACTTTTTTATGTCTCCTTCAAGTTGTTGTGACAGGTTAGTAGAGATTTGGAAAGAAATTCCAAAAAAGGTCTATTTGTTATTGTTTGCTTCTGAGCCCAATTTCAGATGTTGCACATATAAGAGAGTAAATGGCTTGGAACACAAATATATAAAAGACCATTTCCCTTCCTGTTGTATAGGAACAATAAGAAAAATGACTTCTCAACTGAAGCTTGACTGGCACCAGTCCTGCCAGTTAGCAATTTCCTGACAATTAGAACAATTAATCAGTGAAACAACTTGCCTGCAGAAGTGGTGAATGCTCCAACACTGGAAGTTTTTAAGAAGAGATTGGACAACCATTGGTCTGAAATGGTATAGGATTTCCTGCCTAAGCAGGGAGTTGGACTAGAAGACCTCCAATGTCCCTTCAACTCTGTTATTCTATTCCAGTGATGGCAAATGTTTTCTTGTGGTGTGCTGAAAGCACGTCTTCCCTAGGCTCCTTAGGCCCTCTAGAATCTGGAAACGGTACATTTCCCGACTTCTGGTTCTCCCAGGAGGCCAGTTTTTCATCCTCTCTGGGCTTCAGGGGCTTCCCTGGAGCCTCTGGGAGGGCAAAAATGGCCTCCCTCAGGCTCCTAAGGCCCTCTAGAAGCCAGAAATGGGCTGAAAATCAGCTGGCCAGCAGGGAGGCCATACATGCATATGAGACTGGGCAATGATTCACATGCCCACTGATATGGCTCTCCATGCCACCTGTGGCACGCATGCCATAGGTACGCCATCACTGTTCTATTCTATTCTATTCTATTCTATTCTATTCTATTCTATTCACTACCAGGCATTTTGAACCATTATGTTAATATCTGTTTAGCTATCTCTGATGGCTTCATGATTCTTGATTGCTTAGGATTATGATGCTTTATTATTTTATTCTGTAGCATTGTGATACAATAGATCTTGTCTTAGAAAAAAGACTTCTCAAAAGAATTTTGATAATAAGTACATTTTGAAAAGTATTTTAAAGAATCAAAAAATTAAATTATCCCAATTCTTACATGTAGTCCATGAATTTCTTGCTCATGGTAACATTTTACAATATTTAGTACATTTTTTTTTGAAACTGTAGTCAATTATCTTAAAAGAAAAGAAGTCTGAGTAACATTCAGTCTTTAGGAGTACTCTCCCTGTGGGCAGAACAGAAGCAAAACACACAACTACAACATTCACCATATGGGCAGGGAAGTGATCCAAATTCTGATACACTAAATGCTTTGACTTTGCCTTGAGGCTTATTTATTACCATATAAACAATGATGGCATTTATAGCTTTGTGAGAAGATATTTAACCCAATACAACTAAACATACAGCGAACACATAATTTCTGCCTGCAACTGCTTTAGAATCATCTGAACACATTGTCATTTACAGCACTGGAGGGAGTTCAGTAATGTGCATTGCAGGATACTTCAGCCCAGTGAATAGTAAAGAAATATTAGTAATGATATGCCTATACAATTCAGGAATACACACACATACACACAGTTACTTTTTTGTGTGTGCCTTCAAGTCAGGATTACTTCCTGGCAATTTCCAGTCCATGTAGTTTTCTTGGCAAAGGTTTTCAGAAGTGGCTTACCATTGCCTCCCTCCTAGAGTGAGTGAGAGTGAATGGCCCAAAGATCACCCAGTATGCTTCTTGCTTAAGATGGGACTAGATCTCATGGTCTCCTAGTTTCTAGCCCTTCCTACTTTTATGAGCAAATCTGTTATCTATCAGAATTTCCAGACCAGGGCTTCTAAATCTTGGCAATTTTAAAATGGGTCCCAGAATTTTCATGGCTTGTTGGGGAATTCTATCAGTTAAAGTCCACACATCAACAAATAGCCAAAGTTGAGAAATTTTGTCTTGGGCAGGGAAATCAATATCCATGCGCTCTGAATATTCTAGGAGCTATAATTTCACAGTGCATGGATTTCTGTAATTTCTAAAACTATTTAAATGGAGAAGAGTGAAATAGGCAATGTAATAACTGCCTGATTGGGTTATGATAGTCTATTTTTTTATCACCATTGAAATTTTTACAGTAAAACTGAATATTTTTTTCACGTTTTGCTTTGATTTATTATCTAAAATGCTACTGGATATAAATGTCAAGTTGTGTTTGTCTAGCATTAGACCTGCCTATAGGACCTCAATGAATAGTTAAACTGCATGTGTCAGTTGGTTATATTTTCATATTCAAATAAGAGGACCTATCTGTGATAGGGAACAGGTAAAAAGAAAAAAACATACAATGTTCAATGTTCAACAACAATAACAACAACAGCTGCAGCAGCAATAAATAAATAAATAAATAAATAAATAAATAAATAAATAAATAAATAAATAAATGTTATACTATTTTCATTCTAAGAATTTATTCAGATGTTACTCATGGTGTTCTGGAAAACACTATTAAACTTTTCTTCTTTCTTTTACTATTTCTTTTTCTACTGTTCTTTCTACTGTTCTTCCTACAATATCCTCCCATTTATCCTTGCGTCTAAATATGATAACCATTCAGTGGACCTAGTGGCATGCATCCCACTGCCCAAGAGACCTACAGATGGGATGAAAAAGCAAGTGAGATAGAAAAGCAGCAGGAATCACTTAATGAGGATAGGTAGCAGAAGGTCAGGACTCTCTAATGAAAAAAAAGTTTTCCACCACAAAGAAATCTAAAGGAGAATTAGGAACAAAACTGGCATGAAATCTCTTCAAAAGAAATCACCTGTGATTGTAATTAAACTTAGTTTCCACTCACATGGAATATTCAATCTTTATTTTTTAAAAAATTCCCAAGCATATTTAATATATCAATGTAAACACCCTTCCATGCTGAATGTAGCAAAAATGCCCCACATTTATAAATGAAACTGTAGCTGCAATAAATCAACTCTGATTCATGAAAACAAGCACTAAAATGCTTATAATATCTGCTTTGGGGAAATTCATAGTAATTTGCTTGAGATTAAAATCTAATGAGCCAAAAAAGAGTTCCAGGTCATTATGTTAGAACAGTTATGATTAGAACATTTTCTTTTCTTTTTAGATCCAGGGTTTTGAGAAAGGGGAGGGGGGAGCAAAGAGAGTAATACCCACAATTCTAAGATACCAAAATTTAAACAGGAAAGCTCAAGTTGTTGTGAATTTAAAACTGCTCTCCCCTTTTCAAAAATAAACTTAACAGGGGAAATCTGCATTAGTTCTAATCCTAGAAAATGAAGTGGTCTCCCATAGGCATCTGTGAAGGTAGCAGGGGCATGTCTCTCCATCATTGGTGCAGAATTTGTGACATTTGTGTAATTAAATCATGACCCATCTGACACCATCACTGAAATCAAGACATGTGCAGTGATATTTGGGGAAAAAATTCAAATAAAATGTATATATGCACAGTAGATTGAAAGCTATTAATCTGATCTGTTTAAATTAAAATTAATTTAAAAAATAGGTTAATCATGTTATTTGAAATTAGAGAGCAACAATACGTTTGGATTCATGAAAAAAGAAGTAATGAACGGGCTTCCTTTTTTTTTTCATGTTTATGAGGCCCTATTGGCTATAACTGAAGAGTGGGCATTGAACCAGGCTAAAGTTCCCATTCAGTAGCATTGACTAGATAGAAAAGATTTTCAATTAACAAAGATTTTCAATTAACAAAGATTTTCAATTAACAGGTGCACAGTTGAAAATTTTGAATTCTCTTCATTTTAGAGAATCTTCCTCTCTAGAAGGCTTCAGTTCCCATCTTTCTCTCCAAAAGATCTGCTACACAATACATATTTTCAATGCACATATCTCTAACATATAGTTCTTGTATTTATGTGTCATGCCTCCTATATTATTTACAAGAATGTGTGAAAGGTATCTAAACTTTCTCCATTCTAATGTAGAGCAAATACCTACATTTATTACAAAATCGTGCAATATAAAAAGTTCTTTGTCTAGTATAGTCATAATTATGGCATCTTACCTTTGAAGAATCTTGTGATTATAAACATATAGTTTGGTGTCAGGAAATGCTTTAATGTTATAGGTACATGAACATGTTTTCATAATACAGCTCCATTTGGCACAGCTGGACTCAAATGCAGCTCACCCATATATATTCTAGAACAAGCAAGCATCATCATTAGAATTCTGCACTGCTACCATCAATTCAACCTTCTGAGTATTTTCTAAGGTGGAAAGTGTGGAAAATTCTCACTTTCAAGGATCTTCTCAATGCTGTATGGATGTCTGGATATATTAAATACCAAGCTGTTCTCTTCAATGCACTGAATATCTCCTTAACTGTTAAGGTCAGTTGCTATGGAAAGTCTCTCAAACAGAAGCAAGGTAAAATGACTGTGGATAATATTGTGTCTTGGCACGCTACCCTTCCAAGTCCTGAAAGAAACCCCATCTCTTCTAAACAGAAAAACAAAACCAATAGTTTTGATTCAAGTTATATTTTTAGACGCCAGGGAATAGGACTATGGTGATTTTCAAGCATCCTTTGAAGTGCTTATTTTCTTTTCTTCTCTTGCTTCAGCCTCTGCATGCTTTGTTGTCTGAAAATGAGCCATTCATATGAATGACTTAAAGACTGGAAGAAATAGCACACTGGCACATGCTGATATTGGCAAAACTTATGAGCAGCTCTTGAGATGTGCCTGTAATCTTTGCTTCTGTGAAAGAAAAACCAAGATGTACATTTGGACATACTTTCATAGCCTCTTCATTAAATGAACATTGGCATTGGAACAGAAGTATTTTTACATTTTTGCATTCAGAAGCAGGCTCTGTTAATTCTGGAAGGGCCACTTTAAATATGCACGGATTGGTTTCAGTTTAATATGCATGCTACTTTTCCACAATAAACTCACAGTGTCTGAAATGAAGATTAATTTATCAAAATACATAGCTTTATGGAAGAAAAAAGTATACAAAATAAGTTCAAGTGATCAACCATCAAAAAGGTTATTGGGTGACTGAAAAAAAGATCCTATGAAACAGACTGGAGGATTCAAATATATTGATCCTTAAAAATTGACAGCCGAGGGTGTTTGGGACATCATTGGTCTCATGCAAGTTAGAAATGGACAATAACATTGGTCTATCTAAGGGCCTGCCTTAGATAGAATTATCTTCCCATAGAGACTAATTCAATGCCTAAGGAACCTCAAAGATAACTCAGAAAACAGTGCATTCTTGTTAATATTCTGCACCAAAATGAAGGAGACTTTGTTTCTGATGCTAGAAGCTTTTGCAGTAGTTCTAATAGGAGATATAAATCTGATACAGAATTTCAGCATTTCCTCCAATCCTCTTTTGAATCATCCAAGATGGTGTCACAATTCCATAAGTGAAATTTCAATTAAGTGAAGCAAAGTTTCTTTTCATCCATTTTGAATTTCCCAGATTTCAACTACAGAAATGAATATATGTTTCTAATATTTTTTAAAATGGAAATAAATTGCCCATCTATACATATCCACAGAAAACCCAATGGCTTCCTAATTTAGACATTTGGCACAGCACTAAAATTGCTCAAAGCCAGGCAAATGCCTCTATTTTATTCCCTCAATCCACTCTTATTTCAGATGTATGTATGTGTATTGTATATTATTTTCTTCTTTCTGGGTTATCCTGGAGAAAATAGAAGAATGTAATAAAAGAGATTCATTAATAGAAGGCATGCTGGATTAATGCCAAAGGAATTAATAGAGAATTGAACTGCTGGAGAATAGGCATTAATGAGATTCTTTATGTCTTTGGTACTGATTCATGCTTTCCTCCACCTGCTCACTTGTTTTCCTGTTACCAAGTATATATGTACAAGGAACAGACACCAAAACATACAGGGAATGGATGCAGGACAGAAATACAAATGTGTTGCAAGAAGATATGAATCATGTTCCACAGTGGCATCACCTCTTGTAATCTTAATCCATCTTGGGGCCTTTAAAGAAGGCCCTGGTTTGCCCCTCCTTAAAAAGTTGTTACTTGATCCCACCTGCTTGAACAATTTTTGCCCTGGTTCCAATCTTCCCTTCTTAGGGAATGTTGGAAAAGGTTCTTGTCTGGTAGCCTCAAAGAATCCTGGATGAAACTGATTATCTGGACCACTTTCAGATAGGATTTAGGTTTGATTATAGCATGAAAATGGCATTGGTTGTGCTTGATGATTTCTATTGACAACAAGAGGAGGGTAGAACAACCATCCTTGTTCTTCTTGACCTTTCAGCCACCTTCAATACCATTCACCAAGGTATCCTTTTGGGCCAGTTATGGAGGCTAGGGCTGGGTGGCAGTCTTGCACTGATTCTGGTCCATTCTCCAAGGCCAGTTCCAATTGTATTGATAGGGAGTGAAAGAAACTGTGATGACTCAGGGCGTGGCACAAAGGCAACACAGCCAAAGAACAAGCGTGAACCCCTTTATTAGCTCTAACTTTCCCTGCAAACTTCTAGCAGCTGTTGGCTGAAAACACTCCAATCCAAAACGCATGCAGGAAAACTCTCCAGATATGAATTCAACCAGGCAAAGTAGTCTGACAGTCCAGATAAGGGGAAGCAGGAAAACGTCCAGATATGACTTCAACCAGACAATTAATCCAGCAGGCAAGGTAAGTATCTGAGCAGTAAATTAGACCAATTGGAAGAATACCAAGATTCAGATAACACAAACTGCATTCAAACTTTGTTTCCATCAACCGCCCCACAGTTTGCCCCCATTATTTTTTTTATATAGAAAAAGTTTTATTGGTTTCAGATATAAAGTACATTGTTTACAATATGTTGAATTTTCTTATATC
>JAOYMU010000001.1:88688564-88701891 GCA_025802295.1 Psammodynastes pulverulentus | reverse complement strand
AGCTGGCTGGGGAATTCTGGGAGTAGAAGTCCACAAGTCTTAAAGTTGACAAGTTTGGACATCCCTGCTATACAGTGTAATGTCAGAAAATATGTCTTAAATCATGAGGTTCTTGTTTGAATTTAAGGAGCTTGTCCCAAAGCAAACAAATCTGAGATTAGATAAACTGAAAGGAGGAAAAATGTAAATTCCGCTGAAACAATTCAAACAGGTTTAAGGTATGCTTTCTTGACAAAGCTATAAATTACCTTATGTCCTCAGTTAAAGGGAAGAAACAATACCAGGAAAATGGCAAAAAGAATGCCTTATATGTGCATTAAGATAATGAATTCATGAGTGCTTTAAGTTATACTTAAACTCATACACTATTAATGTTAAATAAGAGGGGAGAGCATTTGAAAAACAGTCTTAATCTGGACTCCAGATTAAGAACCTCCGTTCTATAGTTCTCTAACTTTTCATTAATAATTATTCTATATTTGCTTAAGCCATTGATAACATTCACATGCATATCCTTATTTTTAATTTTATTTTTTTATTCTCAAGAAGGATTCTTATGGTGTCGATATACGGTGCCTTTTTTCTGGGTCATATCTGTATTGTAACAATGATTGTTTCTAACAATGATTGTTTCTGTATCTCTTAACGATTCTAATATCATCTTCGAATTAAATATATGTACAATTGGAATGGAAGTTTGTCACCTTGTTATTGTGCACTTCTACTGCTTGTATTTCATCCAAATCATATCATTTATAGTATATTGACAATGCTGCCTTTTATTGCTGTCAATTCTTCAGATTCTGTATTGCTAAGGAACAGCTACCTGAATTCTCTACCATCTCAAATTTCACTAAAAGTACTGACACTTAAGAATCTGATTATAGACCATGTTATTATGGGTGGCACCTGGTATTATGGAAGACAAGCTCCTTGGAAATGCAAAAAGTACCTTAAAAACATGCAATGCTAGCAGTTACAATTTTTTTGATAAAAAACACAGTGGTACTTGAGTTTCTGATGACTGTCTCCTTAATGGTGAGAGCCAATTTAGTATTGTGTTAAGGTACCAAACTAAAAACTGGGAGACTTAGTCCTAGTACCACCTTGTGCACAAAACCATTGGGTGTTCTTGCTCCAGTCCATCTCTCTCAGCCCTAGGAAAGGGGCAATGACTAATCACTTCCACAATACATTGTCAAGAAAACTGTAAGGACATGTCAAGGCAGTCACCAAGAGTTAAAATTGACTCAAAGGCACACACCCAAATCTCCATATATTTGCAGTAGAGATATAAAACAAATGCACAAGGTTTGTTTAAATAGGTAGATGTTTATAACTTATTGAAGAAAATATTAGCATCAAATCAACACTTATTAAATTACAACTAGATTAGAACATTCAGAAAACAATATATGGCTATGATAGCAATAGCACAGATTTATGTAGCACTTCACAATTCTTTACAGCCTTCTCTAAGCAGTTTACAGAGCCAGCATATTGCCCCCAACAATCTGGTTCCTCATTTTACTGACCTCGGAAAGATGGAAGGATGAGTCAGCCTGGAGCCAGTGAGACTCAAACTGCCGAACTGCTGGCTGTCAGCAGTCCGAGTCTCACTGCAGTCTGCAGTCAGCAGAATTAGCTGAAATTTTGAATGAAAAAGAATCCATGTTTATCCCTTTCCCTCTAATGAAAGCAGTCGAAAATCAGTCAGAGGTGTTATGGCAGTTAATATCAGCTTGTGCTTGATGTTATGATTTGGATGCATTGCATTTTGGTTCAATCTATATAGCATCACAAATTTAAAGCAAAAAAATGGACAAGGGGTTACATTCTGATGCTCCTGAACTCCAGCTTTCAGCCAATGTGACCAACATCTAGTCCAGCAGATATGAGCAACATAACATCTAACCCATTGCAGGTTCTAATTTCATTCTTAAATAATTCAAGATAGCCAAACTGGAGGAAATACTGTATGGGACATCCAAGCAACCTTCCCAGCATTCCAGATGTGTTGGGACATCAAGGACAAGGGAAATTCTGGGGATGGCATTCCCGGTACATCTGGAGAAAGCTATTTCTAGACACAGGTCACTGATATTTCTTGCCAGTTGTATCATGGAACACTTTGGATCAGATTTGATGTAAAGCAGCCTTCTGTAATATTCTATCTTCATTTTTCAATGTCAGCAGAGTAATAAAAATGTGTAAATCAGCTATTTCTCTTCTTGTAGAGCTATACAATGTTATTATTGATCACTCAAACAGAGACATTTTTGGGATTTGAACTATACAAGTTTACTGTGTGGATTATTTCTTAAGGTTCATTTAATCCAGGCTGAAAAGTAAGAAGTCATCCTTAATAAAGAATTATATTGTTTTGTCCCTATCTATTGAATATTTATTTAGAATGCCTCCCTGGTGCATATGTTTTTTCATGTGTATGTTATGAGTAAAGCATTTTAAATATTTTCAGCCAGCCTTTATGTTTTTTTTAAAAAGGCCCTGCTTCTTTCTAGCCTCAGTATTATATTTGATTGATGCCTCTTTTGTGCCTGCAAAATGGAAAGCGTATTTTTCTTTGTCATTTTATTATTGTAATCTGTTGCACTGCTAGAATCTAATACTAGAGAATTGCATACTGTAATGCTTTACATTTTGAAAGGCAACCAGTATGCGCTTTCTTTCTTTCTTTCTTTTTTTGCTTTACATTCATATTCATTCTGGTGAAAAATGTCAGACTGATCCCCAGCGTTTCATTTCCAAGGACAATTATTAGTCACAGTTCTACTCATGTTGACTGTCCAATCCATATCTTAGCCAGCCCTTATTTCTGCAAACCCATTGCCCCTTCCTTAGCTAAGAAGTTTTTGTTCTATCCAACCATAGTTCAGTCTGTCATAAAAAAAAATAACAGAATAAGAGAGTTGGAAAGGACCTGGAGGTACAGAATCCCTTAGAACAGGGCTGTCAAACTCCTGGCCCATGGGCCGGATGCATCATGTGCTGGCCACACCCATGCCCGGTTTAGCGAAAGGGGAAAAAGTCCCGATACGTCATGTGACACCACCGTGATAATGTGAGTTTGACACCCCTGCCTTAGAAGAAACAGAATTGGCTGTATGTGGGATATGTATAAGTATTATCTTTTAATGATCATCCACTTTGATTATAAACTGGCTTATTCCAAAGCCAGTTGCTGTTGATAATTAAAGCCCTGCATAGCCTCCTATTGGCATTACCTCTGGCAAAGGATAACACCAGAGTGGGAAGAAGAAGGCAGGTTTATCTCGAAATGGGAGCCATTTCAGCAGAGCATAGAAACGGAGGGGAAGCAGAACCATTTGTGATGTATAGCACCTTCTGACATCATCCAGTTCTTGAGGCAATGTAAAACCAATTAGGTGACTTTAATTAGATATCTGCTTCATTCAGGCTGGTTTCTTCGACTGAGTTTCTCCACATCTCAGTCTTTCACTTGATTTTTTTAAAAAAGAGAAAAAGATAAAGCCACACTTTTACTCTTTCATTATTCAATTTTATTTTTTAAAAAGAGGGATGCATGGCAAGGACTAGTGACCATCGGGGAAGGGGCATTTCTGTCACAATACACAGCAGCTAATTGGAGTAGAGTTATTTGCATAGAATGAAATGAAGCTGATCAGGTGAACCAAGTAAAAAAAAATACTACTTTTTACATGTAGCAGAAACAGAAAAGTAGATTTTGCCTTTTGAATGAATTGGATCAAGGTGGATGACTATGTTGTGCATTTTGTCCTCTGGAAATGCCCTGTGGCCATTCTATGTTTTGAGCAAGCAGATCATATGGATCAGCCTTTCCTTTAGAGCTGTTCCCTAACAGCAGCCATTTTGAAATATTTCCATCCATACTGACCATACATTCAGAGAAGTGTTTTTGAGAATATTTATTCCCCCTTCCTCTCTAGACAGGCTGAATGGCTGATTGGTGAGGTGGATGTGACAAAAACTGCATCACAATCTTGCCACATGAACTCCATGTCTAGTGCACTTGCATATGACACACTGCAAGCACAAAAGGGCCCAGGTCACATACTGACATCATGACACCTATTTTGTTATTTGGTTACCAGCTATGGTAATCTCTGTCCCCATCTTTGTTGTTTTGTGACTGGCTATGGACATCTTTGTTCCCATCTTTGTTGCTTTCTAAACCACTTCTTTAGATGGCAACCTGATGGCCAGTTTGTTGTATTAGTAACTTTTAAAAGCCATCTTAGCAGGTTTTTTCTAAGCTAAAGTATAGATAAATCTGTTTCAAATTAATGAATTTGAATTAATTTAATTAAATCTCCCCAGCCACCAAGTTGATTACTTTGCTTATTGATTTATATTTTTCAAATGGCCCTGTTTCTCCATTCAGTGAATCTTTCTGCAATCCATTTCTATATAAAAGTGGAAATGATATCCCATTCATTCTTTGTCTATTACTTCGCCATTATGCATTGCTTACTTTCCTTTTGTTGCTCTTAAGAGAGGACCAAAAATGAGCATGGCTTCTGGATCATGGTATTAAATAGTGATCTTCATCCTCCCTTGCCCTTCTTATATTTTTTTTAGAAGATCTGAAAAACTATTTCTTGTCTAACTGGTTTGGCTAAACTGAATTCCTTTTTTATTTAATTTGCATATTTTTTTCTTTATGTTTTCCATGTACTTTTCTTTTATCTCCTCCCATTCTCTCACTAGCCTCTAGGAAGAAATATAGCGTTGTTCTTTTATTTTTAAAAAAAAGAATTTCTGTATATTAGTTTGATATTTGCTTGATTTTGATATATGACTTTGCTTGAAAACTATTTTCGGTGGATTGTTATCATGAAAAACAAAATATAAATAATTGTCATAAATGCATACAATATTTAAGATTATCTGTTCATCTTCATTTTTATGTCTGTCTCTATTGTAATCTTTCTGCCATAAGCCGCCTTGAGCATTATTTATGATTCCAAGGGTGCCATTCATATCTCATAAATAAATAATTTTCCATTGGAAAAAATGTACCAGTGTACACAAGTATTGTACATAGGAGACAGATGTCTTTTACACTTTTTAAAAGTGACACCAGTACCATTCAGGAAGTAATGCTGTTACAATTTTTACAAACTGGAAAAACTATAAATTTCATGAATCAGTCCTTGATTTCATTGAAACTAAGACGTTTAAGAGTGATTGATAAAAAGAGCTGCAAGGATGATAAAGAGTGTAAAAAAAGCTATGTCTGAATTACTAAAGAAATTGACTTTCAACTAATGCTACTGTCTAGGAGTATAAGAAATCCTTTGAATTGTTTCGTATATACTCTGAGATTTATATGATTCTCAGAAGTAGTTGTGGCCAAGGTGTACCACAACTTGATTTAAAACATATTTTAAATTTATTGGCAAGTAAGCAATCCAATAAGCCTATTACACAGTGCATATTTATACAGAAGTAAGTCTGTTATTTTCAATGGGATGTTTGATGTAATCCCAGCTGAAATTGTTCTGACTTAAGGGAATTAGATAGAGACAAAAACTGCAGCTATGTTGAAAGAGCTTTAAAATGGCTCATTTCTACCAAAAGAAGAAAAAGAAATCAGAAGAAAAAGAAAAAAAAAGAAAGAAAAAAAGAAAAAAAGAAAAAAAAACAGCAGCAGAGAAGGAAGAGACAAATTACAGTATCCCTCAACCAAATTTTAATCATCCTAGAAATACCAATTTAGTATCAGCAAAAAATTAGATCTAAGTAATCTCCAATATGAATAAAGGTGAATATACGTGTCCCAGGATAATGTTGCAGGATCAGAGGTGGCATTCAGCAGGTTCTGACCAGTTCTGGAGAACCGGTAGCGAAAATTTTGAGTAGTTTGGAGAACCAGCAAATACCACCTCTGACTGGTCCCACCCCCATCTATTCTCTGCCTCCCAAGTCCCAGTTAATCAGCTGGGTCTTCTTTTGTTGCCTTGCACAGGAGAACAGAGCTGGAAAGCAGGTTAATGGGATGGGTGGGAATGGAGATTTTGCACTATCCTTCCCCTAGAGTGGGGTGGGAATGGTGATTTTACAGTATCCTTCCCCTGCCACGCCCACTAAGTCACACCCACCAAGTCACACCACACCAAGCCATGCCCACAGAACCAGTAGTAAAAAAATGTGAATCCCACCATTGTGCAGGATCCAATCTGGGTCAGCCACTAGGACTAGAGATTTAGTCTTCTAAGGCTTCGAACTTGTGCTGGAGCCCATCCTCAGGTAATTTCTCTCTAGCAAAGTGTGCGTTTTGGGCTATTCTCTGTGTTGTATTTATATGTTAATTAGAGTGTTAATGGATGGCTACTTGAAATGGAGATGAGCATCACTCCTTATAGTCAGAAAATGACTAGTAGAGTAAAATCTGTAGGGACTCCTTTTACCTTTTTTCCTATATCCTATAGAATTAAGTAATAGAGTCTAACTTGAAGCCTAAATTGCAATGAGAGCTTTACTAAAAGTATACTTAAGGAGTTTTTCATATCTATTCAAATGAGTGACATTAATGGAACATATCGCAGTATTAAAAGCCTAAGAAAAAATAGGAAGAGAAATTACTAAAAAACAAGAAATCGTTTAAAAGATAGTAAAAGAGCCTTTTAAAAAACCATGAAGAAACTCTAAGAGAATTAGATACAATTATTTAGGCCCAAACCCAGTAAAACTATAATGAACCATTTCTAAATATTTAAAAGAATATCAAGACTACAGCGATTGTTCTTATGCATATTACAGTACTGTTAAGTCACTCACTGTAATATTAATTTCAAAGGTTTCTAAAGGTGCAGCCCTAAGCATATTTATTTAAACATTTCCAAGAATATAAAAGTGCATAATTTAAAGACTGTTGTGTTCACTTTTCCTAAGGGATAAAAAAAAATGCATTATGATACATATGTTTCACATTCTTTGATTTAAGATTTCAAAAAAATACTAATTCTTTATCCTGTCAATGAGGCACAAAATAAATAAATATATTCCTTAATGAATGTTTGCTGGGTGACAGATGAAAAATGTTCTGTTTTTAAAAAGTAGCTATTTATTGATACTCAATTAAATGAAACAAAACCAAGTGTCTACCTGTGAAAAACAATACTTCACAACATCTATTACTTTCCAAATGTTTATACAAAATAAATCATAAGCCTTCTCGAGCAGAACTTGCTGGCACACAAAATTGCTAATCCAATATCTTTTTTCCACGCACTGCAGTGGAAGGGAGATGGGTGGCCCAAGAGTAGTTATTTTTATTTTCATAGCTATGGCAAAGTTATAGGATCTCTCATATGACAGAATACATTTCCTCCTACAGATAGTCTTCAATTTACAACGGCTCATTTAGAGAGTGTTTGAACTTACAACGGCACTGAAAAAAGTGACTTATGACCATTTTTAATGCAACCATTGCAGCATCCCCATAGTAACATTATCAAAATTCAGACACTTGGTAACTGGCATGTATTTATGATGGCTGCAGTGTCCTCAGGGTCACATGATCACCTTTTGCAAACTTCTGACAAGTGAAGTTAATGGAGAAGTCAGATGCACTTAACAACTGTGGTACCAACATAACTGCAGTTAACTATGTCAAAAAAGGTCGTAAAATAGGACAAAACTCATTTAACAATTGTCTTGCTTAGCAGTGGAAATTTGGGGCTCAATAGTGATTATAAGTCAAAAACTACCGGTAGTGGCATCCATCAAGTTTAAAAAGCAAAACAAAAGCAACATCCTTCGTATGTAGATATGATTTCGATGCATGTACAAAAGAAGTAGGATTTCAATATTTTTTTGACGCCTTGAATATACAGCGTGTTGGATATTAAATACCTAACTGTGACTAATTTAGAGATGGGATTCTACCAATTCTGCCCAGTTCAGCCATACCGGTAGCTCCGAAGAGCAGCTGAGAGGGAACCTGTTTGCTCTGACGATCATCTGTTTGGCCCACCCCGGCTCTAGGCTGTCCTTTATTTCCTGCTTTTGCCCCCTCAGCTGCTTTGTACGGCACAGCTGAGTGCCGCGCGGCAGCTGTCTGACACAGGGCTTGCAGGAGAAGCTGATTAACAAATGCTGCACAATCACGTGAAGCTTGACATTTTTACAAAGTGTGAACTGCTCTTGGCTGAACACCCAGAAAGGAAAAAAGCCCCCAAAAGGTTTATTATTCTAGTCTTTCTGACGTAATTGGGGTGCGAGCTCACCAAACTGGTTATAACACTGGTTAAATCCCACTCCTGGCTTCCCCAGAATTATCACATTTCTTAGTTCCAAATTCATTTGACATAAGTATGGGGAAAGGTGATTAAAGCTCTTTTTTTCTTTTTTCTTCTTCTTTTATTTTGTTCCCATCCAAATTGTCATTTCTGCCATCTTGAAACCTTTTTTTAAACTGCCCAATGTTCCTGGGAGTTGAGTGGCATACAAATTTAATAAATTATTAAATTATTATTACCTCGAATTATCTTTGAAAGGTGAGAGCAACCTTGGGTGTTTGTGATTTGGACAGTTCCTCCCACCTGGCTGTTTTATCAGATCTTAAAAATTAATAAGAAATATTGAAAATGGTAGAAAGATTGCCAAATCTCATGAGCTTGTAGCGTTCTCATCTGAAACGTTGTGATATTTCAATTCTCACTGGCTCAGAATTGACTCAGCTCTCCATCCTTCTGAGATCAGTAAAATGGGGGCCCAAATTGTTGGGGGGCAATATGTAAACTGCTTAGAGAGGGCCGTAAATCAATGTGAAATGGTATATAAGTCTAAGTGCTATTGCTATTGTGAAAACATGGGTTAATTATCATTGCATGAAGCTGAAATGAGATCCAGAATAATAAAATATATCATTTGTAAAGTTAGTAGAATAAATTATGTTTCAACTCCTCCCAAAATATACTCTTATCCTAACGGAACTTCAATTCATATTTTTTTTATCCTAGTGTAAAATGCAACAATATTGAATGAGCCTATATTATGGTTAGAATCAAAGGGAAGTTAATTACCCCAAACTCTGCAAGAACTCAATTTTATCACCAACAAGTCAAGTGCATCAATCAGATACGACTTTTCAAAATGCGGATCTTGATCCCAGTTATCTGTTTTGCAATTATCCCTATTTCCAAAGACTGCAATTATGCACTGAAGAAATTACAATCTGTATGAGTGGATAATAGGAACATGACAGGAAAGTGAAATTATCTTTGTGTACTCCATTACTCTGATTTAGCACACATACACCTTGTTTTGGCATGCACAATATATGTTAAAGGACATGCCATAATTTATTGAACAACAGACTCACTTGTCAAGAGGATGTTTGTGCAACAAAGATATAGTGAACTATGGTTTGCAAGTTCATTATGTAATTATTAAGTACAGATAAGTACATTAATTAAATACAAATTAAGGGAGGACAGAAAGATGAAATACAAGTTATTCAAAACTTGCTAATAGTCTGAGGTTCAAGAGCTGTTTAGTAATGTCAGCAATTATATTGGGAAGGTGTGTACAGTGCCACCACTTTCTCTTCCCCTACCTGCTTCTCATTTTTGCCCTCTTATCTAACAGCTGTTACCCAAGGCAGACTACATAATAACATTCTTTTTCCCAGCACTGTCAGTTTCTTCTTCCCAAGCTGCCTTTTCTGCTTCTCCATGAGCAAACATGCTAGCTTCTATTTACATTTTATGTTGCATCCTTTAATCTTCTTAAAGTTGGAGGAGGATGAGGAGGGGGGGGAGAAAGAGAAGGAGAAGATTTGCTATCAATTAGGTATTAGCAGGTACATGGTGGCTCAGTGGCTAAGACGCTGAGCTTGTTGATCGAAAGGTCGGCAGTTCAGCAGTTCGAATCCCTAGTGCCGCTTAATGGGGTGAGCTCCTGTTACTTGTCCCAGCTTCTGTCAACCTAGCAGTTCAAAAGCACGTAAAAAAATGCAAGTAGAAAAATAGGGACCACCTTTGGTGGGAAGGTAACAGTGTTCCGTACACCTTTGATGTTTAGTCATGCTGGCCACATGACCACGGAGATGTCTTCAGACAGCACTGGCTCTTCGGCTTTGAAACTGAGATGAGCACCATCCCCTAGAGTTGGGAATGACTAGCACATATGTGCAAGGGGAACCTTTACCTTTACCTTAGGTATTAGCAACCACATAGGTTGACCCTTTCCAGATGATGTGATTCCAATCATGTCTCCACACAGTGCATCCACTACCACTGTAATCAACCACCTTGTTGCTAGTCTTTCTCCTCTTCCCTTTCCTTCAATCTTTTTCAGCATTGTTAATGTCTCAAAACAGTTAGGTCTTTGCATAATGATAATAATAAATTTGCCCCTCTTTGTTCTGCACATAGTCCTGGATAATTTGAGACCTCTATGCTTGGGGGGGTGGAGATATTCTTTTTTGATGACAGATTACAAAAAAATCAATATTCTTATTACCAATAAAACATCCAAGTAGCAAAGTATAGTTATAATTAAAAGTTGGGCATAACCAATCAAATGCATTGATAAATATGAATTAAATATTTTTCCAACTATAGAGCAATTTGATTTCTCCATAGCTGACTAGTCCTATTTAGCTTCTGCTTTGTCACAATTTCACCTACAGATGCATTAAATAGCAATACTGTCATTCAGTGTTTTGTACTTTCCCTTTTATTTTGTATTTCTTATATTTCATTGTGCCAAAATTACTCTGAATTATTTTTATGTAAACAAAATGTATTTGGAAAATTCATAGGGCAAAGTATGTAAAATAATGCAAAGTGGAACTACAATGTTGGATATGGTTGGCTTCATAAACACTCAACTCTATGTGCACTAACCTTCAAGCATCAGATACACAATTGCAGATTATTTACCACTTAGTCTTCAGGCCATCTCAGCCAGCTCTAAGAGGCAAACTCAATTTTTGTAAGAAAGATTTAAACAACACACAAAAATGATAATACAATTTCAAAAGCACCATGAAAACAATCTGTCATATTACAATCATCATGTGCATGTACACATCTCCAATTCAGTCCCAAAAGACTTACTGAAGGTAAGGCCTATCTGAAGCACACTTCTCTTTGTCTTATAATTGTATGGATTTAGAATTAACAGTCATTATCCAATGACTTGTCTCAGAGTATGAATTTAATTACTGTTTCCAAAACTGAGAGCAAAGTACAGATATTGCCATTTTGAAAAGGAAGATTTTTATGGATTTGAAAGTAATAAAGATTCCTATATCCCTAAGGTAGCATTCCAGAGACTTTAGAATTAGTCATATTTCTCTGGCTGAAATCAAAGATAGGACCAGGTGCTCTATCTCAGAGTAGAAATTACAGTGTCAGATTTCTTCTGCCACTTCTCCAGCAGCCTTCAAAGCTACCTCTTTATCAAAATAAGAAACTCCAATAACGTAGTTAATAAAGGGTCCAACATGCTGTATGACTGTTTAGCCCTTCTCTTGCGGTAATCAATACTATCACAAGAGAAGGGTAATTGTAAGGCAGCATTATAGGAGGACTATTTGAAACTATAGTTCTGAAATAAGATGTTTTGTATAAACCCCAAAGGTAAGTCAACTGTGGGTCCTTGAGCATCCCATTCAGTTCTTTGTTGACCATATGCTCCATTCCAAAACTAAAATTTAGGGCCTGGCAGTGTGAAACGTGCTTCCCAAACACAAAATGTATGTGATGGGCAATCCACACTCCATATTTCTGCCCTGAACCATGATAAAGAAGTCAATGATATCATGAAATCTTACTCCTAGTATGAGGATTCATTGGACAAAATGGATGATACTGCAAAAGATGGCTCTTGAAATTGTTAGTATGTGTTACCCGATCCATAAATAAGGATCCATGAATGGATTAAGCTTGTTATATAAGATTCATATTCTTTCAACTCTAAAACTAGTCCTATTAAGAAATATAAGTCCATAACATAACATATTTCAAATAAACATGAAAGGGTTTCTGAGCACACAACATTATATGTCTAGCATTGACACTTAAACATATGGAGAAAAGTCAGCAAATCTCATCACAATTGAATTGAATTTAAAAACTGAATCTTCTAAATTATAAATAAACTAGAGTTATATTTAAAAAAAAGTTTAATGAAAAGAGTTGAATGTTAGGCCTTAGCAAACAATAAATGTTTTCCCAGTGTGGTAAATGACTTTCAGAGTTGTTTGCTTGCTAATAAATCCTTATGGGAATTCAAGAAAGTGACCTCCATGGAACAAAAAAAAAATGTGTCCTGCTTTAAAAATAACCGAAGTGGAAAAAAAAATCAGGCTTTTCAACTTGAATGTATGAATATTAACTCTTTATGGAGTTAATAATCTAGCTTAGATTCCATCTTCAGAATAAGGATATTTAACATACACATTAAGTCTCTGAGTTTCAAGGCATTTTTGCAGTCTTCAAAACAATGAAGAAAGTTAGCATTGGCCAGTTATGCCTTTGAATTTAGCGATGTTTATCAACCATGACCTGTCATAATCATCATGTTTATGCAAAAGCCAGACACATTATTTTATTCAGTAGTCAAAGTTATTCATGGCTCATTGATACTGAAAATGCTTTCCCTATGGGCCAGGCTCAATCAAAGGTAGATTATGGAATTGAAATGTTTGGCAACTAAAGATTGTTGGTTTCCCACATGTGGTTTTGCCTGCACTGTGCTCAAATGTTTTTTTTTTCCCTCATTACAAGGTAAAATCTGTATCCTCATGTGTTACTGTAAAATATTTTTAAATGTCCTGTTTGCATGCCTTCCAACACAAATTGAAGGAGTCATAATAGCAGAATATATGAATTACCTTTCATTTTATGGACATGCCACATTTTGAGCTCATGGGTAAAATAGCTAAACTTAATATTGGGTTAAACTTTTTGTGCCCAAAGCTCATGAGAATTTAAACACAGGTTTGTACAGTATAGCAATCAGGCAACTATGCTATTTCAGCTTCTTAGCAGAAGAGGTTAATCACTATGGGGAGAAAAGGGTGGAGTATAATGTGATTATTTTATTTGAGTCAACAAGAAATACATAGCACTCACTGTTCAGTTGAAATTGATGTATTAGGGTATTTCCACATCATCACCTTTTTAACCCATCAAATCCTCAGAAACAGTTTGAAGAAAATCCATCTTGTTTTTACCATGAAAATTGAAAATACTGAGATTAATCCAAAATCACTTTTCCCACTTAGGTCTAGTATCTTGCATGGTCTCTAATCAGAAACAAAGACAACTCATGTTGGAAGGAAGGA
>JAOYMU010000001.1:88603029-88613667 GCA_025802295.1 Psammodynastes pulverulentus | reverse complement strand
GTTCTCACACCACGAGCCTTCTCACCGCGAGGGGTTCACCTCCTAAAGAATACTTTGGTGTCTGCGTATTCTTTTCCACGAGTTTGCCCACTGTAATGTGGTCTTAATCCCGGCGAAGCCCGGAAAGAAGCACCGCACTCTGTTTTACAATCTTGTTTGTCATGGTTGTTAAATAAAATGTGATGATTAAGCAAATCCAGTTCCTGAATTGACTTTGTCAGAAATTGGCTGGGAAAGTTGCAAATGGCAATTACATAATCCTGAGACACCACAACTGTCATAAATAAATGTCGTTTGCCAAATGCTTGAGTTTGGTCATGTGATCATGGAGATGCCGCAATGATCATAAGTGAGAGGACTGTTTGTAAGTCTCTTTTTAGTCAGTGCCACTGAAATTCAAACAATCACTAAATGAATCATAGTAAATCAAGGACTGTCTCAGTAATGCATCAATTGCACTGTTATTTTATTAATTTCTAATCAGATTCAAAATGCTAGGCTTAATCTTAAAATACATTTTCAACTTCAGAATACTTGAAGAATTATCTTCCTCTGCAGGTGCTGACATATACATAGGAAAGAAACATTAATGGATACCCCACCCTTTGAAGCAAGACAATCACTTAATGTGAAAAGGTAATATAGAAAGGTAACAAAAGATTCAGAATGACCAAAGCAGCAAACCACATTGATATAATGGCTGGATTTAGATAAATCATTAGGAATGAAACTCAGTTTAAGGTATACTATCTTTTTTTTTCTTGCTAGAGACAGTGTCCTAGCAATGGAGTCACCATTAGAAAGAGGTACAACACTTACCATATGATTCTTTCAATGTCAGGCAAAGATCTTCAAATATTCCTAATTTTGTACCTAATGATTTTTCTGTGCTGTTTGCTGTACAGTTGCTAAATTGTGCACAATTCTCCAAAACCAGCAGACCACAGCACACCAGGACCCCATCCTCCACTGTCTCACAGATGTCACCCAAACCCTTGTCCATTGCATCAGTGACAATATCTAACCATCTCATCCTCTGCCTTCCCTTTCTCCTTTTGCCTTCAACCTTTCCCAACATCAGGGTCTTTTCCAATAAGTCCTCTCTTCTCATTTGGTGGCCAATGTAACAAACCTTATGTATTAAAACAATATTCAAAACTTTTTAATCCTACCAATCTTTTGACTTTGTAGACCACCACTCTCTAACCTATATTTATTCATTTTTTTCACTGACTGTGTAAGAAATATATATGGAGTGTGTCTCTACCTAGTCATTATTCACAAAACCTGGTATAACTCTCAAACTTTGAAATTATGCATCCTTTCCTTCAGAGCCAAGAAATTCAATGCATTCAACCTTTAGGGTGTTCTATAATGACTTTGTGATTTTAGTACCATTATTGTGGTCTTTCTTACTACAGTAATGTCTGGTTCATACATGACAATGATAGTTGTATATACATTTCATTTGATAACGAGGCAATTTTGGGGCAACACATCTCTTCCACTATTTAATTATTTCACTTTGGAAATGGTTGATTATTTCACTTTGGAAATGGTTAACAAATGTAATTAGACTCTGGACTTTTTCTTCTGTAACCCCCAAGGGCACACAAGAACCATTCAAAAGCAGATTACCTGGTGAGCCTTATGCCTTAATTAAGTTATACTCAGGTGTTAAATATTAAATAGCCTGTAGTGTTTAAAGACTTTAATTGGTACACCATGGTGGAAAAAAATCCAGATTGCTACAAAATTAAAACCTAAAGAGTCTATGTGTCTTCTCCAGAAGTAGAGTTTTAGCCTACAATAGTGTTATTCTGAAACAGATTCCCTTGAATACTTGGGGATAAAAACTCAGGGAAAACATCTAATATTTAGGAAAAGGGCAATTTAAGGGCATTGTATTAATTTTGTAATCTATCTATTTATTATCTTCCTATCTATGGTCTATCTACTGTATCTAATTACTGTTTTTGTTTCCATTGGCTTCTGTTTCCATTAGCATATTTGCATATGGCTTCCTCTTGAAAATTCACCATTGCAGTCTTCAGAATCTGTACAGACTTTTATGGATACTCCTGTTAATCCGATTCCCACAACTGCCTCAACTCTTGCCTCTGCAGACAAGCCCTTGTAAATCTCTTCTTGTCAATGGATTTAGTTCACTGATTGTCTACCATGAGATACTTCATAAAACAACTCACAGAGGAATATAGCCTTCTGCCTGTCTTTTACTAAATAGGCTGTTACACTAGATAACCTTTTAATGATTGCATTCCATTTTAACCTGGCTCTAGAGACATTATCAAAGAAAGGAAAACTCCTGCCTTAATGTGATAAATTTTTCATACTGCATTTCAAGCAGGAAATTAGTAAGGGGTGATTATGAGACTTTGCCCCCTAAACTCTGGCACATCAATGCCCTACAAACATGGAAATTTGTATAGTATACCAGGAAAGGTTAGGTAGCCTGGGTTTGTGTGAAATTTAAACATTTAATTTTGTTCTTTTTTTCTCCTTATGTTCACATCACAAGTCATCTTATGAATGATCACAGTCAGAACCAAAAGTGAAAATTACATTCTCAGAACCTAACAAATTATCTAACAAGCTCCTAATGGCAGGAGAACAAAATTCTCTACACTAGAAAAATGTTGCAGGATCCAATCTGGGTTGGTAACCAGCATCAGAGGTTTAGTCTTCTGAGCTTTAGTACTCATGCCGGAGACCATCGTCAGGGAATGTATGTATGTATGTATGACATTTATATGGCTGTCCATCTTAAAAGCAATTTGAGGGCTTACATTGTAAAACAATCTAAAACAATATAAATAGTGTAAATCAATCAAATAATATAAAACTGAGATTAGAGAGAGATGGGCAATTCAGAAATGTTATTATCTAGAGTATAATGAAAACATGACAGAAGAGAAGTAAACATATACACTCAACCATGTAATTATACACAAATCTTCTACAGGAGTAATGCCATACCTCCTTAGTTCAGAAATGTGAAAATAAAAAATAAAATAAAACCAGAAGTAATAAAACTGGTCCCACTTGTCTAGTACATCCTTATTTTCATCCCACACCAATCTCACCCTCTCCTACTGCCTAATTGTTGTGCATTGCCCAGAATCGCTCTTGGTAGATGAGCAGCTGTACAACTTTGATTAATAAATAAAGAGCCAGGTTTTATGTGCTTTCAGGACTGACAGAAGGTTAGGGGCTTTTGGATCTCAGGGGGACAGTGTTCCATAGGGCAGGAGTTTCAAGAGAAAAATTATGGTTCTGAGGACCCACAAAATGGCAACGTTGAAGGAAAGAGACCTAGAGCACTCCTGGCCCCATCTGGTGCGATAGACAGATGTTCTCACTGAATGGTGGTCCTGAAGATAAACTGGTCCAGTGGCATGTAGGGTTTAAAAGTAATAACCAAGTAATAGCCTGAATTGCTCTGAGAAGTTTTCTGAGAGAATTTGTAGCTATTCCATAAAGATATGTGAAAAAACAATGAGGTGTGAATAGTGGTCCTTTTTTAATGGTTGTGTAAATATTTATCTCCAGTGTAAATATTCTCATGTTACTGATATTTTTGATGCAATGTACATGGGCACTTTTGTCGACAAGATTTCCTCAACTGAATGCTCACATAAAGGTGAATGAATAAATCATAAATGCCATCAATGTGAATAGATTGTATTCACTAGAATAGTTCTGAAAATAAATACAAACCTTGCTAGCCTTCAAATGGAGGTGAAAAATCACTGGGTTTTTTTCTTGGTTTTTGGAAGGAAAAAATATAGATGCCCTATTGAGTATGAGTGATACATAATTTAGAACAAAATAGAACATAATATCATTTTTATAATACGGTGGCTTATGAAACAATTCAAATCTGCCAGCTGATATATGCAAAAATATTTTGTCAGCTCTGGCTTCATTTCATTTCACACAGATTGATGTCATTATTATAATATAATGAAGAGACATAGTAATGTTGTAATATATATACATATATATAGAGAGATACATTTTTAATGCTACATTCCAAAGAACCCTAAGGTTTCTTGGACATTTAAGTGTGATCCATTCAACATTCCTGTATCTTAACTTTAGCAATAACAATTCATTATGTTTAAAATCTACTCATACAGCAGCCAGTTTCCTAAAATTCCTTGCCCTTTATGCTTTAAACACGTAATGAAGGATTGAAGATATTCTGTCCTGAGAGAGATTTGCAAGGTAGAAATCAAGTTATAGAAATTTATAACAGGAATAAAAGATACAAAGACATTGAATGAGTACTACAAGCAGGGCTTTTTTTGAGCCGGAGCTCGGCAGAACGCCGTTCCGGCACCTTTTCGGAGCACGTGTCACGTGACACGTGCTCCGTCCCCACCAATCGCGCGCTACCACTTCCGGGTTTTTTTAGCGCGATGGGGGGGGTGTGTGCGTTCCGGCACTTTTCGGCGCCGAAAAAAAGCCCTGACTACAAGAGAGAGAGGGTAAGAATAACCAGCTAACTACAAGTCTTTTTCCATTTGCAGCTAACTATGGCATGAATATTCCCTGCTAACTTTTTCTTCTGCCATATCCTCATGACATTTTATTTATTTCATGCCCAGATCATACCTGAGGCAGTTAAAAGTTGTTCTCATATTGCTAAAGAGAACTTTTTCCATTTAAGTAGTCTTACGATTCAGAAATATTGCTGTGTGCAGTTTGATGCATTGCAAGGCCCATCAATGTTGGTGTCAGTTGACTTCTAAATGTTCTCCTTCCACCACAACCACTAGTCAGAAAGATGTAACATATTGAAGGCCATGGGACTTGGTGGGTTGCAAAAGTCACCGAGGCCATTGCCATCCCATTCCTTTGAACATGGGTATAATATTTATGTGCATACTTTTGATGTACAGGGAGAAGACTTTGATCATGCAGTCAGAACCCCTATCTGGGCCTTTTATTACCTCCCTCCCCACCCCATAAACTTGACCTGTCTAGATCAGGAAATTACAGTCTTTGTGTAATTCTAAGAAAATCATAAGAAAGCCAGATATGTGAAATGTAATGAAATCATTTATTAGCTCATAGGCTATGCAGTATCTCAAGTTCAAGGACATGAAGTGCTTCAGAGGACATGAATATGTAGTACCATTCTTTGCATTTCCTTAAAACAATCTTTTCCCAGGATTTTATGGCAGCTAGGAATCTATCGAAAACCTTCAAAACTGAGTGACCTAGAAAAAAACTCCTTCCTTATTATTAATGATGCCTCAGCATCTTTAATAGGATTAGACACTTAACCATAATTATTTTACCTCCATGCTGGAATTATAATTGATTCTTTAATTTGGGGCTAACTAATGACAGTCCTTAAGAATCAATTGACATAAACTGGGCTACGGTTATTCTCATATTCTTTTATGATACCAAATCCAGAAAAATCTATTCTACCGAGAAAGAAACAAATAATCAATTATTTGTCATCCAACAGTTAGGTGCCTGACATCTTCAACTCATTCATTTTCCCTCTCAATGGTTCTTGGGGTGTGAAATTAATCTATATAATATTGCTTCCTTCAATGAAGCAGTGGGTTTTAAAGTAATTGGATTTTGTTATTGAGGTAAGATAACCAGGAGTTGTAGCCCTGTGTATTTAATATCCTCAGTTCTTCATAGAAAGACTGAGGATTTGGAAGGCTTGAGCTCATGCTATGCTTTCCCCCCATGCAATCTTAAGAGAGGAATGTCATTTACTGAGATATAGCAGTTCATCTTATGTGGTAGATATTGACTCCATTCAAATTGGCAAGCCTGCAGTGCCAATTTATTCCAAACTGACAACAAGGATGAACTGATACCTGAGCCACGAAAAGGCACCATATTGCATTTGCTAGATTATTTCACTCTCTCCATGAAATAATTATCAGAATTGTTTTCTGCATCAGCTAGCAGAGATCCATCCTCAGAGAAGCATGTCTCATTTAGTAGGTTGTCATACCTAAAAGGTAGGTTGTCATGGCTAAAATGTATCTTTTCTTTTTATGTACACTGAGAGCATATCCACCAATGACAAATTCCTTGTGTGTCCAATGACACTTGGCCAATAAAGAATTGAATTGAAAAGCATTGTATGATTTCACCAATCTCAGTTTGTTTCCTCGTCTACATCCAACACTATCGCTTTTTTCATGATATAGATTACTTTAGTTTAATTTAGTTTTTCAGTTTATGGAATCTAAGTTGGAGAAAGGAGATTCAACTTATGTACTTTTTAACAAACATTTTTGTATACACAATAGAGCAACTATAGTAAACTCTATGCATAATTTCATGACTAATGATTTTTTTATTTAACGTGGGGTTTAAAACATAAAGCTACCTTTAAAAAAACTCTATTTTCCTTCACTAAATAGCACAGTAATTTTAAGACTTCATTCCAATTCAAAACTTCTTTTAAAAGTATGATTTTGTAAAATTATGGTTATCTATTATGACAAGAGAAGCATAAAAAAAAGACAAGTCTAGACTTGTTCTGCTACTGGAAATATAGGAAACTATGTTGTAATAAACTCATTATCCATTGAGCTTAATATTGCCATCAGTGAGTGACAATTTAATATATGGTTTTAAATAGCACTATTTTGTACCATAGCTCAGAACACTCCTTCAAAAGTCATAATAGAGTTGAAATGATAGCCACCAATTAAACCCATCTTGTAGAATCATAAAACAGAAGGGACCTTGGAGATTGTTAAGTCCAACTGCATGCCAACTACTATAGCATTTCCAATAGAAGAGAATATTGAACTGTGGAGTCCTTGAAATGTCTGTAAGCAAAAACCAAGCTCAGAGAGCATCAAGAAATCAACTATAGCAATTACCAAGCTTATTTTCATAAATCATAGGCTATAACATTAACAGCTGTTCCCATGCTGACTTCTTCCTAACGTTATGGCAGTCAGTAAAATGTTGAAAAATGCAGCAGCTTCTGCCCTATTTGCCCTTTTGAATTTGCCACTACTTTGCATTCAAATGTAATGGACATGACTGCTGTTTTAAGAGGGTCAAACTATGAACTATGGCAAAAGATGGGCCTACTCACTCTGCGTGCTAAACAGTCTTAATTTTCAAAGTGTGAATTATTTGTGTATTTTTAATATTCATCTCCTTGAGTTTCTACTTGGGGAATACTTTGAGTGAGTTACAAGCAAAAGAAATTAAATGCTTTTTAATAATATAATGGAGATCACTAACACAAGGCAAAATAAAACCTGACAATTTTTTAAATTATTTTGCCTTTTTATTCATTTTTATATGAGTCATTTATCCTGTCCAAATGCATTTCAAGATTATTAATGATTATATTATTGTTAGCATACAGCATTGTTACAGCAGCCAAGAGACCACGATGCTATTGTAGAGTATTAATTTGGCATGCTAAGGAACCAGCCCTGTTATAGGACATGCTTGTATACTTCCAAGGTGTACCATAGGAGGGTGAGCTGGCTTCGCACCAGAAAGAAAGACGAAGGCTCTTCCTGCATTGTCACCAAGGCCCGCTCCCTTCCCAGAGTTGCCTCACAAATGAGTGCTACAACCAGGAAGGTTCTGAGCCATCAGGAATCTGACTGCCTGCACAGAGCACCAGCTCATTTCCCTGCCAAAGTGGTATCTATCTATTTACTTTCATAGAACATGCTTTCAAACTTTTAGGTGGACAAAAGCTAAGGTGAGTGATAGGAGCTCACCCTGTCACACAGAGCTAAAGCTCGAACTGCCAGAGTTGAGACCATCTGCAGCATCATTAAGCCACTAAACCACCACACTTATTATTAATAATAACAAGACTAAACTGAACAAGTTTTTAAAAATAGACTTAAAATCCAATTAAATGACTCTTAAAATAGGCACCTTATTTGTTTGTTTGTTTATTTATTTATTTATTTATTTGCTTGTTTCACATGTGTGCCATCAGAACTTTCCAGACTTCCAGCATCTTATAACAATAAAATCTTACAATAATAAGAGCATTTAAAATATCCCTAATAAAATATAGAGCATTCATCTTCTGGCAAAAATATAAGTCCAGATGGCATGGTGAAACATTCCCTGGAAATGCTCATATCATTTATGTGCCAAAGACCTGCCTGCTGTCAGAAGAGTATCAAAGAAAGAAATAATTTGAATTTTCTTAACAGTTGTGAGAATAGAACACAGCAGGTGAAAAAAAGACTCCTATTTTCCCACCAATTATGATTTGGATAGTTTCACTTCATTAGCAAGAAAAGTATTTCAGATTGCAAGGTCATAATTTGTCTGGGGACTTATACATCATTTCCAGCACAAAACAATAATCACTGAAACTATTTTGCAAAGCAATCCCCTAGTCCCTATTATTAGCCCCAAACATTAGTCTGGCCAAAGGTTTCTGATCAGCAGAAGTTTTTAAATACTTGACAGATGCACACCCATCAATAGTCCATCAGCCAATTCCTTTCACTCTTTTGGGTCTACCAACTTAGATTTTCAGGGGTTTTTTTATTTTAAAAAAACCATTTTCAAAGGTTACGAGAAACAGGATTAGGGAGAAGAGATAGAGCTACCGGATTTACCAACTGGACAATTAATCCAATGTTAAATTAATATAGTGGCTATTTTTTAGTTTCACACATATGAAGACAGGAGGGGGAGAGAGATTATTGTCTAACAGGAAGCAGCTTAAATCTAAAAGGAAACATGGAATGAGTAAGATAATTTTTTAAAAAAATTGCCTTGGAGACCCTCTACGCTTATATAACAAATTTCTTCTCTCATTTGAAAAACAAACATAAAATAGGAGCACTCTTTTCTTGTCTTGCCTTCAGAGTAGGTAAACCTGATCTCCAAGAGCTTATATTCAATATCAGAACAAAATTACTATAGAGACTGAACTTAACAGTGGTTCAAAAGAAGAGCTACTATCCAGAAAAGAAAGAGACAAATAAAATAGCATTTTTCTGTTCACAACATATAAAATCCACAAAATATGCATACTGATTATCTGCTTTCCCTACAAGGAGATCAGTTTGCATGTAGTTATAGTAAATATAAGAAACATTTCTTTCTTATTTACTTTTTCTTTCTTTCTTTCTTTCTTTCTTTCTTTCTTTCTTTCCTTCCTTCCTTCCTTCCTTCCTTCCTTCTTTTTTTTTCTCTTTTTCATGATAAAACTGGCAAATTCACATTATCAAATCACACTTTTAGAAAACTGGACACAAGATTAGCTTGGTGTTCATGCTGATCACCCAATAATTCTTTCTTTGGGGAAAGAATACATTGCTCATTTATAGCCCTCTTGTCAATACAGAGCCACTTTGGTACAGTGGTTGATGAAACAAGCTAGAAATCAGGAGACCATAAGTTTTAGTCCGCCTTAAGCACAAAGTTAGTTGGATGGCCTTGGACCAATCATTCACTTTCAGCCCTAGGAAGGAGGCAGTGGCAAGCTACTTATGAAAAAAAAATGCTTTAAAAACTGCAAGGATATGCCCAGGGAGTTGCCAGGAATCCATACTGACTTGAAGGCATAAAATACATAAAATAATGTTAATACAGACCCCCCTGGTTATTAAATTTATAGCTATTTAATTTAAATTTAAGTTATTAGTCTTGTACATAGTATTTTCTATATATTAACTTTTCTCGCGTGTAGAAGATTGAAACGGAAGTTGACACGGATCTCCACAATTGATCTCTCTCCTCCAGATTCATCAATTGTTCAAGCTAAATTTATTGAAAATTATTAAATACCACTAAATTAGAAGCAGTATCAAAAGCATAACATATTCTTGATTCTCTATTTAATCATTCTTGTTACAATTCATTATTTCAAGTTTTTTTTTATAGTAATCTATGGCCATGCACAGTTTAATTACTCCTAAATTAGAATAAAATGCTACCCAAATTCATAGTTCTGTGCACCATTCAAAGCTATAGATTGCCCAAGCATGTTTAAATTATTTAGTTAAAAACTCGTTCATTAAGTCTCATTTCATTAAAAACATTTTTTCCCTGCTGGAACAGAATGTGATTGGAAAGTTGCCATCCTAAGCATACATTTTTTTTAAGAACCAGGTATTCTCAGCCAAATAGAATTAGGACTTAGTTTATATTTATCAGCTAATAGCATAAACATATATTTTGTACCCTCCGTACTACATACAATAGAAGCGGCATTAATTTTATAGAAAAAATTGTACAGAAACAAGTAAGCTTGTTGGGGAGAGACTGCTAGTTCCACACCATCTCCCAGTGGGTTGATTGCAAATCCTTCCCACAAAATGAATCACAGAAGCTAGCTCTGTATTCAGCAAACTGTTTTGCATCTGACTTAATGCAGCATTATATTTTAAGGAAAACTGGTAAGTGTAAAAAGAACATCCAATCTGTTTAGGGGCCTGATATCGGGAATTGGCTAAATAGGATCTAGAGCAAATTACATATGATGAAATGCACTGGGTTGTTTTTTTTAAAAAATAGAGAGACTACCGTATTTTCCGGCGTATAAGATGACTGGGCGTATAGGACGATCCCCTACTTTTCCTGCCAAGATATAGGGTTTAGCCTATACTCGCCGTATAAGACGAC
>JAOYMU010000001.1:88567916-88580509 GCA_025802295.1 Psammodynastes pulverulentus | reverse complement strand
TTTATTAAAATTTATTTTAAATCCAGAGACCTGACCATACTGAGCAATTTCATCCATAAGCACTTTAGCTGATTCCAATGGTTGAGTAAGAGTCATAACCAGATCATCTGCAAATGCCCTCAATTTATATTCACAATCTCTGACTTTAATACCGTTTATGCCCTCAGAGTTGCATATATTATTCAATAATATCTCAAGGGTTAAAATAAACAATAACGGCGACAAGGGACATCCTTGTCTCGTACCTTTCTCAATTTTAAATTTCTCTGTTAAAGACCCATTAACAATTAGTTGAGCTGTTTGTTCTTGGTATATTGCTGCTATAGAGTGTGTAAAACAGCTTCCTAATTGCATTTTATTGATTAACTTTAATAAAAAATTCCAATCCAATTGGTCAAAAGCTTTTTCCGCATCCAAAAACATAAGCATTGCAGGAATCTGGTTATTCCTCTCTAAAAATTCCAAAACATTAACAATTTGCCTAATGTTACTTTTCATCTGCCTCCCTTGAATAAAACCTGCTTGGTCTGAGTGGATCATTGCCTGCATGATAACCATCAATCTATTAGCCAACATTTTTGCAAATATCTTATAATCTGTATTTAATAATGAAATAGGTCTATAATTTTTTGGGTACTCCAGGTCCTGGTCTTCCTTAGGAATTAAGGATATAAACGCAGTTTTCCATGATGGGGGAGCAATTCCCCCAAGTTGGATTTTGTTAAACAACTCTTGAAGAGGTAACACTAATTCCGATTGCATATGCTTATAATATGCAGCCTTAATCCATCGGTACCTGGAGCCGTTGCACTTTTTAACTGATTAATTGCAGTCATAATCTCCTTTTTTGTTATTAATTGGTTCAAGCGAGTCCTGTATTCCTCTGTAATTGTAAAAATATTTTGTTTATCCAAATATTTCTCTATGTTGACACTTTTAATTTTATCAGCAGAGTACAACTTGGTATAAAATTCTAAAAAAGCTTTCTTAATCAAACTCTGCTGATAAACCTCTTTGTCTCTATAAAACACTTTCTCTATCAAGCGAGATTTTTGCTTTTTCCTCAAAGTGTATGCAAGCCATCTACCTGGCTTATTAGCATTGCAAAATGTGTTATGATTAGCATATTGTAAATTAGTTGCAGCTTGATCTGAGATTAGCATATTAAATTGGGTTTTCAGCAAGCTAATCTCCTCCTTTAATTTTTTATCATCAATGCTATACATTAATATTCTTTCTTTTTTCTTAATTTCCTCCTCCAAATTTCTCCTCCTTTCCAACTGCTTACGCCTATAGGCAATATTCATATTAATCAGAGTTCCTCTCATAAACGCTTTACTAGCATCCCATACCATCTCCAAAGAAACCTCATTATTCATATTAATATCAAAAAACTCCTTCAGTAATTTCTTATATTCTTCGACATTTTTCTCAAATCTGAAAAGATTCTCATTTAGTCTCCACGTCTTCTTGGGTCTTTCTCCAGTCCCCATCTCCATCCAAACTGGACTATGATCAGATAGGGTCTTAGGTAAAATCTTCGTCTTCTTAACTCTGGAAAGCAAATCATTAGTCAGTAAAATAAAGTCAATTCTTGAGAAGGACTGATGTCTATCAGAAAAAAAGGTGAAATCTTGCTCTTTAAAGTTCCTCTCCCGCCATATGTCTCTTAATTCCAGATCATCCTGCAAATAAAAAAAAACTTTAGGTAATCTCAGAGATGAGCTAGTTGATGGGGAAAGCTTCTTCTTGTCGATATTTGGATCAATAGTTCCATTCCAGTCTCCCATCAAAATATACGAATTATAGTCCCGATAAAGCAATTTTGTATGTAAGAATTTATAGAATTTTTCTTGTTGTCTTTGGTTGGGTGCATATATTCCACCTAGGAGTGTCTTCTTCCCGTCCAGCAGTAGTTCAATTGCCAGATATCTGCCATAGATGTCAGTTTCTATTAATTTTGAGGATAAAGTCTTTGTCACATATATCGCAATACCACATTTCTTTTCAATAGCAGAGGAAGCGAATTGATTACCTAATTTAGAGTTCATCAAGTGTTTTTGATCCGCCAATTTTATATGGGTTTCTTGCAAACAAATAAAATCGTTATGATGATTCAAATAATGAAATATTTTCCTTCTTTTGTGTGGAGAATTTAGCCCATTAACATTCCAGGTCAGGAACCTAATGGCCATTATTCGGCTCTTGAAGCATGGCAAGAATTGGATTGTATTTTTGTTTGCTTTTAGGTCTTGCCCCTCCCACAGCTTCTGCATATGTACATCTTGTTTCTGTCACAGCCATTGCTTGCTTCTCAGCTTGCTCCATTTGTCGCTTTGTAGTTGATCTTGTCTGAATCTGATCTTTCTCTGCCATTTGCTTATCTGCCAACTCTTTAAATTCCACCATCCGGGTGAATTGGTCATCTTCTTGCTGTAAAGTAGAAGAAGCTTCAGGCCTTGGCTCTTGCGGTTGGAGATCCTGCCTTTAAAACATTAGTATAGAATTCTCTGGCTTTAGCAATTGAGTCAATAGTATGTTTCTTCCCCTCTAATTTCAGAATAACACCAATAGGAACATTCCATCTAAATTGGATCTGTCTTGCTTTAAGAGCATCCACCAGAAAAGCAAATTCTTTCCTGATTCTTAACATCTGAGACGGTAATTCTTTGAAAATGGTGATCTCGTGGCCCTTAATCATCAATTTGTTATTAAAGGCAACTTGCAGTATATTGTTTCTCAATTTTCTTGTCACAAAATAAATGACCACATCTCTTGGCAATTTTTTCTGTCTAGATATCCAAGAATTCACTCTGTAGATACAATCTATTTGCCAGTGAAGATCATCCCTATTGTGGTCAATAAATTGTGACAAGGCATCCGCAAATTCTTCCATTAAATTCTCTTTGGGGTCTTCTGGTAAGCCCCTAAACCTCACAGCAAACTCCATCATCTTGTATTGATTTAACATCAGATCTGCATCTTGCCTCTCTTGTACTTGATTTACTTTCTTATCCAAAGTTTCCACCTGCTCATCAATTCTAGCTACATGCCCCACAAGCATAGACATAGCATCAGCAATCTTCTGTTTAAACTCATTTTGACTCTCTTGAAAACACTCTCTCATCTCCCCCATTGCTTCTTTCAAGGCTTCTCTAAGTACATCTACTGTTACTGTTGGGGATTGTTTACCTTGAGCATCAGCTGGGGTAGCTTCAGCAGGCTTGGTAGATTGTGCCGGGGAGGATCCAAAACTCCAAGTTCTTGGTATTGCTGATTTTTTGTAGGCCATTTCGTTAATGAGAAGATAGGGAAAGGAGAAAATTTTTCCTCTTTTTTTTTTCCAAATACAGTCCAGAAGGAAAAAGTTTTGCAGCACTTGTAATCCAAATTCACAGGGTCAAAGTCCAAAAAAGAGAGAGAGAGAAAAAAGCAATTTTTATAAGAAATTTTATTAAGGTATTTTCTCTTTAAGAAGTCACCAGCCAGGCTTCAGAAAGCAATGAAATCAACTCTCGGAGATCATTTTCGCTTTCCTCTTTCTGCTTTCCGCTGTTAAACAGCCAGCGCCATTTTCAAAGTCCACAACCAATTTGAAAGAAAAATATATCAAAAAGTAGAGAAAAAAAAATCTTTTTAAAGGAAATGAAGATATAAGGCTTACGTTCTTCTTTAAAAAGCCTCCTGTCTAGTCTGCCTGCTCCTTTTACTTCTCAGCTTTCAAGCGGCAAGCAGGGGTGGGTGTGCCTTCTTAGTCTGAGTGCCAGACGCGTTCCTTCTTCTGGAGATGTCGGAGCTTAGGGGGACCGCTCTTTCAGACCCCTGGCTAGATCCCCAGGGGTTCCAGAGACTTCTACCCCAAATCCGACACTCAGGCAAGCTTTTTTTCCCAAAGCCTGTGTTTTAACTGCTAGGAACAGCTGATTTTCGCTGTTCCTTCGTGGTAAACAGAAGAATGGGACGGATGCTCGAGGACAGCGTCAACAAAGGACAGCAGAGCCACCGGAAGTCTACAAGGGTAGTATTAATAGTAATAGGTGTCTTGGGTGCAATTCCAAAACAACTGGAGCACCACTTGAACACTATTGGCATTGACAAAATTCGCACCAGTCAATTGCAAAAGGCGGCTTTACCGATAATAGCTTTCATCCTGTGACGATATCTGTAACACCATTAAACATCCAAATCTGCCTATCTCAATTCCTTGGTAAAGATTTGATAGGTAGATAAAAATGCCAAACCTAGTCTGAACATCTGGCTGACTGTGCAATGATCAATAACAATAATAGTCACACTACTTGGATCTGCCTATATACTCAGATGTTAACTTAGGAGCTCTTAGGTCCTTGGTTAGGACTTGAGCTGTTAAGTTTTTACCAGTTCCAGACTGTGAATCAAATTGTTGATTAACAACAACAACAACAACAACAATAATAACAGAACTAAGTAGGAAGAAGCTCTCTTCCTATTCAATGATCCCCAACCTCCTTCCGACCATGCCTCAGAAGCCGCCTATCCTTGTTTATTTAAAATATGCATTTCATAATTGATACCACTATTCATTTCAAACACAGCTTCAATAGAATCAAGGTACACTTCATTTTGTCTGATCAAATCCCATGAAAAGCGGATAATGGTAGTGGAAAATACATTGTGTATTTCAGTTTAGACTCATCTGACTCCGGACTGAAACCAGACTTAATTATGTTTAGATTATTAATACGTTTCATTGATTGCAATAACTTTGTTCCAAGCTGACAAATAATGCATTCATCTGTTTGATTTAAATTCCCAAGATGAGTTCCTTGGAATTGAAAAATAGAAATATTTACAAGTGACTGGAAATACCTATATGGAACTAAAAGACCAGAGGGTCACATTTTGTTTGATGGTTTCCAAATTGTAGTAGTAATCACAAGCAACTAATTTATCTTTGGGATAAAATATAACTTTCAAGCAGGGTTATACTTTAAGAGTCTTTCTTTGTTAGAAATTAAATTATTTCCCTAAATATATAAGCTGTTACCTTTGACTCATTTCACCTCCTTTTCCCCAAGCTCTCTATGAGTGAGAAAGTACTTACTTGGAAGAAATCACTTTCAAACAGGCGGGAATATTGAAACATCCCATATTCCCCCTGCCGTAATAAGCTTTCAAGTGACTCCATTCTTCTGTAAAAAAACAGCAACCTCTTTGCTCAGGTTGTTTCAGGCCCAACACCTCAAAACGGTTAGAGCTGTAAGGGGAAAAATGTCATTCAGAAATGTGGCTAATCTGGTATCCAGATATGAATATTTACTTGCAAAACCTGATATTAATCTAAGGCAATAAACTTTTAAATTATATGTGAAACACTTTGAAGTGCAAATGAAAGTCACTTTTCCAAATTTCTTTTGAGTTCAAATTGGGATATTTTGCATATCTTGGAATCTTTGGAACATTTTCCATTTGAATTTGAAAACTTTTCATAGGTATTGAACTACAGAAATTATAATTCGAAAGTATTATATTTACCTATTATTTAATTATAATCATAATGATATTATGCAGAAAACTTAAACTTGCTGTGAAAAAACTTCCTTTCCATAACACTATTGAGAACTCTGCACTCAATAAGTTAAAAAAAAGCAAAATTTCTTTGTAGGGACGCTTATTGTTTATGCAGTAGAGTTGGAATTGTTTATTTCATGCATTTGTATTTTCCCTCAGGGGAAAAAAAATAAACAGAGCCATTCAGAACAGTAAATTTGGATCTGCACTGCAGGATCATCCCAGAATGCTTTAGATTTGCTGCTCTAGAGAGCAAAAGATACTTTCCCTCCCCCTGCTGTCATTTCAGGATATTCCCAGATCAACCTGAAGCTGGTTCCTTATTATACTAGTATTGTTGACTTATGTATATTATATATGGAGGACAGAATCCAGATTTTCTTATTAAAGGAGATCGTAACATAAAGGACCCTTTCTATCATATAAATTACTTGGTGCTCAGGTAACTGTCCATTGTTAAGCAGCTGTTTCATTTGAAAAATACTTGTAATAAAATAGGTTCTTCTTAGTCATCCTTAGCATACTAAGACCCTCAGCTTCATACCTGCTTTCTTTTCAGCAATGTTGGGTCCACCTCCGTGAGATTTTCAGATCTGGTTTCCACATTCTCCCATTAAGAGTTGCTTAGAATCTCTCAAGTGAAGTGGCTTTGCAACCACCACAGTAGCCCCATATTACTTTTAGAATGTAGGAAAAGAGGCCTTGGATAATGGGATTTGTCTAGCGGTCCCTGAACATGCTGCTGACTCGTCTTAGATGGGTCATTCAGCTAGCAGAAAATATGTGCCCCCACCCCCCACAAGCTGAATTGTTGATAAATGTATTTCAAGATTGCAGCTTTTAGCAATTGTATCTTTTACTGTGGACTTTTTCTTAAAAACTATTTTGTTACAATTAATATGTGATTATTTTTTAATATAATTTCATAAGACTTCTTTTTTGTTGGAAAATTAGGATGGAACTCCATTTTTGAATTTCACAACTGAATAGCTATATGTATCCTAGAAGTTCATTTTGATTTTATGTCCATTTAAACTACCAATTGCTAATTTCTCCTGATCATTCATTTTATATGACAGATCCTCATACTGTCATTTCATTCCCAGACTGTTGCTGAAACATTTAAAAGCAGATGTGTCCAATCTGCAGCCCACAGGCCACATGTGGCCTGAACATGCAGCCCCACAATATCATAAATATTCTAACATTATTATGAGATTTATATACATTAACAATATTACATATTTTATATATGGCCCAAGACAATTCCTCTTCACTCAATGTGGTCCAGGCAACCCATGTTTTAAAGTCATCTTCAGTGAGTTCAGTTTTAAATTAGAGATTTCTTTCTTTGCTAACACAGTTTTTACTTGAACATCATTTAGCATGCTTCTTGGATAATGTTGTTGTTGATATGGTATGATCTCTCCAGGATCTTTTCTTGAAAGTTTATTCTTCTGTGGGCAATCCCCTCTCCACTCTAGTCACTGGGCACCGCAAGCTGTGGTTATTTTGACTTTAACTGCAGGATTGTGATTGGATACTGGAATGCCAAAGTTGGAAATATTGAGGAGGAAAATGTAGTTGGAATGTATGGCTTAGGAAACAAATAAAACGGAAGGAGCTCTGTAGTTAACACCGCAAAAATCTGAGGAAGATATGGGGTGATATAAAATAGACTTTTCAAAGTTTATAAAATGTATGGAATTTAAATGTTTAATATGGAATATAAATGGGACAAATTCTCCTACCAAAAGGAAAAAAAACCTTCATTACCTGGAAAAATTAAAACTGGATATAATTTGTCTAGAGGAAATATACATGAATGAATTTATAAAAACTTAAGAAAAAAATTTATTTTAGCTAAGACAAGTAAGAAAAATGGAGTTGTATAAATTGACAATTGCAATAAAAATGATATTAACTGATGACAAAGACAGTTACATGGAGGTTAAGATTAATATGAAGGTTTGCTTTACTCAGGGGAGGGGACAATGCCCCAAATAATAACAAACTGATAGTTTACATGGATTTATTGAAAATGAATGGAATTGTCATGTGAAAAATTTACAATGGCCTCAACAGCCCCCAGAGAGAGAGCTAACAAACAGATAACTGCAAAGAAATACAATTCTTCCCCACCATCACCCTATCAGAACCTATCCTTCCATCCCCCCATCATTGGAACTGATGAAACTGATAAGAAGTGAAATATTTTCTTCTTCTTCCTCAACGAAAAACAGTCCAGTTGCTTTTTGAAAAAGCATCTTTGAAACAACTATGATCTGGATGACTGAGAATCTCCGCAGGGTTTTCTTGAACAGTTTACCCTATGGGCAATCAACCCCTCCCCTCCAGTCACTGGGCACTGCAAGCCATGGGTATTTCTACTTTAATTACAGGAGGGATGGATACCTGGCTTGTAGAGAGATTTCTGCTTGTGTAATATTTGACCATTGCTTCCCAAAGGGTGTCTGGTTCTCTATGTGTGTCTAACAAATCAGGGGTGTCAAACTCAAGGCTTGGGGGCCATATCTGGCTCACGGGGTGCTTAGATCTGGCATGCGGGGCTGCTCTGGAAACAGCGAAGGACCAGCCAATGATGCCTCTGCCAGTGAAAATAAGCTCCGTTTTCTCTGGCAGAGGGTTGCAGGAGGCCATCGTAGCCAAAAATGGAGCCAGGAGCCAATTTTTTCTGGCAGAGCACTCGGGCCACCACAGGCACCCCCAGGATGAGTGACATCAAGTTGGCCATGTCCACCCTGGCTACTACACCCACCCCAGACTCCTGAGGTCAAACACAATCCTGATGCGGCCCTCAATGAAATCAAATTTGACACCCCTGTTATGTTAAACATAACTTTAGCTTTCTTTTGAAAATACAATAGACCTACATTTTAAAAACAGAATTAACACTCTCTTGAGAAAATGCTAAGTCTAGAACTATATACTGGTGATTAACTTAAACTGAGAAAGAAAACTGCGTTCTGCCAAATTCGTTTTGTTACCAGTGAGCACGTAAGTTTTCTTCTGTTTTGCTATAAAGGAGCCCACATAATTTCCCTATTTACAGGCTTATCATATGGGTATTATTTTGCTTCCTCCAAAAGCTACTTCTGGATCCTTCCTCCATGACTCTCCTCTGCACCTATTAATCCAATTCATAGGTAACAGTCATTAAGGAGAGGTGGAGGATGATGTAGGAGGGAGTGCTCCTGATCTTTCTGCTTGACACTGCTGCTTCCTTCTGTGTTAACCTGCATACCATCCACTTGCTTGTAATTTGTTGTTCAGGCTATTTCTAGGTTTAGTGCTTTTTCAAAGCAGCAATAAACTTATGTTCAGAAATATTGAAGCAGATCACAAGTGGAGTACACCTCAATTTTTCTAAAATGGGCAACTTGACTAATAGCTAAACCTGCCATTCAAAGCATCATCTACACTTACCCAGAAAAGTCATTGGTTCTTTTTTTTCCCCACTATAAGAATAAATAAAATCAGAGGAATCAATCATTTTCCTTAATTTGTTCACATTAGGTTGTGAGGACATCACGTTTTTCTGCCTCGTTGCTGAGGCATAAGAGAATTTGGGTATCAGGGCAATAAACTTTATGCTAGTCTAGTTTTCTGCTAACCCAAGGACTGGTGGGTTACAATTTATTGTGATTCTCTAGCTGTGTCTGTGGTTTGTACTGATTTTTTTGTGAAACCATTCTTAACTTCACGTTTAGGAATCCTTGCCCCTTTCTCCAAATAACTACAATTCCCTAAAGATGGATGTTGTCTATAGAATGTCTTTTTAATTAAACATAATGTATTATTTTACTTGATAAATTTTATGATTGAGTAAAAATTTGTATATAGGTATTCCATGAGAGAAAGGCAAGCCTTTTAATAATTGAGATATATTTATATGTGTGTGCTGAGGTCATAAATTAAAAGGTCTTTTGTAGTATTAACTTGATGTATGTGATTTTAGCAACCTGCAATTTTGAAAGAAATTTTCATTTCAGTAGCCTCTGCCTGCTGTTGTCTGAACATTTCTGTTTTTGGCCAAGGATCATCAGATTAAATGTTTAAATCTCTTTTTATTGTCCAGATTTGAGTTTAAATAATCAATGATTATTATTCAATGATTAAATGAAAAAAATCTTTGATCAAGCACAGGTGTGCCTGTGTGAATATACAAAGTACCTTTTGTTCATACCTGAATTATCAGCTCCCCATAAGGTCTGGTTAGAAGGTTCAACTTCCAAATAGACATAATATTTTAAGCAGCTTTTAGTCACTGAATGTTTTCTGTTTCTAAACTCTTGTTCTCTTGTTCTTAGTGGTGACAACAACCTACACTTACCTGTGCTCTCTCAATTTATGTTGTGTTGCCTTATCAGCTGCTGATGCTCAGAGGCCCTGATTCATTGACTCCCTACTTTGTCACACAGAAGCTGTTTTATGACATCACAAATGTCTTTTTTTTCATAAAATTTTTATTGGTCAAAAATAATCAGATTTATCGCATACAATATGTGGAATTTTCAATTATCTTACCAGATAAAAATATATACCAGAATTTTCTTACGCACAGCTATACCTCCCATTTAAAAATATCATAAAAAAAAGGTTTAGGTTAACCAGAGTAGTAACATACTTATCACATTAAAAGAGCGTTACTATCAATCGAATTAAGATTATACAGCATAGTATTACCATAATAAGAGATATCAACACATTACAAAATAACATCAAAGAAAAAGAGAAAATAATATCAAAAATTAGGCTCGTCCCCTACATTCATTTCTTAGTTCTGGACCTCAGGACTCTGGCTTCGGCCTTACCCACCCCCTGGGCCGCCATGGCACCACCGACTCCCGCTCCTTGATCATCTAATACCTCCCCTTCCTTGGTTCCTGCCTCTTCAAGTAGGCCTTGGCCTCCGCCACACTACTAATTTTCTTCCTAGTGCCCTCCCAGAAAATCATCAATCCTTCCAGCATCAACCACCTGAATCCGATTCCCTTATGGTACAATCTATTTGTTAAAAAACAATATTTTCTTCTTAATTCTCGTACCTGTCTGGGAATCTGCTTCAGGATGGTGATCTCCTTGCCCCTATATGTTTAAAATGCACAGTACTACTGAACGTCTACAACAGTAATTGTTAAATCTTTAGTTGATGGCTCATTTTTGTAGGATAAACGTTCTGAATTTGTACATGAAACATTGATTCAGACATACTGCAAAGACTACAAGTGGAAGATCCTAAAACATTACAAGTCACAGTCATCCATGTAAAATAAATGTGAAGAAATTCCTTACACTATACATTATTAAACTGTGGAATTCACTCAAAAGTGGCAGTCCTTTGATTTTAGCACAGCAGCAGATAACAACTTGACCTTTTTTTTTACCCCGTTGCTATGCCTAGTGCCCTACTGGTCACCCTCTTGATAGCTGTTTACAGCTTCCTGGAACACAGGCTGCATACTATAAAAATTAAAAAATTCTATAAAAATATTTTAAAAATTGTCATGTTTGCCAGCTTTCCTAGTGCCTCCAATTGACCAAATTAAACACTGTTTGATAGAGAATGCCAAATGAAATGGGCTCTCTGCCAGATCCAGCAAGTCTTTTCTTACATTTTTAGGAAAAGGATATTATTAGTTTACTTTTTCTCATCTCTGTGGAAATTGGGAGCTACTAAGTAGGCAATTCTATACAGAGAAGCAATAGTCTAATTTCCTGCATGCTTGATTATGCCCCTCTTCTAATTTTTATTCTTCTTGCCAGCAAGGGAGTTTTCTGAATTTGCAGCTGACACAGCCACCCCATCTGGTGATTATTTTATGAAGTCCAATTTAAGAGCATTTTACACTGGTGTTTGTAAATACATATTGCAAATGTTTCACTGTCATCTGAATGTCTCTTTAAAAAAAATTCTCTCTACACTTTGTTTTCATTAAGCTTACTTTCCAGTTAGGTGTCTACATTCAATATATTTGCATTTAGCTCCTGTATTGATCCTTGCACACCACACAATATTTTATCTAGTTCATACCTCGCCACAAATAATTCCTTAAGTCTTAATTGCTTATGTGTCATGCTAAACTTTGCAGCTCTGAGTTACTGGCAACTTGCAAACAGTATCAGCATAACAAGAAATGTTTGCAAGTACAAATTGTGAAATGCTTTGTCTGTGCTCTTTTAAATCTAAAATAACATTATAGATGAAAACTCAAGTTTCTCTAAGAAGTGGGGGGGATCACTAACAAGCCATTTTCTAATTAAAATAGCATAAGAAAAAGAAAAGACATGGCATTATTTTCTTGTGACTGTATTAATCACATTATGCTAATGAGTCTGGAGGCTACTTCCCTCCCTCCATGTGATACTAGATTGAAATTATTAGTTCAACACATTTGAAGGACACTAAGTTGAGAAACATGGGCATTCAAAAGGGAATTGCTATCATCTCACCTATCCCAAGTATCATTTTTTAGCAATAGTAAAATATTGTACTCTTCTATTAGTTAATACTAGTCGTGAGTCCTAGGAAATATAACTGCACATATCCCATTAAAAAGAGCTCTACTCATTTCAGCAGAGTTAAATTGGAAAATTTCTGGAAAGGGCACGTATAAAATATTGTACCACAACTCAGCTGTGACTGTTTCCTGCCTTAACAATAATACAGTTACTAAAGAAGTGACACCTTTTATCTTAATATGCTCCTCTGATTTAGAAATATAGATCCACTTCTCTATTTTCCCATGAGTCATTTCTTCAATTTCATTTATTGTCATCAGCCTCCATATTTCTATTACATGCTGAGATTTTCAAATTGTTATAGCTATTGTAGTCTTCTATATTATATGCTGAATGTGTGTTAATGGAAGCTGGACTGGAAGAAGATGAGCATTTAAAATTGGAAAAAGAATTGATAACCTGTGCTATACTGGTGACACTTTATTTATTTATTTATTTAATTTAGATTTCTATCCCGCCCCATCTCCACAAAGGGACTCGGGGCGGGTAACACACATAAT
>JAOYMU010000001.1:88520207-88539262 GCA_025802295.1 Psammodynastes pulverulentus | reverse complement strand
CGGACCACGTGATCCGGACTCCGAAAAGGATCCGGAACACAGTTCCGCCCCGTTCCCACAGAAAAAAAGCCCTGGTTCTTCATAGTATTTACCCATTATTCCAAGAAAAAATTGTGACATGTAAATGCAACAGTTCTGCCACAAAGCTTTTACCCAGAGTACTTCCACTGGTGTTAGATAGTGCGGGACTTTAGCTATCTGTAGAACAATATCTTTTTTTTCCCTTTTTTGGCATGGATTTCTTATGTAAAGATGTACTCACATTTTCTTTTGCATTTTTAAAACTATATTCATTCAGTCTGATGGAAAAGAGACAAATATTGCAAACAAATTACTATGGATGAAATTATAATATTTTTATTTTCATTATAGTATCTTTGAGGGCAACAGGTAGGTCTATCCTACCTTTAGAGCTGCAGTCTTTTTAGGGTCTCACAGATTCTAAAGGAATATATCAAATAAGCCTCTGATTTATAATAGGTAGAATCAGAATTGGGATTCAGTCTAAACAAGCCACAGAATAAGCAATTGAATATTTGCTTAAGTATTTTAAATGTTTTCTAAAATATAAAGGATAATAACGCATATAATTATGTACATAATCTTTTTGGACTATTCTAAATCATAACATCTCACTTATAAAGAGAAGAGGAATTAAAATATGCATCCCAAGTCTTCACACATTTAAGGATTTGCTTTAAATAAATCAGTTTTTGCTCATTCCTTTTAAAGAGCCCATGATTGTGCTCTAAACGTGTTTCCTGGAACACTTATAAACCTGTGATTTTGGAACAGATTATGGCTAGAAAAAAATGTTTATATCTGTTTTGTTTCCTGATTAAAGTGACTCCTTGTTTCCTTTGGCTGCGAACTTTGAAAAGGTTTCAGATTTCACTATTTTAAGTTTCCTTGACTTCATTATCATCTAGTTACTGCTGATCTGGCTTCTGATTCCTGATTTACCCTTTTGATCATATCCATTCAGGACTTCTAGGTTACTATAGAATATTACCATAATTTCTGTCTTTCTTTATGCCTTGCTTTATGTATGCAGATCTGAACAAATTCTAATCCATACTGCAGATACATATTTTATGAAAGGGGGAAAAAATCCAGAAATTAGAATAGAATAGAATAGAATAGAATAGAATAGAATAGAATAGAATAGAATAGAATAGAATAGAATAGAATAGAATATGTAATGTAGCCCAATGGTAGTCCTTCAACAGAGCTGGTGGACATGATAACTTCCAAGATCTTTGAGTCTCATATAATAACTTTTTATAATCATCATAAACTCTAACAGAACTTCTATAAGAGAAGAATTTATATTATTTGAAAGCATAATCCTTTCATTTATTGTGTGAGTTTTGATGGAAAACCCCCCCCCCTGAAATTAAAATTGTTGAAATTAAATTATGAGATAACAAAAATAGTTACTGCTTTATAGATACAGTAACATTAAAATTCTTAAGCCTAAAAAAATTCTCTAACCATATTCTGGTTGCTTTCATATTGCCATGCATTCCACATTTCCAATGTATATTTTTTAATGTCATCTTTTTTAATCAAATGTATTTAATGAACAGTTTTTACCCAGTACCTCACTAAATAATGTTTGGGAATGCCTATGTAATAGGCCATGCAGAAAAACTAGTATAGAGAAAACAGCAAACCTGCATTAAATTTTCATTCAGCAGGAAGATCTATGCTCATTTCTTCCTTTCTGTTGATTTGTTCCTGAAAGGTTTGTAAATGCTACAGTCACACATAAAACTACTAGTATAGAACCAAAGGTACTTGGAACAAGCAGCAGCACTCCATCTTCTTGCTGTAAAATTTTATCCAGCAAGAAAGGGGCTCATTGGATTAATCCAATGTCCTGTCATGTTAGGAAAGTTGGTTGTAAATTCAGCCAAGGCAAGGCATGGGCACACAAAATACATCTCAACTTTCATCTTTTAAAGAATCAATGTGCAATTTGCAGCAAATTTAAACAGTGGAGTCAGCAGTTTAAAGTAATAGGAGATATTCATTCTCAAACTGAGATAATCTGATTATGGATACTATGTTTGCTTTTTTTCAATACATACTAGATATATAAAAGCTTTTTTTCAGATGAGCAAAACTGGGCATGAAATCAGCAGTAATCATGAAGGCTTAGGTACTGCTGAAACTGTTCCATATAGTAAAGGTCTATTAAAAGTAATCTGGTTGGTGTGGAAAATGTTTATAGCAATACATTAACTCTAGGATATTTTGCAATAGCAATAGCACTTAGTCTTATATACCCCTTTATAGTGCTTTCAGCCCTGTCTAAACGGTTTACAGAATCAGCATATTGCCCCCACAATTCGGGTCCTCATTTTATCCACCTCGGAAGAATGAAAGGCTGAGTCAACCTTGAACCTGGTGGGATTTGAACTGCCAAATTGCAGGCAGGCAGTAGTCAGCAGAAGTGGTCTGCAGTACCCGCACTCTAACCACTGTGCCACCAAGGCTCTTACAACAATTCAGGTAATTAAAAAGAACTAATAAATCGTTTAAATTTTGACAATTCTGTTCAATTTGAACAAATTGCAATATTGCTTTTATTTTGAGATTAAGCTCTGTCTAAGATGCTAACAAAGTTAAAAAACAATCTGGCACTGATTTATATCCTCTTTTATATTTTTGACATTGGGATAGCTGAGTTACTATTCAGAGCATGACATTACAGTAAATAATCACAGCAAATTTCTGCAAACTAGTGTTATCCCTTGAGATTGAAATTTCCTCTTACAACTGAAAAATTCCTTCCTACTTTCTTTCCTCAAAATCACTTGTTCCCATTGTTGAAGGAATCATTCCAATCTGCAATAAAATGTAATTGTATTTGTCTACACAACACCACATTTTGTTAATATTGGATCTACTGTGCTTATTATCTAGACTTGGACTATGTATCAACCTGTGATTAGGCAGAAATCTCTAAGGTTAATTATAGCGTGGGTTATCTCAATCTGTGTATCCTATGCTGAGTCCTGATGAAAGGGTTACTTTGTGATTAATCCACTCATTCAGCCAAAAAGTTGAGAACCTAGGGAGACTACAAAATAATGGCTTTAACACGCTGTATGTTTTTTTTTTCTGGGGTGTATCTCCCCACAAGCATGTAAAGGAGGAAATATGGAATGAAAGAGGTTAAATCTCTATCAAAGCCAAATTCCCAGCATGCTATGACCCACCATGTTTTTCATCTTATCTTTTTAAAATAATGCAATAAAACACCCAGAAGACTAGGAAGAATAATTTGAGATAGCTTTGGCACCAATATAAATGGCTGGTCAATGTAGCTTTTCACTGTTATACAAAGCTCTATTTTTCCTTGCTGCAGAAAAAAATATCAGGATTCTATCATGGAATCATTGGCTAGATGCTTGCCAACAATTTAGAATATTGGATGTGCATTAAAAGATTTTACTTAAAATCTTGTTAAGGCATGACCTAACTAGATGTCCTTGAAGTAGCATGAGTCTTTCCACCCACTTGAATTTATTTTTGCCTATTATTTTTATTATATTCTGTTTCCTGCAGGAGTGCAAAAAATTTTTTCCCACAATAATAATTCTATGAAAAAGGTTGAGCTAAGAGGGAATGATTGGCTCAAAGTCATGATGAATTTCTATCTCTGAGAGAAAACATGAATGTAAATGTTACGGTGGATTCTCATGACAATAATGAGGGTAGTAGCTATTGTATAAACTGGCCAATTTCCTCAGAAAATATAAGTTTCTTCCTGCTTCACAAAAGGACAGAAGAAAGTATGCATGAATCTAACAGTTTTGAATATGAGTTAAGAAGAACTGCACAAGAATTCTCAGTTTTCTGTTATTTTTCTCCGTTTGTTCTTATCTTTAAATTTGTATTGCTTTTACTCTGTGGCAAAACTTCTTTAATAAAATAATTAATTATGGCTATTAGATGAATAATATATTTTTCTTTATTGGAAGAATTACAGACAAATCTGCAATGAAATATAATAATCTGTAACATAATAATCATATTACAGATTATATGTCTTATGCCTGCATTTTTTTCCTTTTTGTATGTCTTGCCTGAACAAGTTTCTGCCGTTTTCTTGGCAATGCTTTTCAGAAATGTTTTGCCATTGCCTCCTTCCTAAGGCTAGGAAAGAGTGACTGGCCCAAGATTACCCAGCTGACTTTACATTCAAGACAGGACTAGAAGTCTCTGCATCCCATTTCTAGTCTAATTCCCTAACCAGAATAATATACTTTACTGATTAGTGAGTTGACCACACCAAGGGATTCTTTTCTCATTGCCCCAAAAAGGTTCTTATTTCTTTAGCACCCAACAATTCAAAATGACCTGCAGGAATGTTTTAATGACCAAAGTTCAAGATGTTATCTAAGTATGCTAATGTCCCAAGCTCTTAAGTAAATGAACAGTCATATATCTATTTGATTCCCTCAAGAGCACTCTGTGTCTTCTTTTCACAAAGGATGAAGTAGACCATTAACACCTGTAGACCTTTAGAAGCAAGGCAAGTCAGATGGCAGCCAGAAAATTTGAATAAAAACAAGAAGCATTCCCTTCAAAAGAACAAGATACATATGGTATCTCTTACCCACCTGTGCTAACTGAAACTTTACCAGAGTGAAACTGATGTGGTGGAAATGCCCTGCCTTATCTCAGTTATTGATCTTTGTGGTGCAGGGATCCCATCTCAAGAGGCTGACAGTGCTTCTTATCATGGTGTTTATCATCTTTCAGGTGTGGTTTGACATGTCAGAAGTTTCGCTTTAATAATATGTGAACTTAATGTTACCCACAAAAAATAATAATATAATATAAATCGATCTGATCATAAGAGTCCCAGCTCTCAGCAGAGGCTAAGCCACTCAGTTTTCTTGGATTTTTTTATAACAATATAGCAGCTATATATGATGTGACATCTCTTAAAGCTTCCCAGTTCCTCAAAATCACATATCTAAAATTTGATTTTTTTAAAAAAAATGGGTGGGACATAGGAGAAGGTCTAAGAGTTAAAATAGGGGTGATTTGCCTAAAAAGCCCTTCAAAATATACTGAGAAAATGTTTCTGATGACCTTGAGAACAGCATTTTGCTAGATAGCCTTCTTCAATTTTCTGTAAAATCTGGAGGCCGGACTTCAGTCCCCAACTATTTAGATATTGTCCAGCCTTTGTCTAGAGGGCTGTTCATCAACCTCAGAAACTCCCAGAATTCCCCAGCTAGCCAGGATAGTGATCTAATGAAGCTAGTAATTGTTCATATTTTTGTAGCCCACGTAGGATTGTTCTGTCTATATCTAAGTAAATCTTTGTGCCATCTTAAAACAGATTTCCTCAAGATGTATTGGGATTATGTGCTAGCTAGGATTTCTGGAAATGTTGTTTAAGAAATACCCACTTAAATAAGGAACCAGAACATTTGGAGATTTATTTCTTTGCTTATAGGTTGGTTTGCTTAACTTTTATGCCACCTATCTTGCCAAGACAATCTAGAAACAAAAAAAGTATATTTTATTAGCATGCACAACTACAGTTATCGCTAGCTCCTGGCCAGAGGAGATCCTACTCTCTGGAAGGGATATATAAGAATTCCAAAAGCAATATACATTTTAGCACAATCCATATTGAAAGAATGTAGGACCTTGTAACATGATCTGACCTTACCATGGCATGGACCGGGCTGGCATCTCTAAATTCTTCTCTTCTAAGCCCTATCTACTATTACTGTGTAGCATAATTTGTTGTCATTCAGTTGCAAAGTCATGTCTGACTCTTCATGACCCCATGGGACCATAGTATACAGGCTTCTCTGTCCTCCGCTGTCTCCCAGAGTTTGCCCAAATTCATGCTCATTGAGTCAATGACAGTATCTAACATGATCCTCTGCCATCCCCTTCTCCTTTTGCTTTCAATCCTACCAAACATCAGGGTCTTTTCTAATGAGTCCTCTCTTTTCATTTGGTGGCCAAAGTATTTGAGCTTCAGCTTCAGTATCTGTCCTTCCAAAGAACAGTCAGGCTTGATGTCTTATAACATAAACAAGCACATTAATTGGATCCATGTATTGGCTCACTCCATACCACAGAAAAGATTTTTATTATCTGTGTCCTTCCCTTCCAGATGCATCAGGTAGTTTCAGCTTATCTGCTCTGTGTACTATGCAGCTCACCATCATATATGTACAGTAAGAGTTTGTCCCCACAAAGGGAAGACTATCCAAAGAAGTTGAACAAAATGTTCTTTTTAAGAAAGGCATGTCATGAGAACAGTGCTTCCTGATTGCTTTTATAAGTCATGTACAGTATGATATTAGAAAAACAAGAATGCCAATAAGATTTAAATTGCAGATTCCATTTTGATACGGTCAATCCTTCTGTGATTCTGTAATGACATTCAGTACTGGTATATCCAATAACAGCTCTGAGCAACCACCAGCATCAAAAATCTGATCTTTTTGATGTCTTGTTTCCTCATAAACAAAGTTACCTTTCTCTCAGATATAGGATCTTTCCCTTTAACGTTACCAAACAGTATCCACATTTTTGTAATTTACTTCCTCTATCCCTGATGTCATCTATACAAATAACTGTGTGTGTGTGTATGTGTGTGTGTGTGTGTGTGCATGTGTGTGTGTGAAATGTTGCAATTATATTGTTGTAACAATCATAACGGGCATAAACATGAGAGGTAGTTTTACAATAAATTCTCAGTATTTAGTGGTTTATATGCTTGCATTCATAAAAATGCTTTGACCAAATTCTGAAGATAATAATGCTAAAAGTAGACAAGTTCCTCAGAGTGGAGAATCTAATACAGAAAAAAACATTTCCTTTTGTGCATCTAAACATCACAATATCAAAACAATCGGCAATGCTTAAGAATTGATATCATATGGATCCATCAAACTAAAGCAGAAGTATTATTTATAAACACTGTAAGACTTGAGGCTTCTCTATCCTCTTTCAGACAGCCTTCTCTATAACTCACTGCCATAATAGAACAAGAAAGTGGCAGGAGAGATCAATCAATCTTACTTAGCACTCCAATGGAATAGCCACAGTTGGTAAACCAGTCAAGGTGATAAAGAGATATTTCATACCATCAGAATCATCTTTGTCTCGATTGCTAACATTGCATCAAGAAGCAATCTTTCTCTCCAAACTTGAAGAATAATAGGCATATACCCTACCACGGATGCAAAAATCCAAATATCCACTAGCTAGAAAGATATTGAATGAAATCTCTGCAATCTAGTGGCTATCCAGGCCTCTGGAATCCATATATGGTAAAGAAGGCTCCAACCTAGAACTAAGAAGAAATGTCATGACAGTGAGAAAAATTACGGTAATCAGTAGAACAGTTTATCTCTGGGAGTTGTGGGTACTGCATCACTTGTGGTATACAAGAAGATATTGGACAGTCATTTATTCGGAATGCTATAGGGAGGGTTTCTTGCTTGAGCAGGGGTTGGACTAGAAGACCTACAAGGTCCCTTCCAACCTTATTATTCTATATTCAATGCTATTGAAAAAGACCCACAGGAGCCTGGGGAGAGACAACCAGGTGTTGAACAGGAACACATATATCCATCAAAGCATTGTCTTTTAAAGATAACACATATATTTGAGATATTCATATTATACATTTTTCAATACCCAAGCAGAACAGAGAACATTGCAAGGATTTCTGTAGTCTCCTCCTACTTCCTTATTTCCCAGAACTCTTAAGATTGGCCTTGACCTCAGTTTCATAATAGTAAGCACCAATGTGCACGTTCATTCATCATTAAGAAAGAAAGGTTGAACTTTTGTCTGCAAAGGCCTGTATTTGGGGGGGAAAACTGGCACATAAATTAAAGTGTTGTGTAAGGTAGTCCAAAAAGGCACCAAAAGTAACTTTCTCCTCTTATTAATATTTAATTAAACTATTTTAAGACTCTTGCACTCTGAGCTGATTAAGCCGTTTTTAAGTTAAAGAACAAATTCAGTTATTCAATTTGACCTAATTGAAGCCATTTAATGCGCCCCATTTGTACTGTGCTATAACTGAATGAATATCATTAACTATTTTTGCTCAAGGCAAGGAGTCAGAAAAGCCTCTTTGGCACACATTGATTTGTTTTAACCCTGTGGATCAGTTCAAAGAAAAAAATATACAGCTGAATGAAACTATAAGGATACAGCCAGATGCCTTAAAGCTTGGCTAATCATAAAGACCAAGCCATTTACCCAGACACTGTATTTTGCTGAAGGTGAAATAAATATAAACTCATGGATAACATTCAGTATTAGTTGGCCTCTCTATATCCTTCGGCTTAATGGGATGAATTAGTTATGAGACATTTTTCAGATGGGCCAGACAGTTTTGACAATGCCCTATATCTAGATCTAAAGTTGTTTGATCGCATACTGGTAGTCAGGGCTTTTCTTCTCTGAAGAAAGGTGCCGGAACGCACCCCCGTCATCACGCTAAAAAAACCCCGGAAATAATAGCGCGCGATTGGTTGAGACGGACCACGTGACATGGACTCGGAAAAGGTGCCGGAACGCAGTACCGCTGAGTTCCGGCAGAAAAAAAGTCCTGCTGGTAGTCCTTGACTTACGATCACAACTGAGCCCAAACTTTCTGTGGCTAAAGCGAGACAGTTGTTAAGTGAGTTTTGCCCCAATTTATGATCTTTTTGCCACTGTTGTTAAGTGAATCACTGCCATTTTTCAGTTAGTAACACGGTTGTTAAGTGAATCAGGCTTCCCCATTGACTTTGCTTGTTAGAAGGTTGCAAAAGGGAATAACCCAATGCTGGGACACTTCAACCATCATGAATGTGAACTAGTTGGCAAGCTTCTGGATTTTGATCATATGACCAGAGGGGTGCTGCAATGGCTGTAAATGTGAAAAACAGTCATAAATCACTTTTTTCAGTACTGTCGTAACTTCGGATGGTCACTAAATGAGCAGTTGTAAGTCAAAGACTACCTGTTCAAGCAAACACACATTGCAACATAAACATAAACATTGCATTGCAACATAAATTTTATGTTTATCAGAGGTAGCCCACAATTTCTGATATGCAGATCTTATCATTCAATGTAATATAATTATTTTATGACAAGTCTTCTTTGAAAAACTGTTCAGTTCAGCTCCCTCTCAAGAGTTTTTGAGCTAATTCTGAGAAAGAGAACAGATTCAGTCTGCGTTTACAGGTAATGCAAGCCACTGAAAATGTCCCAATAGATCCATGGTTATGACACCTTATGTAAAATATGCAGTTGGGTAATGGGTTACTGTGGAGATTTGCTGCAACTTCTGAGCTTACCAAATGGCACCTGTGGTTTCCCAACTGCAGGCAAAACTTATCTTTTGCATAATGTTTTGTGCAGCTGGAAGGAATCAGTCATTTATCTCTCATTTTATCATTAAAAAGGTGAGCTCAGCTGCTAAGTAATTCTCTGATTTATCCATTAGTCCAATGAAAGCCATTATTAAAGACAGAATTGAAGGTCAAAAAACTAACAAATTATGATACTCGGATTCTACCAACACTAAAAAAGAGTTTGAAGACTCCTTTTTAAAAGTAAAATGGAAAGTGAAAAATTGAGGTTAATAATTAAAAGGACAAAGGTAACGTGAATCAGCATATTTACAATTGTCAGGAAAGAAGTGAAAGTGGTAAATAGCATTGTTTTCTTGGTCCCAAGAAAAGCCAGAAGTGTGGTGTGCTATAGAAATAAAGACAGTCTAAGCCAAGGGTCCCCAGCCCCCAGTCTGTACACCCGTGCCAGGCCACAGCATGCCAGAAACTGGGCAGCACCATCTGAAACCATACCCTCTCCAATCCACAGAAAAACCTCTCTCCATGGAACTGATGCCTGGTACCCAAAATGTTGGGGGCTGCTGGTTTAAGCCTAGGTAGAAAGATAATGACAAATATAAGCAAGATAATAAGAGGAAGTAAAACCAGGGACATCTGGGGATAATAGTCCTGAAGGGAATTATTCTAGCAGGGTGATGCTACTAATCTCACTTTGGCTACAACAGATTTTTATTTGATTTTTTTTTAATTTACCACCCCTTTAATGGTCCAAGGTGATTTGACAGATCCAGCAAATCCCCAGGATTCCCTGCCTGAATTCACTGACAGCTTCTAAAACTTTGAAATTCACCCACTGAATCCCAAGTAGAGGTATGGTGTAAAAATACAACAATACAGTAATCTGAGTTCAGCAGGTCAGAAAGATTGGCCAGGAGTGGACACTTATGTACAAAGGAAGTATGCATAGCTAATTTATTGGGCTCACTTCCCGATAGAAAATTATTGACAACAACTTTTCAACCTTCCAGAGGTGGTCTTCAGCAGGTTCTGACCAGTTCTAGAGAACTGGTAGTGGAAATTTTGAGTATTTTGGAGAACCGGTGGTAACCTTCCCCCAAGAGTGGGGAGGAAATGGGAAATTTACAGTATCCTTTCCCTGGAGTGGAGTGGGAATGAGATTTTGCAGTATCCTTCCTCTGGAGTGAGGTGGGAATAGAGATTTTACAGTATCCTTGCCCGCCACACCCACCAAGTCATGCCACATCCACCAAGCCACACCCACCGAACCAGTAGTAAAAAAAAAATTGAATCCCACCACTGCAACCCTCTCATGTTTACGTTGTGGTGCCATGCATTGGATGACACCATACTTTGTCTCCCATTTTTTTCCCCTCAGATTCGTGCTCTTGACTTATGCCAGGCCTATGACTACATTTAAAATTGCCACCTTAAGACATTGGTAAATATCTTCTAAATGTTTTCCCTGAGTTTTCATAACAATGGACTATGGCTGGTATCTAGTTTGCAATCTCATTTATTGGCCACCTACAGTGCTGGCCCAGAAAAAGTAGTTATTTCCATGGCAGTACATGAGTGTGAAAGTTAGACACTGAGAAAAAGTGGGAGAGAAAAAGATAGGTGCTTTCACATTATGGATCTGGAGACAGTAACTAAAAGAAAAACCCATCATTTTATCTGAGAACAAATAAAATCTGACTGCTCCTTTGAGGCAATGATCAACAAGCAGAAATTCACATACTTTGGGCAGGTGATGTGAGCAGATGGACTAGGAAAAAAAATTATTATGCTTGGCCAGGTTGAGAGAAGTAGATGAAGAGGAAAACAATCAAAGGTGGGTGGACAGATTCAAAGAGATTACTGCAATGCCCTTGGAAAAGCTGTAGGTTATTATCAGAGACAAATTGAGACAGCAAAATTTTGCCCATATGGAATTGAATCCAGCTTGATGGCACCAAACTAACCACTGAAAGAAAAAACCCACAGTGTCCTTACTAAGATCTTAGATTGCCATAATTGTAACATGTCAGTCTCGGTTTTTATTATCATTTCTACTGATGAAATTAAGATGTTTTCTACTATTAATAGTTTTTTTCAAAGTGGTTTCTAAAATTCTATTTATGCAACTTAGGTTGATCCAAAACTTGGCTCACCCAATTACTTTGAAAAGAAAACGTAATAGTGTAAATTGGTCTCCCGGAAAAGCATTGGCAGTTTGTTGAGCAGCCTGAGCAAAAGCAGAGTCATAATATATACACCTTTGGCTTACTGTATTTCAAAGACAAGACAAAGAAAAAGGCAGGTAGTGGACATTAAAGCATGATGTTGAAATGTTTTAGATAAACTCATCTGGGCGACATTGTTCCTGTGATAGTAGATCGTGATGGCAACTATACTACCTTTGCAATATGGTTAGTGAATGTAAGCAATTTGGTTTACTGGACCACAAGTTGACGATTGGTTTTTCTGCATGTTGGGGTCATTTCAGCTTGCTATGAATGTTTTACTGCAAGGGCATTTTAAATAGTTCATATGTATGGGAGAACGGGGAATCTCATAAGCTTGTTAGTGAAGCAGCTCACATGGACATGGAGGGGTACCTTTTTACCACACACTTACACATAATACAGATTGCCGAGGTTGCTCAAGTCTAAGCTAAGATCAACAAATGATCTGCTCTGTTCCAAGTCACAGTGGAAATTATTCTGTGTGATTTGGCCCTCAAAAAATCAGACAGATCATATTGGGAAGAGAATGTCCCAGAGAAAATCTACAGTAGGTGGTTGCTATAATAAGAAATAGTACCAACTTGATGACACATGTTCAACTGATTAGGAATATATTATTATATAATTAAACTTTGTGTTCTTAGAACTTGGGTAACCTACATTCCTTGGGTAATACATTCCTGGTATACTTTTCATACTTCCAAACATTAAGAATAGTTTTCCTTTATTTTTTGGTGCAACTTTACTTGGAATGCTGTGCACACCACAGCTTAAATTACACCACGTCAGAATATTGCAGACTATCAAAACCACTGTTATGAGGAAAGATTAGAAAAGTTTGCCCAGAAAAATAAAGTGAGTTGGAGCGACTTGATACAAGGGTATATAATTCTAAAGGCACTGAATAAAATCGGAAAGAGTGAAGGTTTATATTAATGAAATGTGGATTTATACAATATGTTCTGAATATAGACAGTAATGCATTATTATGACAATAACGCTGCATTTACAAGTTATTGTGAGCATCTATTCCAAGCAAAATATCTTTTATCATATAGTCTTCCAAATGTTATTAAAAGCATGTTTGCTGATACACAAATCCATGGTAGCTGCAGTACCTAGAACATCCATTTAATTAATGCATATTTTTTTTAAAATAGCTAGAGTCAGTCACTAAAGCTCATGAAACTTCATCTATCTCAGATCAGATTTCCTAAAGCACTTCAGTGAGTTTAGAGGATTTGCAATTTTAAGAAATTTTTAACCATTCTTTTATGACCTTTGCTTTATTGGGCTAAATCTTGTATTGCAGTTGAAAGTCTTGTACTGCCAATTGTTGCTTTAAAATATGTAGAACCAACTGGGAATCTATTTCCAATCACAGGTATTCTGTTTTCCATCTCATTCACTTAATTCAAGAACATAAAGGTAATTGCCATTATTAAATTACAGTTTCATGATTTTTCACAACTGCAATCATAACTTTGGCAATTAGTAATGCTTGGATTCACCAGCCAAAAGAAAATGTATTTGATTTGGGGGAAGTGTGTTTGTGGGCTTGTGGCTATGTGCGCACATGTGAATTTGTATGCTTGTGCTCTTGCATGTGTATGTATTAGCTACTGTATTTTTTACCCAAAATAGACAGATCAGAATTAGAGTTTTTAAACTGAATCTACTTCTTGATTGATAAGGTTATACTTTCCAATAATTCAGAATTCATCAGGCTTGTTTACACCAAATAGCAATAGCACTTAGACTTATATACTATTTCACAGTGCTTTACAGCCCTCTCTAAGCAGTTTACAGAGTCAGCATATTATTCCCAACAATCTGGGTCCCCAGTTTACTCACTTCAGAAGGATGGAAGGTTGAGTCAACCTCGAGCCAGTGAGAATCAAACTGCTGGCTGTCGGTAGAATTAGCCTGCAATACTGCATGCTAATCACTACGCCACTTTGGCCCTTACTTGTACCAGAAGCACCTCCTCTATGCCTATCAAAAACTTTTCAGATTCCTTCGGTTGACTATTAAACCCAAGCAATTATTTCTGAGAACATAATTGGCAACTTTACCAGAGAGAAGTGAAATCAAGCAGTATAAACTAGAATGGTGGTTTGTAGGGAAAAATATGAGAGAAGTGGTGAATGATTAAGAAGAGTGCAGAGAATAGCAACAGATGAATAGGGAACTGGAAGCTAAAACATATATAGAACAGTAGCTGGAATTGGGTATATCTAGTTTAATGAAAAGAAGGCCTAGGGGTCACATGATATCTGATATTTCCCAATGTCTGAGGGGCTGCCACAAAGAAGAATGAGTCAACCTATTCCCCAAAGAACCTGAAGTCAGGACAAGAAGCAATGAATGGAAACTAATCAAGGAGAGAAACAATCAAGAACCACAATAAGAACAAATTTCCTGACAGTTAAAACAATTAATCAGTGGAACAATTTACCTCCAGAAATTGTGATTGCTCCAACTCTGGAAGGTTTTAAGAAGAGATTGAACAATCATTTCTCTGAAATGATGTAGAGTTTCGTGCCAGAGAAGGGGGGGGTGGACTAAAGACCTCCAAGGTCCCATCCAACTCTTCTATTCTCTTCTATTCAGTGTGAAGTAGACCATTTTTGGTAGGATCAACAATGAAGCTGAGAGGAAAGAGAGGAAAATGTCGGGAAGGAAAGTATGAGTCCTGTATGAAAAGGTATTAAAATCTAAATTAATCTCCTAATGAAATAAATAAAAGCAGATATGGAAGTTACCCTGAATGGAATGAAAAGAATTCAGTATGGATACCAAAAAACACAAGTACAGCACATGCTGTTATGCTAATAACATTTTTATGAGGAAAAGCCTTTTAACATAGCTGCATTCCCTCATGTTTTCCAAAAACCTCTTGCTAGTTTATAAAGGTGAAATAGACCAACAGACAAGCCTTTTTGCAGCAAGGTATTTGCCCCAATTTCTCTCTGTTTTCTGGAGTGACCAAGAAAGAGAGATACACTTTTCAAAGTAGTGATAGGCAGATGGCAGGAATAGGATGTTGATTCCCAAGGCCAAGTACATGAGTGATAACAAGAGTTCACATCAACCAGACAGCTTCAAAATTTTGAAGAGCTTCTTTTGCCTGGGAATGTTTTATTCAACTCAAACATTTTCTACTCGATCTATTTCATTCAGGTGCTAATTGCAATTTCTGAGGTTCCAGAGTAGTTGAAGGTTTTAGAGAAAATTCCTGTGGTTTTAAAGACAGTAGCTTTGAAGTTCTGAGTCTTTGAATTCAAGAACATCTTATTTTCCTCGTGCAAAATATATACTGTATATACAGGTCAGAAAACCACAGTTCAGATGGGGCATGGTGAAATAGACTGGTTCCAGGTCAGAAAAGGACTAAGACAAGACTTCCTTTATGTATTCAACCTATATGGCTGAATATATATTAAGGGAAGCTGGACTGAAAGAAGATGGGAGAGAGTGCTTTTGAAACTGGAGGAAGAAGCAACAATAACCCAAGTTACAGTATTCTGATGACACTATTCTAATAGCCAAAAATGCAAATAATTTGCAAGATATAGTAATGAAAGTCAGAGTTCTATTAAAAATGGAACAAGTAAAAAAAGATTGGGTCCCACTAAATTGTTTGAGAAAAGTTTAAATTAAAACTTTTGGGATGTTTACTTAACATTCTAGAGATGCTGCCTAATAGTTTGTGCACACATGAGGGTTTTTTTATGTTTTTCTTTTCTTTTTCAAATTTGTATCAGTACTCCACAATCCAGAAATTAATATCTCAAACTTTCCCATGCGCAAACAGATTTGAAGCTACAGAATGGTAACTCCGCACATCTGGAATTTTTGTTTATTGGCCTGTTATAATTGCTCCAATCATGCAGTAGAAAGTAAAAATAATCTGCACATTTTCCCCATTTTATTTTACAATTGAAAACACTGTTGACTGTGGAAAAGATTTGTTTCCATATCCCCATGCATTCCTTTTTCTTCATTAGAAAATAACCCACAACCATTTTCATTTTACAGTGAAAAGTCAAATTCCCATTTATTTCAAAAGAAATAAATTTTTATATGGAGCACTAAATCCCTCAAAAATAAACTTACAGCATATCAAGCTTACAGTATTATCTTATTAGTTTTCCCTAAGGAGCTGAAGGAAATATGAGAGTTTTAGGTATTTAATTTAACATTTAATTGAATTCTTTTGGAGTCTTTTGGAAATACAATTTGTGGTCTATTAAAGAACTGCCAGTTTAAGATTTGCCCCTGTGATTTACATGAATAGAGACACCTTTGAATGGAGAAATTATTTTCATTTGCAGCCAATGCATATTTAGAGAAAAAGGGGAAAGGATCTAACACTTATATTAATAATAAGAGGAACATTTTGCTGGAAGTTGATTTGAAATAGAATGCTGTAAATAAAACCTTATCATTTCAAAAGACTATCAAGTGTTGGCTATTTTGTCCCTTTATTTGATGCGTGAATAGACAAGATGGATTAAAAGGTTAAACTCTGGCCTCTATTTATACAACACTTATTTGTAAATTATAAGAAATGGGTCTTTCCCTTTCTTTCCACAACTGCAGCTAAGTCTGTCTCTCTGTGTGTGTGTGTGTGTGTGTGTGTGTGTGAGAGAGAGAGAGAGAGAGAGAGAGACAGAGAGACAGAGAGAGACAGAGAGAGACAGAGACAGAGACAGAGACAGAGAGTAAATAAATGCTAATCTAAATTATACTATATGAGATAAATATTTGTTATTGTTATCAGAAAGGGACTATTATGCCTCCAGCATATAGTTGTGTATTTTATGCTGATGTTGTTCTTCTTTAACATGTATTGAGCTCCATCTGGTGGCTAAAAACAAATCTTCCATTGTATGGAAGTTGGTTTGGTGGAATCAGACCCTACAGAGCACCTATCCTTTCATTAGCGTTTTCTGGGGGAAAAGGTGCATCCTGAGAAGCCAAGACTCCATTTTGTAGTATTCTGAAGTAACTGAAGCATCTAGAAGAATCCAGTTTAGTCCGTGACACATGTCCTTCTTAGGACAAACTCTCTATCCTATACATCACATTGCTCTTTCACCTCATCCTGTTCCTTAATAATGTATCAAGATACGCATTTATGGTCTGGAAGGATAGGAGGGTGTGCATGTTGGGTTACACACAGGGTAATGTGTAGTGAGGACAAAACACAGACCAATCCATCAATTCCTTTCTATACTCTTCAATGCCTTCCCTGAATTTTCTTTGCAGCCAGTATGTTTATCAAAGGGGTCTATCCATTTTCTGAAAAAAGTGGAAGAGAAATTTAGAGCATTTCAGGCTTGCTTTTCATGTAGTTGCTCTACTCTTATCAAATTCAGAGACTGTAAAAGCTCTGCCTCAGTTTGTTGTAATCTTTGAACATTTGAGGATAGTCACCGGAAACAGATTCCAAAATAGTATGGAGGATTTGGGTTCAAATCTATGTGCAGGATTCAGCTAATAAAAGCATGGAAAACCTTCCAGTCCTACAGGAGGAACAAGTTTTGAGTATAATCTGTAAGAGTATGTCATTTGGTTAGGGACCAGAAGGGGAATCTTTTCTGCCATTGATTGTACCCATTTCTCCCTTCAGAGATCAGAATGGCTTTAACTCCTCTAGCCTTTCACAGAGTATTGAGATGAGAGTATTGGAGGTTGAAGTTTACACATCTTAATGTTGCTGAGATTGCAAAACACTGGTCTACAGGTTCTATTTGTGAACAAGATCAAGATCATTTCCACAGTTGGCTTTGTCTTCTTCCTCCAAATAGGGAGAAAGGGGAAGGAAGTATAATATCTTTGTATCTTCATTACCATTACTTCCCACATAGAAGCACTGTGTGGAAGCACTGGATCTTGTCATAATATTACCTCTTCCCACTGTCCTGTTAAGCAGATGAATGACCACGAAACTGAAGCCTCTCATAGATCTTCAGTTACCTAGCATCCAGTTACCTATCATTCTAGAAAACTCTCCATCACATGGATAAAAACTACTGTTGGTTAGACATAGAAATCGTGGTGTGAACCCATTATAATCAATCTATAGTTGATTTGATTTCAATTGTATAATGTGTGGGTGATTTTTATTGATATCCTTCTCTGTCTAATTTGCAAATACTGCATCACTGATTTAATTAGTTTTCAAGAGTGTAAAGCTGATTCATTAAAACCATTTATCATTCTGGATCATTTCTAGAAACAAAGTATACCATTACCCTTACTGATACTTTAGGGACTAGTGGTAGCCTTCATAACCTTTCTCTTGTCATGACCTCATTAAATTTTATTTATTTATTGCATTTGTACCCTGCAATCAGCTTGACTCTCTGCAGCTAAATTCATTTAGTGATGTTCAATAATGTCATTGCCTCAACCTAAAATTAGCATGGATAGAAGTGAAATGAACTCACTGATGTATCTGGGATTGTGCCAACACTCAAACACTTCCCTCCCACATTCTTCTTTAACATGCCAAGAGTCAATTACATGAATGACATATTATTGCATTAACTGAAGCTGAAGCTCTTTCAGCAGTTGAGAAATCATTCCTATTTAATTATGAGATAGGCATTCGAGAACAAAGTCAGCCAAATTTCTTTCAACAAAGGGGGAAAGGATTGGATTGATTTTTTTATTTCAAAAATCAGAAGATTGCCATTATGTGATGTTTCATGATGTTTTTCCCATTCATGGAGCTGGGGTGGGTGTGGCCTGCACATAACACATCCAGCCCATGGGCTGCCAGTTTGACACCTCTGGTCTAGAACATCATGCCCCTATGCAATCCACATTCATCCTTTTGGCCTTCTGAAAGGACTTGAAGACATGGTGGTGCCAATTAGCCTGGGTCCCCAATGGAAGTAGCTAACACTCACCTCCTTCCTGTGCTTACTTTGTTCCCTCCCTCTCCATCCTGGTTACTTTTAATTGAATTTTAAATTTATGATCCTTATTTATTGTTTTAATGTTTCACAGTACTTTTTAACTGAAAGTCTGCAAACAACCTAGAGTTGCCTATACAAGTTTAATAAATAATAAAAATATATAATTATGAACTAAAATATGAATGCTGATTTTGATGCGATCAACAATGGCAGGAAATAGAGTGCACAATGCATCCATCCACTTTGTTTTTGTAATCTAAATACCATTACTGCTATACTCAAATATTGTTACTTCTATAGTAAAACAAGCATGAGCATCATATGCATAGATATGACCATTTCTATTTCTCCAGAAATGGATGCAAGGGGGCGTGGTCATGGCTGCGGAGTAATAAGGAGTCTTTCTTCCTCGCTCTGCTGGGCTTAGATAAAGAGGATACGATTTATCGTGATTGGAATGTTTTAATTGGAGCCTAAATGACTTACAGAGGTTTCTGAAAAGCTTCGGACTCCGGACTTTGATCTTT
>JAOYMU010000001.1:88499013-88511554 GCA_025802295.1 Psammodynastes pulverulentus | reverse complement strand
TATTGCTTGTTGTTACCCGCCCCGAGTCCCCGTGGGGAGAGGGGGCGGGCTATAAATCGCAGATAAAATAAAATAAAGATAAAAAAATAAAATATTGTATGTATTTTCATTTCTTGGACTTTTAAAGTACATATAGAGGGGGGAAAGTTCTAATAAAATAGATGACATGTCTAACTGTATACAGCTATATTGTTGTAACTTCTAAGAGTATTCCCTTTGTTTAGCATGGCATCAGTAACCTCCAATTATTTAGTCTTTTATAGCATATCCTTCTTTTCTGCATGTCAAACTGTGCACCTCTAGGCTATTTTGCAAAGTGTATCTGCTGCATTCTACCTGAAATGCTATATATTTTCTTAATAAGAGTTGTAGGAAACAGAACAAAAGACTGCAAAAATGTAAGAGTAATAGAATAGTAATAGAAAGATTCTGCCATCAGAGGATTCTGTCGTCTACCTAATATCACAGAATTAAGAAGCGGGACATAAGGCATTAGCTTATTATCTTTGCATCTTTTCCTGAAACCAACTACTGAGAGAGATTCTGCTATGTCTCCATGTAATAGGTTCTATTTTCCAATTTCTGTGATTGTTAGGAATTTCTCTTTCTCTCTGTATTTTATCTCTTTCTTGCTCTCTATTCCATATACAATGCAGAGGGACATTATTCACATAGCTGTGTCTTTGTATGAATGTTGTAACCATCAGTGGGTGTTCTTTCATCACACTGATACCCTCAAAGAAGGCCACTCGGTTTGCTAATTAGCTGTCCAGAGTCATTCTGGAATCATACGGCTAAGAAAATTGATGAATAATAAGCAAACAAGCAAACAAGACTTTCCCAATTTCAGTATGATACCACTACACATGAAAATATAGTATAGGTAAATATTAAAAGTTGGCAATCAAATAAGGAAGTTAAAATGAGGATGCATCATTTAAGTTAACAGATATTGAAACATTTATAACAATCTGGTTGAGCTCTCTGTCAATATTAATAACAATAAAAAAGTCAAGGAAATAGTTGGTCCACTAAAGAGAGAAGATGGCAAGGAAGTAACAGACAGTAGGGAGAAAGCAGAGCTGCTTAACTCATTCTTTGCATTAGTCTTCATGTAAAAACAAATTACAGCCTAATATACCAAAAAAAAAAACCTACTGTAAGAGAAAAACTATAAATAAAAATTAAAATAAGCAAGAAAATAGTAAGAGAACACCTATCTGACCTCGACGAATATAAATTACCAGGACCTGACAGATTACATTCCAAGGTTCTGAAGGAGCTGGCAGATGTTATCTCAGAACCATTGTACCATATCTTTCTTAATTCCTGGAGTACCGGGGAAGTACCCAAGGATTGGAAAAGAGCTGATGTGGTTCCCATCTTCAAGAAAGGGGAAAAAAACCAGACCCAGGAAACTACAGACCAATCAGTCTAACATCAATACCTGGAAGATCCTGGAAAAGTTAATCAAAAAAAAGATCTGCAAACAACTAGAAGCAAATGAAATTATAACCAGTAGCCAGCACGGGTTTCATAAAGTCATTGAATTAGTAGACCAGCAAAATGCTATGGACATAGTATACTTAGAATTCATTAAGGCATTTGACAAGGTAGACCACAACCAACTTCTTGGTAAGCTAAAAGAAGGTAGAATAACCAACATCACCACCAGATGGATCTGTAGCTAGCTGACAAACCGCACTCAATGAGTAGTCCTTAATGATACTACATCCACATGGAGAGAAGTAAGCAGTGGGGTATCACAAGATTCCATCTTAGCCCCAGTACTCTTCAATATCTTCATAAATGACTTAGATGAGGGAATAGAAGGGGAACTCATCAAATTTGCAGATGACACTAAACTGGCAGGAATAGTCAATATCCCAGAAGACAAGCTCAGGAGCCAAAAAGATCTTGACAAACTTGAGCAATGGGCCCTATCCCAAAAAATGAATTTCAGTGTGGAGAAAAGTGAAGTTTTACATTTAGGCAGGAAAAATCAAAGGTATAAGGACAGATTAGGTAAGAACTGACTCAAAAACAGTAACTATGGCAGGGACCTTGGAGTTCTAGTGGATGATCACTTGAATATGAGCCAGAAGTATGCAGCAGCAGCCAAACAAGCTAATACAATCCTGGGTTATATAAACAGAGTCAAAGAATCAAGATCACATGTACCACTTTATAAAATCCTATATATATAAAGTACCACTTTATAAAACCCTAGTAAGACCACACATGGAATACCACAACCAATTTTGGTCACCATATTACAAAATAAGATGTTGAGACTTTGGAAAAAGTTCAGCGAAGAGCAACTAAGATGATCAAAAGACTGGAGACTATAACATATGAGAAGGGCTGCAGAATTTGGGTTTGGCTAGTCTAAAGAAAAGAAGAATTAGTGGTGACATGATAGCAGTATTCCAGTATTTGAGGGGCTGCCACAAAAAAGAGGGGGTCAAATTATTCTCCAAGGCACCAAAGTTCAGGACAAGAATCCATGGTTGGAAACTAATCAAAGAGAGAAACAACCTGGAATTAAGATGAAACTTCTTAACAATGAGGACAATTAACCAGTGGAACAACTTGCCTGCAGAAATCATGGGTGCACCATCACTGTATATTTTAAAGAAGAGACTAGACAGTCACTTATCTGAAATGATATCTAAAATGGTATAGGTTCTCCTGCTTGAGCAGGGGGCCTGACTAGTAGACCTCCAAGGTGCCTTCCAGTTCATTCTATTCTATTCTAATATGAAAATGCAGTTGATAATTGGGCATTAGAATTGTCAATCAGAGCATGCAGGCTATTCTTCCTTGTTTATATTTTGACTGTTGGTAACATGGGTGGGAGGATGAGCCTGAAAAAAGCCCAGAGGCTTAGCTCTAGGAAAATCTCCATGTGTCAGAGATATGAGATCTGGCTGCATATTTCATGTTAGAAAGATGGCAAAAATTTATAGCCTGTAGATGTCTTGTACAAGATGTCTTGTAATATTAAGAAAATATTTTAAAAATCTATTTGTAGCCCATTTTTAATTATTTACTAAAACTTGATTTGATTCCTGTCAAGCTTCGCCAACCTAGAAGTTCGAAAGCACGTAAAAATGCAAGTAGAAAAATAGGAACCACCTTTGGTGGGAAGGTAACAACGTTCCGTGCGCCTTTGGTGTTTAGTTATGTCGGCCACATGACCACGGAGACATCTTCGGACAGCAGTTTCTTCAGCTTTGAAATGGAGATAAGTACCGCCCCCTAGAGTCGGGAACAACTAGTACATATGTGCGAGGGGAACCTTTACCTTTTACCTTTAACAGAGTGGGAGTGATGTTCTCTGTTTCCAACTGTATATTCCATTTAGTCATCCTACCTTATATGTAGAAATGAAGAGGAAAATAGAAACAAATAACAAAGAATGACCATACCAGGAAAATATTTGAGGATGGTAGCAAAGCCAATAAATATTTTGGACATATTCTTGGTTTAATGGAATTTTGGTTTTAATTTTGAAAAAAAGAAAAACAAGTATGGATAATCCTCAGGTAGTGACCATTGGTATAGCGACTGTTTAAAGTTATGGCAATGCAAAATGAGGAGAGTTAGGGATGCTCCTCAAAATTGTAGCCATTTTATCCCCAAAGTCATATAAAAATGATTTTGGGCACTTGGTAACCCGCACAATTTTATGAGTCATAGCATCTTAAGTCACCTGATTGCCATTGGTGACCTTCATTGCCATCTTCTGACAAACGAAGTCAGTGGGGAAGCAGACAGAAAGTTCCAAGTTGTCGTTGTGTGACATCACACCTAACAACTACAACCAAGTATTCCCAGAATTGCTGTTGTAAGGCAGCATAATCAGGTGACTTTTTTTTTGGCCTTATGACCATGATTCTTAGTGACATAGTTACTGGTCCCAGTTATACTTGTAATTATCTGTAAAGGAACCTTAGAATAGAATGGATATGACTAAAAAATACCAGGCTGTAGTATGGCATTCCTATCAGCTAAATTTCTCAGCCTAATAATAAATACCTCATACTATTTGCAAACAAGAACTGTTTTAGAATTCTTGGTCTGGAATACTTAATCAGTTTAGCCTTTGGAGTATCGACTCCAATATTTCCTTTCCTTACTGCATAAAATAAGGCAAGCACAATATTCTGCTCCTGTAGAAACACACCCAGAATGTAATAAATAAATAAATAAATAAATAAATAAATAAATAAATAAATAAATAAATAAATAAATAAATAAATACATACATACATAAATACATAAATACATAAATACATAAATACATAAATACATAAATAATAAATATATAAATGTAATTCTCTACTTGATAATAATTTATTAAAGGTTAAATGAAGGTTTCATAGGAAAGATTAATTTTGAGGTAACTGGTAAAGCAAAGGGGGGGGGTGGCTACAGCATATAGGTGTTCATTAAAACATTTCAGAGAGCAGAGGGTTACTAGCTACTTACAACTGGTAGAGTTTAAGGAAAACTTCTGTCCAGAAAAGAGTTGTAATAGCATTTTTGTGCACTCATTCCCATTAGAAGCTAGGGTTTTAAAATATAAATACCTCCTTTTCCTTCTAGGCTTTAGTATTCAGTGCATAACAAATTCTTCTTGCTGTAGCTTTAGCTGTTTTTGCAACATTCATTCAATTATTCCTCCCTTTGCATCTACCGCTACTAATGGGACAAAAACATGCCTGAAACTTTTTTTGCTGCAGTAACAAAGACAAATATTGGGATGTTCTATTAATGAAGGGATAATGGAAGCCTGGTGGTGCTTTATGAAGCAGAAATCTAAACCCTTGGTGGCTAAAGAAAGCCCAGAAGGCAGTTTACTCCAATGAGTGGGCCATATTTTTAATGAGAAAAACAGCACAAGACAAGCCTTCTGTTGTACCATTCAAGATATCTTAATGAATAATTCTGTTTAAAGTGCATTCTACTCAAAAGGCAAGTTTGGATGGAGAAGCAAATCACTGACGGGATTTCTTCTGGATTTAAAATGCTATTAACCAGATTTTAAATTGTACCAGGATATTTCTTTATTCAGATATTTCTTTGGAAGGTGTAATGAAATAATAATTGTAAAAAGAGTGTTGAGTGGGGAGTATTAAACTGAATTATATAATTGCATCATTTGCATACTGTTCTCATGGTTGCTATACCTCAAGGATTTAGTAGGGCTGGATGGCTGCTAAAAAGGGCATCTCAGATGTATTTCTTTATTAATTTATTAGGAAGATTTATATGCTGTTCCAATTAGATCTGACTCTGAGCAGCATGCATTCTTCAATCCACTAATTGAATTAAAACACAATTAAGGCTAACAGCAAAAACAGCTAAAATAAAAACAAAACAATCCAATGTAACAAGTATTACTAAAACCTCCTCATCTTCCTCTTGCCATGCTTTCAGGAGTCATTCGGACATTTGTTACTTCCCCAAATGTTCTTTGGAGAAACTAGCTCTTTCAAAAGAATTGCAGTGAAAAATCTGCCCTTATTTCAGGAATGCTGTTCCACAGTGGGAATGCTGGCAAAGACAATGCTCACCTACAAGGATCAGGTATCAATATTTCAAGGGGGGTGGGATCTACAGAAAGCTCTCTAGTGGATCTTACCTGGTGAACAGAATCCATTTGGACATAGTCTCACAGGAACTTGGATCTTGAGAAAAATTGTTGAAACAGCTTCTTGGATGAAGCGAAATATTTTCAAGAAAAAGCAAAGAAAATCCAAGTGACATTTCAAAAGACCTTTAGACAACCAGGACCTAGATGATTGAGAATCTCCATAGACATTGGCAACTGGACATCCAAATAATATGTTAAATAATTAAATACATTGAATACAAAATTCAAATAAATATTGTATCTGCTAGTATCTAAAAAAAATTGATGAAAAGAATATTCATATCTTAAATGCTATAAAAATATTGGGAAAATATGTCAGGTTGCAGACATAGATTATACAACTGGGGAAATGTTAGATATAAATGTAGCTTGCTTATGTTTAAATGACTTGTTTAGCATTTTGTTGAAGACTGAATCTGAACAGAACAGAAACTTTAAAAATATGGCAATAGCACATAGACTTATATACTGCTTTACAGTACTTTACAGCCTTCTTGAAATGGTTTACAGAGTCAGCCTATTGCCTCCAACAATCTGGGTCATTATTTTACCCACCTCGGAAGGATGGAGGGCTGACTCAACCTTGAGCCTGGTGAGATTTGAACTGCCAAACTCAGGCAGCTGGCAGTCAGCAGAAGTAGTACTATATTCTAACAACTGTGCCACAACGGCTCATAATATATAAATATAAAGCTATTATATGAAAGACAAGAAATGAGATAACGTAGAGAAGGCTAAACTTGTACCAAATGATTAGAAGGCATAGATGATTGGTATTTATATAAGGAAAGCATACTTGGGGGTTCGTTTGTTAAATATGTCTCAGAAAGTGTTGACAGAATTCTGATTGAAAAGATAAGTGATGATCAAATTTAGGAAGTGCTGAACAGGAAGTATGCCAAGCAGATGTTTGCTCTTCAGCAAATCACTGATAATTTAATTCTGTGACAAACAAATTTTATTCTAGTTTGTCAATCTAAAGAAAACTCATGACTCAATTAATAGTTTTGAATTATGGCTTTTTTTGTAACTATAAAATTGAAGATTGGGTATGGGGTGTGATATAAGATGGAAATAAAGCACTGTGAAAAAAGTTAATAGTTTCAGTTCTCAGCTGGGAGTAGGACATGATGTGTGACATTTTCCTGATGGTTTAATGCATTTAGAGAAAAATATATATGCTCATCCATCCTTCAAATTTATATGGTTACCCATCTCACAAGCAAGCAACTGTGGGCAGAGTACAACAAACCTGAAAAAAAATCAAAATATAAACCAAATAGTATTTAAAACTTTAAAAATTATAAAAAAATAAAACTGAAAGAAAATATTATAAACATTGGGCAAGGAGCAGGTGTTATACACAGAACGCCTGTGGTGAAATTAGGGATATATTAGCTGAGGATATCAATGTACGTATTTTGAAGGCAGATTAGGTTGACAATGAGGATGATTTGCAATGCATATGAAAGACACGAGTATGGATCAGGATGTATGTAACTAAGTGTGGAAAATTAATATATCCAAAACCAAGGTAATTGCATTTCACAAGAAAATGTGAGTGTGTGAATCAATCAATCAATCAATTATACATGAATAGTAAAAAAAAAAAAAAAAAAAAAGGAACCGATCTCTGTCCTGTGATAAATGTTTACTAAAGTTGGAGAAATGGATGGAAAAATATTAAGACACATATGCTGGTACAAAGATAGCAGGTAGCATCTGATCTATTGCCAGAAATAAATGTTGTCCCAGATGCTTCTCTATAAGAGTATGCTTCTTTTTGTTTCATATAAGTGAGAGTTAGAATAACTAAAGAAGCATATAAGTACAAGCAGGTAATCCATGATTTAAGACTACAATGGGGACTGGAATTTTGATTGTAAGTCATTGCAGTCATAAGTCGAGGCACCTATGTGAGTCTATCCAACTCTTTTACTGTTTGATGGTTCTCATTAAGCAAATCATGTGGCCATACAGCAAATTCATTCTCTCAAATGAGAACTTTTGTTGGAAACCAGAAAAAAACATTGTGAACTGCTATCGCAGAACTTTACAACCAATTATAAATGCAAGCTAGTTGCCAAATGCAGGAAATTCAGTCATGTCATGGGTGAGGTGGGGTGTTGCTAGTTGGTTTTCCAAGGCTATCATAAGTTCAACTGGTCATTAAACCCCAGTTGTAAGTCAAGGACTACCTATAAGTTGAATGTATTAAAAAGTCTATAGCTGCTGAATGAATGTTCATTGAATGCAGAGCTGAGTGACCAATATGACGGAAGTATGTTGAAGTGGTTTGATCTCAGAGAAAAGATAAACAATAATTAAAATGTAACAAAGAACAGATGGCTGAAGAGGTTTGATACAATAACCCTAACACTCAAAAGAAGTAGATCAGGAGTGCAAGAATTAAAAAACAAAGTCTGAAGGAATTCAGTTAATTAGATTTGGTTTTTTTTTTAATTTATAGACCTCCCAACTCCCAAATATTTCTCAGCAGTCTCGAGTTTAAATAAACTAAAATCATAGATGGGGTAGAAACAAAATGATTGCAAAGTCATTAAGATATGGAAAAGCATAATGAATGGTGCTGATTTAAGCCAGGTTTAGTCATGTTTCTTTTCATTGTGACATATTCTATTTATTATATTACATTAATTACATTATAATACACAAACAAATGTGTGAGTGTACACACAGTACATAAGCATATTCATGAAAATAACGGACAATTAATGGGCAATTATATGGCATTGACATTTTTTTTATCAGCTGCAATTACAGTATTTTTAAAATACCACAGACCATTCTAGGTACCCTAACAACTGTCCATTGTGACTCTGATCTTACAGCTTACTAGCTTACAATATATATTTTCCTCAGTTTCCCCACATATTTTTCTCAGTTTCCCCACATATTTTCCTCAGTTTCCCCACATATTTCAGATTTAAATTATCATGAACTCTTCACTTTCTATGCACACACTGTGGCTTTTGATTTCTCTGATCCAATGTACCTTACTACCTCTTTTTCATTCAGTGGTTACAATGAAAAGTAATTTGACAGTTCTTAGAAGTAGAACATTTTGTTTAATTCAGTTTCAGAATTCAAACATAGATAATAGTTTTGATTGTGTTTGTTTTGTTCTGTTTCAATAAAGCTAGTTTGTATTCTTGGCTTTTTATCACATTTTCCATCAAACCAAAAAGAAATAAATTGCATTGCCTTTGAAAAAGGAAATATATACTCCTTGAAAATTATATGTAATAAAAACATAATCTATCTGATTTCTGCTATTACAAATGCAATATTTACTGATATCATGAATGATGAAACAGATTTGTCATTTTCTATTCAGAATTATAGCTTTCACCTTTCTGGAATGTGTTTTTTATTGGAAATTTTAGTAATATTTTTATGTTGTGACTTAGCATTTCAGATCCACTCAGCATGCTAAAAAATTGGATTAAGAACATTGAAAGAGAAAAAATATTTGATTTAGGACCATCATTTTTTCTCAGGCACCAGTTTTTCAGATTTTTTTTCAGAACCCCATCATTCCAATAGAAGAAAATATTTGTAGCTCAGGGTTGAACTATGGGTCCGTGGTGTTCACTGAGCTTAGTTGTTTGTAGACTTTTCAGTACCCAACTAGGTAACAGCATCAGTGCTAGAAGAGAGTGGGATTTGCTCTCTGTTTATGTGCAACTGATTTGCCCTGCCAGTGTTGGTGGGAGTGTTCTTGGGGATTCCTTGATTAGGCTGTTTGTTGATCAGGATATTGTTTTTGCTTGATTGTTGGTCAAGTATTATTCTTGGTTTTAATTGTTACTTAACTGGGTGTTGATTAATGGCAAGGAGGTATTGTGGTCTTTTAGCTTTTCGATTATCTTTTTTGATAATTGGTCTGTAGAGATTTATCTCTAAGTACCTGTTGATGGCTGATTTGTCTGACTGTCAGCAATTCTCTAGAGTTTTTAGACTTAGCTTGAACTAGGATGCTCACGGTTTCCCAGTTGAAACTATAGTGAAGTCTGACCATATGCTGAACAATTAAGCAGTTTTCATCATGTCTTCTGACTGCTGGTTGGTATTCAAGGGTGTGCTCTCTGCTGTATGTTATAGATGATGTGTTTTTTTTCATCTGGGGCTATTGATTTACTTAAAATATTTTGGAGAGCTTTAATTGGTTTGGGTACCATGCTGGTACCATATGAATGAGTCTTTTAAAAAAACAATTTAGGTACACCTTTTAAAATATCCATCAGTATTTTGAAGGCTGCCAAGTTTTATATTTTCTTTCCTTTAGAAGGAGCTGGCAAAGAGGAAAAATAACCTTACTGTATTGAGCAAAGGGAAATGTTCTACCTCCTCTCTAACTAGGGGATAACTGACTTATTATTTGGAACTATAACCTTCAATTTGTTAAGAACTAAGTGAGAAATATTATTCTTTAGATCATGGGACAAAGCCAGCTTCATACAGAAGACATAGAACTGAAGGTGGGGGGAAGGTGGGGCAAGGAAGACCACAGAAGAAAGGACATGAAGGTTGCAGTAATGAGAAATCATTCAACTAGAAAACACTTCTCTTCTAAGTTCAATTTCGCAGCAACGAATTTCTTTTGCTAATATCTTAGAACAGCTACCAGAGGAATAACACTAGGGAAGAGAATCCACAAAACAGATTTATATCTCTAAGGAATGAGTGAATAATCCAATGTCACTCAGTAAAATGTTTCAGTCTGCAAAATACCTTGCTTTCAGAAATTATCCAATTTGCCATGCCCATTCTGATCCCTTTACTTGTCCATCATAGTTGGTGAAATTCTGTGGTCTTCCATATCCACCAGAAGGCCAGTTTTCTATTGATTCTTTAAGAGAATAGGAGACACTCAGCAATAATTTAGCCCAAATAAATATCAAAAGAATGAGCCTCAACTTATAACTTAGCTTTAAAAACTTCATAGATACTAGATATAAAGAAGGTGATAAAATAAAAATTTAAAATATTCATTCTAGGCATGAAACATGAAAAATCACCACTGAAAGTTCCCAACTCCATCTAATATACTAGGAAGAATTTTTACTACTACTGTTTTTGTCTACTCTCAGTAGTTGAGGTTTTTTTTAATAATATTGAAGTTACCAGCTCAGGATCAGTTTCAATCATGGGCAGGATGTGGCAGCTGCCTTAATTACTTCAAGGAGCCCAAGAGCCAAGAGTCTGGTTTGGAAGACAGAGGAGTTATGACACATAGACCTAAGTTAGACTGTCTTTTAAGGTGCAATGGGCAAGACAGTCCCAGGAGGACTATTGAAGAAAGATCCAACTGTCCTCTCAGGTTTGAATATCTTAAGCCAACTTCAGCACACCATTATAGTGCCACAGGACTGAAATAGTATAGGGTTTCCTCCCTGAGCAGGGGATTGGACTAGAAGACCTCCAAGGTCCCTTCCAACTCTGTTATTCTAATTATAATTCTAACTTATTGTACTCAAGTTCCAAACATTATTTTCTTGGTATTATGGAGTAGCAAATTGGCTCTAATTGCATACTGATAGTTTTTGACTTATGACAGTTCATCTAATGACGTTTGAGGTTACAACATCACTGAAAAAAGTGACTCATGACTATTGCAGCATCTTTGTGGTCACATGATCAAAATTTAGACACTTGGCAACTGACTCATACTTGTGACAATTGCAGTGTCCCAGAGTCATGTGATCACATTTGCAACCTTCTGACAAGCAAAGTCAATGGGGAAATCCAGATTCACTTAACAACCGTGTTGCTAATTTAGTAATGAGGTGATTCATTTAACAACTGTGGCAAGAAAGGTCATAAAATGGGGCAAAATTCACTTAACAAATGCCTCAGCAAATGTCTCTGGCTTGTTGCTAATATTTGTGAAAGATTTGAAATGGTAGTTTATTACAAACTTGAATATGAGCCAACAGTGTTATAAGACAGCAGCAACAGAAATGAAATTTCCAAATCAAGCAAATCATTCAATTTTATTATATTGTGATCATACCCCATTTTGAGCACTGTGTGTAGTTCTGAACATTTATTTCTTTTATTAAATTATATGCCAGACATCTCGCTTAGAACTTCTAAACCGCTATTCTGGGCATAAATGCCTATAGTTTGCAAGTTTGCAAGCTCTTTTCTAAGCCTACTGCTTCTTTCTAACCATTCCTATCTATCTACCATATTTATCAGCGTATAACGCGCACTTTTTCTCCTTGAAAGGCATGTGGAAATCGCATGTGTACATTATACGCCAATATATAAAAAATCATGTACTTACCGGTCCGTTTGTCCACGGCCGCCATTTTGTTTTCTAAACGTTGAGCTAAAACTAAGGTGTGCATTATACGGCAGTGCGCGGTATACGCCGATAAATACGGTATATGATATAAATAGATCTCTTCTCAGTGTTTGTGACCTGATATTTGGAAGTCAAACTGGAAACATTAATATGGTATAGCCTGCAATATAGGAATTTGAAATTTGTTACAAGTTCAATTCTGAAATATTACGTTCACTAGTTTGGAACAAGAGCCATTTAATTCAATGGGATATATTTCCTCTCATAAACCTTGCAAGATTTTACTGAACATTTCAAAATAAATTATGAATGAATGAATTGCAGTCACCACATTTTATTCATCATGAATTGAGCCTAACTTCCTTCTAATTTAATGAGAAAGCAAATTCATATCTCCAGGGATTTCAGTGTTGATTCAGTCACTGTCTTGTTCCTTCTTTCATTCATTGATTTACCATTAGGCATGACCAGGGCTTTTTTTCTGCCGGAACTCAGCGGTACTGCATTCCGGCACCTTTTCCGAGTCCGCGTCACATGGTCCGTCT
>JAOYMU010000001.1:88483989-88495785 GCA_025802295.1 Psammodynastes pulverulentus | reverse complement strand
AGAGAGAGATGAGTGAGGGAGAGGGAGACAAAGAGAGAGAGAAAGAGAGAGAAGAGAGGGGGAGAAAAATATGAGAGTGAAAGAGAGAGGTGAGAGAGAGCAAGAGAGATACAGAGAGAGATGTGTGTGTGTGTGAGAGAGAGAGACAGAGAGAGACAGAGAGAGACAGAGATAGAGACAGAGACACACAGAGAGAGATCCCGGTATTTTGTTTTCTGAGGGAAACGGGTCCAAATGGCTCTTTGAGTATTTAAGGTTGCAGAAACAGGCGGCCAACCTAAGTGCCTGAAGGACTTCATCTTGGCACTGCAAGTCCAGGCGCTTCAGTGAGTTATGCGCTAGATTCCTATTAGTGGTCCACGGGATTTAAAATTATAAATTTGGTGGTCCCTGAGGCCTGAAAGGTTGGAGACCTCTGGATCAGAAGGCAGTTTCATCTGAACTCTTGCCCACTCCTCCAAAAACTTATAAGTAGATAAGCTTCACTGAGCTACTCATGTCTCTCTTTCACAAAAGTGAGATTAATGATTCCTAAGTCTACAGCATGGTTGTGCAACTTTTTGGCCTTGCTCAGACTGCATTGCTTTTGTCTATTAGCACATACCAGGGGTCAGCAACCTTAAACACTCAAAGAGCTATGTGAACCTGTTTCCCACAGAAAAGAAAACACCGGGAGCCACAAAACCCTTCCTGTGCCTGACTATTTCTTGAGCGGCCACAAAACTAGCGTATGTAGTTGAATGAAAGATTCTGTTTTCTTCTGAAACTTTTCTTTTCTTGGATTTATCCATGGTTCGCTTACCGGGGGTCGAAAAGCTCAACAAATCGCGTGCTGGTAGGTGTCACATATTGGCAGTTGTGATGCATCTTTTGAGAGACAGGGAGCCATAGCCGAGGGATGAAAGAGCCACATGCGGTTCCAGAGCCACAAGTTGCTGACTCCTGATATAGATAGTCCTTGACTTAGGACCACAATGAAGCTCAACATTTCAGTTACTACATGAGACAGTTATTGAGTTTTGCCCCATTTTACAACCTTTCTTGCCACCGTTACCGTAGTAATACGGCTGTAAAGTGAGTCTGGCTTCCCCATCAATTCTGCTTATCAGAAAAGGCACAAAAGGTGACCACATGATCCCCCGGGATCATTGCAACCATCATAAATACATGTCAATTGCCAAGTGTCCAAATTTTGATCCCATGACCGGCCATGGGATGGATGCTGCAATGGTCGTAAGAATGAAAAACGGTTGTAAAACACTTTTTCCTGGATCACCGTTAACTTTGAATGGTCACTACCCTGTTTTCCCCAAAATACAGCCTACCCTGAAAGTTAAGTCCTAGCTTGATTTTTACATTTGCACCCAATATAAGCCCTACCCCCAAAATAAGTCCTGATTAAGATCCCGCCCACTCCAGAATGCAGGGGTAAAAATTACTCTACGGTGGAGATGGCGTGTGTGTGGAGATGCCCTGCTATTACCTTTGGACAGTTGTAGCCGGGCCTCGCACAGCCCAACATCTGCCTTGCCGGCCCATTTCTTCTGCAGCCAGCAAGGCTGGCAAGGCTTTCCTGAAGGCCTCTGTAGCTGATAACAAAGCTCCGGATCGATCCGGACTCTGTTATAGGCTGCAGAGTCCTTCAGGAAAGCCTTGCTGGCTGCAGAAGAAGAAGTTCCTGAAGGCCTCTGACAGCAAAAGGGAGGCCAGGGGTGACGTGCACAAGTGAGGTTACTCGGTGGATGACATTCCCCAAAAATAAGACCTGGTGTCTTTCTTGGTGGAAAAAAATTATAAGACGGGGTCTTATTTTTGGGAAAACAATATGAAATATGTTTTTATTATTCCATTTCTTCCTTCTGCAGCCTTACTCTCGGAGCCTCGGTGGCACAGAGGCTAGAGGGCAGTAATTGCAGGCTACTTCTGCTTATAGCCAGCTGCCTGCAATTTGGCAGATCGAATCTCACCAGGCTCAAGGTTGACTCAGCCTTCCATCCTTCCGAGGAGGGTAAAATGTGGACTCAAATTGTGGGGGCAATATGCTGATTCTGTAAACCGCTTAGAGAGGGCTGTAAAAATCACTATAAAGCGGTATATAAGTCTAAGTGCTATTGCTATTGCTAATTACACACACACATACAAAGAAGTTATACCCAGCTCCATCACTTCGATTGCCATGCCTTATGTAGTCAAGAAAGCAAATGTAGCAGAAGATGTTCTATGGGCTTCACTCTTTGTTTTAATTAATATTTTTCTTTTGGTTTTTTTTTCCCTTTTCATTATTATATTATTATTATTGTTGTTGTTGTTGTTATTATTATTTTAAAGTGAACTCATTTGGTGATAGTCAGTTCTATAGCCTTCAGTTATCATCTCTTCGTTTCTCTAAAGTGTTATATTTTGCTGCCAAAGCATATATCATCTTAGGAACAAACATTGTTTATTCTCTTGTCACATTGTCTCCTCCTCTTGATGGCCTCCTCATGTTTTTTTCTGCTTCGGTGCTTGACATGAGTGACTGAGGGCTGAATCTTGCCTGAAGGACAAGGACAAGCAAGGTGCTAAAGCGCCAATCAGTAGAGCATGCCATATGCTGTTATTGGAAAACAAATAGCTTCTGGAATAAAGTGAAGATATTACTCTTCATAGAAGATGATTGGCTAAGATGCACCTGACATGGTCATTTCCAAAGGCTGATTAAAAGGGTTCATCTGCTCAACTTTTTCCTCTCTGATACGCTTAAGATACAAGGCTTGGATTCAAACAGAACTTTTCTGTGAAAACTCAGGAATGAGATATTTGAAGGTTGCTGGGAATAAAGGCAGCAAGTTATCTAAAATTCACTAAGCTGCATTTAAGAGTGGAGAAATTCCAATGCATGCAGAACTTTTTGAAATGGATATCTAGTTGCTTTAAAAAAAGATATTCTGGTTTCTTTTTTTTAAAAAAATGTATTTCTTACAGACCAACTTATTAGAGAGATCCCCTGGGATGCAAACCCTTTAGAAGCCCTTTGTGCTATTCTGGGTTGCAAATCCATTCTTTCCTAAGCATACGGTCCATTATTTTCTGCCTTAATAATTCCCTATATATCAACCCATGTCCCACTGAAGACATTGAGGCTGTAAGTTCATTGACTCAGAAATCAGTTTGTAACATGCCAGCGCAGTCTTTCAAGCAGTTAAGAACAACCATCAACAGCTTCCTGTTTTGCAAACCCACATATTCATCCAGCTGACTACAACTATGCTGAGACGTTGATTTTTGTGATGTAATGGATATGATGAATATCCTGTTATAATATTCTATATTTTCATGTAAAAAAATTTTTGCCTTCATCCAAGGTACAAAAGAGCTAGAATCATAGTTAAGTGTAGCCAAGTATTCCCCCAGCCTCCTCTGCAAGCTGTGTTTATAGCTTACTTCCTCTGTATCTTATGGAGTCCAGGCTCTCATAATTTAATAATGATCTGTTAAGAGGTATCCATAGCTGTAGATATCGAACACAATCAAATCTTATCTATCAGATACAATTTATTGGAGCTTTTTGATTTATTGGAACATGTCATGAAATGCAATCTTATTAATATTCTTGCATAATACTACAACTATTTAAAAATAACGTATTAAAAATATAATACGGAGAGACAATGAACTTGACATAATGAAGAAGTTCACTGTCCAGAGATCCAGGTAAACTGAAATTCTAATCCATTTTAAAATTATATGGCTAACCACATATTATTTTTATTCATTACGATTGAAATTAAAATCCAACGATCATTTCTCTAACCTGGTCCCTCCAAGTAGGTTGACTTTCGTCATCATACAGTTAAGAATCCCAACTTCATCATTAGAAAATATCAAAAATAAATCCAGCTAATTTGGAAGAAGGCTAGATTAGAAAAGTCTAGTGCTAAAGCACTCTATTTTTCAATAATAAACAAAAGTTAGACCCTTAGCAACTGATTCAGATTTATGATGGTTGCAGTGTCCATGGTTATGAGATCACCTTTTCCAACCTTCTGACAAGGAAAATCAATGAAGGCAGATTCATTTAACAGCCATGTTACTAACTTAACAACTGCAGTGATTCACTTAACAGCTGTGATAAGAAAAGTCATAAAATGAGGCAAAACTCACTTAACAATTGTCTTGCTTAACAACAGAAATGTTGGCCTCAATATTGGCCATAAATCAAGGACTACTTGAACTTCACAAGGCTGATAGCTAAGGAAATCCACAATCCAATAGGAATTTCAAGCTAAGACGACCCATTCCAAATCTAACACCTTAGTGGATGTGCCAAGTATGACCTGAATAACAAGCCATTCATTAAAGCTAGGTGGGAGTTTGAATGCAGGTGCCCAAGTTCAAGTTTATAGTTGTAAATATTATGTTCTCAAAATAGGATATAGCATGACTTCTGACTACAGTACTAACTGAAAGATGATGTTGACAGGAACAAAATAAACATTGTTTTCAATGATTTTTAAAAATAAAAGCTTTTTTTTAAAGTTTCACAAAAACAAAAATAATATTAATCTCTCTAGGGACTGACTGTGCAGATAATCATTTACCAGACCATTAGAGTGGTTTATGCAAATACTAGTGGTTTTGCCAGAGGAAGAAATGTTGTTTTATTTTTCATTACTGTTCCATTATTATAGTCATTACTCTACAATTCCATTCGTCGTGTGCTATTTGCTTGCAGACTTTCCTAAGAATAATCATTTTGACATACGAGTATCCAAGAAATAATAAGGAATCATGAATGGTTTCCCATTTACAGCATCTCCTACTGGAAAATTTGAAAGACCACATGTCCTAAAAAACTACATTTTGTATCATGGATGCCAATTATTGTTATCCTCCCTGGTGATCATCGTTATAAAGGATGAATACAGAATACAGAATTGGAAGGGACCTTGGAAATATTCTAGTCCCACCGCTGGCTCAAGCAGGAGACCCTGTATCATTTCAGACAAATGGTTGCCCAACTTCTTCTTAAAAACTTCCAGTGTTGGCACACTCAAAACTTCTGGAGGCAAGTTGTTCCACTGATAGTTTCAACTGTCAGGAAATTTCTCCTTAGTTCTAAGTTGCTTCTCTCCTTGATTAGTTCCATCCATTGTTTCTTGTTCTGCTTCAGGTGCTTTGGAGAATAGATTGACCCCCTCTTCTTTGTGACAACCCCTTAAAGGCTGCATTTAAAGGCAGAACTTCTACACCGCTCCTAAAATCTAGGTTATTATCATTGCACGTGCCCAGTCATAATGTACCAAGCAATTAACTTTCTTGGATGGAATATAAATTTGTTCTTAGCTCAACATAGTACACAGATACAACATTCCCATTTTTTCAGTACAGTGAATAACATTTCTTCATATAGAAGGAAATAAAACAATAGTTAGGATACACCAATGGATGTCCCTTAGAATTTATTTGTCCACAACTCCTTATTCCTAGCAATGAGACCCCACTTGTTTAACCTACTGTGTCCATCCACAGCTTATTTCTTGGTCTCCAATTGAGGCATATAAAGATAATTAGTTTCAGCTCTACTGATAACTCTCAGACAATTTGCTGACAAGCAAGGATATCTGATTCCCCATATTCATTCTCTTCAGAGACCAAAAGTACAGTAATGAACTGGAGAAAGCTTGAGGTGGTTGCAAGTAAGTTTGTGTGTAAAAGAACAGGGTTTACTCAGGAGGAGCATACCAATGCAGACCCAACTTTTCTCAGACTTACCTTCCCTATTCTGATTTTCTGGAAAAATAGCAAAACATGAAGGAACAGGTCCTATTTGCAATCCTGTGAATATAAGTAGAACTGTTTACATGGTTAGAAATGCACCTGCACATACTGGTAGTTGTGGAGAAGGGAAACATTAGAGATGATCATATGCTTCTTAGATGCATATACTTAGACTTTCAGGTTCATGATGAAAGAAAAGACCGTCTTAAACCTCACAAGAGAAAATTTAGACTAACATTATATGAATTAGAATATAATCTATATTAGCTTAACACTGAATTAACTGTTTACAATTTAAAGAAGAAAAACAATTGTTAAGTATATATGTGACTCAATTGTTGCCAATTGCTTTTAAGTAGATGGCCTCCATGTGATATTTCCTCTAATTTACATAGTAGTTTCTTAATAAAACCTTTCCTACCATTGTAAACGCCTTTTAAACATTACCTCCACTGTTTATGTGCAACTTTCAAAAGAGTACATTCTTTTTCAGGACTTTTATGCTATGTTTACTGAATGCCAGCAGCCAATTCCATAACAGACTGCTGCCTGTACCAGAATTAAACCTGTGACACAAATTTGCCCATAACCGATTCCATCGTGACTTCTTTCATTTCTGGTTCATGAGCAAATATAGTGTTATATTCTATGTTGAATAGCGAGTAGTGCAAATAATAGATGTGAATGCTGATTGGTGTCTGAATGATATAGTACACTATTTGGAATGGAGCAGCACGGTATATAATTAAGTAAGTAATAACCTTTTATACTGTAATTTTTACTCTTCTTTTGAAATAGAAAGTAAATCATTTTATCCAAAAGAGAGAAAGAACAAAGAATACACTGTAGGAGATTTAGACTATCTTACTAGACATTTGTCTGTTTTTCGGTTGAATTCCCTAGGACTTACTTTTAAGTAAATGGTTTTAAGAAAAGAATATATTACCTAAATAAACATTTCTGGCAAGATGTCTGCTATGAGTCTAATATTATTTATTTTTACTTCACTTATAAGACCACCTGTCTCATACCCTGTACTTGACTCTGGTGACTCACAATTAAATATTATTTCATGACTGATATTAAGGAGTGAATCAATAAAAGATTATGTCACTATAGGAGATGACCAGGTTAAGCCCAAGGAAGGGGTCAAATGTGTCATCAGTGTAGAGCCCCTTCTCACCCATAAGAAACTAAGTCCATCCCACCTTGAATTCCACTGACTTTTATCTACCTTCCTTGGACCATTAGTTATTCAGATTCTTGTAGACAGCTTAAGTTTGCAATAAATCTTTATACCCATTTGAACTGCTTGGATCTTCTGATTTTCCTGGCTCTTGACAGTTACAAGCTAATTGAGACAAGTAATTGCAACAAAATATTTTAATTGTTACTGCAAAGATGTGTGTGTGTGTGTGTGTGTGTGTGTGTGTGTGTGTGTGACTGGTCAATATGAAATTCTGATGTGCTCAAAAATACATTTTGATTAGTAGGCAAGGAAAGCAACTCTTCCATTATAAATATCACAGATAAATATTACATTTTTTTTGCTTCGGCACATGGTGTGTATTTATAAAAGGAGATAAATGCATTATTGTAGCAGAAATTTGGGTGCTAGAATTTGTTTTCCTCCGAGATAAGTTACACTGAAGACTTGTGACTGTTCCAAGACCACTCAGTCTCATATTCTACACACAGATGGTAGATTCAGTGACAGCTGTTTACCCAAACGGAAGTGCCACCATTGAGAAACAGTCAGAGATCATCCACATAGCAGTTGTAAACCACTTATATCTTATGCAGAAGCATCTCCCTTGGTACTTTGTCCAACCTGTGAATTGTGATCCTTTCTGCCAGTGCGTCTTTGAAGATATGTGGTTTGCAATTTTCTTTGAAACTGGTGCTCTTCTAGACAGATGTTTAGCAGTCTTACACAAGACTACATAATGTTACCATTCTTGCTGTTAGATGAGATAGAAGGAGAAATTGGTCAAGTCTGTTCTACTGGTTTCATCATTCAACCATTTCACTAGACTACCAATGAACTACTAAAGGGAAGCAAAACAAAAAGCAGTTTTACTGTCCAATCATATCACAAACTCACTGATAAACTGAGTTGTTGTTTGGTACTGAAAGGCTCATCATTTCACTGTCCCACTAGGTAGGTGATGGGGAAATCTAACCATTAACCAGTCTTCTCTTGCCCAAGCCATGGCTTTAAATGGAAGTATCCTTGCCAAGTGGTTGGTCAGCTGTGAAGGATGGTGACCAAAGGGAGAAAAATGAAAAAAATGAAACACAGCAGGCAGATTGCAATGTATGGCTTCACAAAAAGAAGGTGGAATGCACCTAGAAGTTCTTCAATCTAACTCTTGCCCAGTGAAGGATCCACTAGTGCATCTAATTAATAATAATCAGCTAATATTGGAAAACAATATCTTTAGGCAGAGCAAGAGAAAGCAATTGCAGGCTGCCTTTCCAGCCAGGTCAGGCCATGCTGAAAGCAAAGTTATGTATTCCTAACCTTTGGAAATAGAAGGTGGCCCATCCTCATTTTGGCTTAAGCAGAACATTTAGACAGTTTACTTAGAAGCAATGGTCATTTGAATTAGCTAATAACCACTCTAAAAGTGTCAGGTGCATTTAGCCTTGGCAGTTATCAATTTTTAAATTAAAACTAATTGATATCAAAGTCAATCTCTTTTTCTTAGCCACTGTTCAGCTGGATTGCTTTCCATCCAACCTGGGACTGACAGAAGACCACACTGGCATGAAATTTGCTATCCCTATTGTTTATCACTATTCTGCCTTTACTACCTCTGTTTCCAGCACCCTAACTTACATCCAAGGTAATGCGTGATAAGCCTTTTCATATAGTCACCTTTGATGGTGTCAGAATAACTGCTGTTAAAGCACTGTAGCTAAAAGATTATCTCTGGGGATAAGATGAAGGACACACGCTGGGGAGATAGGCCTGTTTGTGAGGAAATCAGAGGCACTTATGAAAATGAAGAGAACAATGATTGAATTAAGAAGTCTTGCTTTCAAAGAAACAGATGGGGTGGGAAGAGAATAGCCCTAAGTCCTTGTTTTTCCGTCAAGTGGAGACAGAATTAATATGTGCACACATTTTGTTTGTTTGTTTGTTTAACTAACAATTCTCAAGTACTACAGATATCAGGGGTATTACAAGAATGATGTATATCTGTTAGAACTCTTTGCCTAAATGTATTTTTTGAGCAGGTAAGAAGATCATACAGGAGGGCAGGAGTGCGCAGAGCAATCCTAGGCCTATCTGGATTGTGGCCTATCTTTTTGAGAACTCAACAGCGCAATCCTTCATTTGCCTATAATAAATCCCATTGAATTTACCTACATCTTATATAAAAGGACATAGGAACCATCCTCATTTGTTCTAGTGTGTCTCAGCTGTCCCTGATATTGTAAATGGCATCACTGGTCTCTTCTGCATGAAATTTCATTAATCAAATATGCACATTTTTTCCCTCAAGAATTGTTCATAATAATAACAGATCTTATTCTAAAGTTCTCTTAAGCATGGAAAATATCATACTGGAAGCTCTGAGGAGAAACTGAAAATGATTCACTGGAGCAGAAGCCACTTTCTTTCCTTTGAAAAATATGCATTTCACTGCTCATCCATCCATGTTCTTTGTAATGAGGTTACTTGAGGCTATCATTCATTAAGGTTTGCTGATCATCAGCAGATTGTGCAGAATCAATTTATGTGTCTCCAAATGAGAATCCTCCTCCCCATTGTTTAAGTCAAATAAGGAATGCTACAGCTGAGGTCAGTTGAGGATTAGCGTGCTTTCAATTACACAGTTATTAATTCCATTAAACACTGAAAAATGTAGCTTAGCCCTAGCATCACATTACCCATTTATATGTGGTGTGTTGTAACATTATGTCATGGTTCTTTAGTCAACACAATTTGGCTAGCAGCAAAAAAACAAAATAAGCAGAATAAATACTTGGATATCCAAGTTAAAACAAGAGTTATGAGAAAACATATCTGGAACTAAGGACTCCTCCTCACATTAATTCACGTAATGACGGGATGTTTTTATAACATTGATTTGTTTCATCCCCAGTTCACAGTGGAGTCATTTCCCCTGTTCTGGACACATCTTTTGTCAGGGAGATGATCTTGAATGCTGACATGGTGGATAAAGTAGGCAGGAATAGGATGCTCCCAGTTCCTATTGGTCATCAAGGTCAACTGTAGATATTTTGGCAAGTCATAGTATGGTGCCCCCTATGATTTGCCTTATTTTCTGATTTTGCTAGGAATAACAACCTAGAAAACTGTGCCGCCTGCGGTCCAATCTAAGCACCATTCATAAAATTGTCTGCTATAACATCTTGCCTGTCAACAACTTCTTCAGCCTCAATCACAATAATACAAGGGCAAACAACCGATACAAACTCAAGGTAAACCGCTCCAAATTCGATTGCAGAAAATACAACTTCAGCAACAGAGTAGTCAATGCTTGGAATGCCTTACCCAACTCCACTGTTACAGGCTCAACCCTCTCACAGCTTCAACCTAAAATTGTCTACCGTGGATCTGACCCCATTCCTAAGAGGTCCTTAACAGGCCGTGCATAAGCTTACCAGCGTGCCTACTGTCACTGTCTTACTGTCCCCATTTATCTGTATTCACTCCCTTTGTTCTTGTTTATGTTCATACTTATACTTGTTATCTTGTACATGTCTGACAAACAAACAAATAAAATAAATAAATATCAAAAAGGTGTCCTTTTATTTCTTTTTTTCCCCTTAAATTTCTTGAGCATTACACTTATGATTTTGAACCCCAGACAATTCTCTCTTTTTTCAGACTTTTTCACCCTATTTTCAGTACAAAACTTTCATTTTGATTACAACAGCACCCATTGCTGCCATATGGCAACAATTTTGCAAAATTATATTTAACCCTCGGGCAAGCATGCTGGCTCACAGTGTGCATAATTACTGCTTTTTACTTTTTTATTGTGTTTTTCAGAGGTTTTTTCAATGTTGGTGCCATTTAAAAGTTGGCACCCCTGGGTTGGTAACTATTTAGCCTAACGCTGGCCCTGTTCATCACAATAGGCTGGTGTGGGTCCATTTTCTCCCTTTCAGTGATTGAACATTAGCCTGCCTGGCTTGGGCTGTAAAAGAGACAGATATCTGGCATTGAAAAATCAGCAGCCTATATGATGTCTAGCTAATTCTGTTCAAAGCACTTGTCAGATCTTAAGCAGGCTCTTTATGCACAGAGATTTATCACCCATTGGAAACTGTTAAAGTTTGCTCCAAGTTCACAAGAGCTGCCATCCTTCAGATATGTGATTTCCCAAACAAACTAGCAGGCATGGAAGATGGCAATAGAGGGAAATGAGAGGAAGCTATCAATAATAACGAAGCTTTATCTTCAACTAGTGCTGCAATTGATTGGCAGTCCCAACTGCTAGCATCTATAGCTATGGAGAGACAAAATGGTGCCGATTCCTGACATCAGGTGTCTATAGGAGAATGCAGGGTGGAGGAGGCAAATGATGAAAGCAGTGCCACATCAACCTGGTATAAGTTCCTCCCTTTGTATATGTCATGACATCATGAAAACGGGTGGATTTTCATCGTGAATTGATAATGTTGCTTTTATCATTTTGATGAAACTGATGGATCCTGCAGGTGCCTATAATGTTTATTGAATTCACAAAGGAGTATAGATAATTTCACTTGGATATTAGAAACAACCCAAACAATGGCTAGTCACTCATTTCATTTTCAAGGTATAATATCTAAAATATTTGCATGAATTCTTAAGATGAAGAAATATGGACAGCAGGCAGAAATGTTTGAAAATCATTTACTTTATAGGTATAGGTATCACCCTGTTCCCCCCTCTATTATTAAGCAACCCAGCATGGTATTGTTAGCACCAGATTCAAGTCTGTCCCCAATCACATTGACTTTGTGCAAATCACTTTCCTTCAAACCAGGAAGGAATTTTCCTTTCAGGGTTGT
>JAOYMU010000001.1:88419251-88431468 GCA_025802295.1 Psammodynastes pulverulentus | reverse complement strand
CTATAGGCCATATCAACGTACAGGTTCAAACATATATTACCAATAAAATTCCAAACAAACAATTTAAAATGGGAATAAGGTAAAATACAATAGTTACAGGATAAAATACAGTAATTTAATGTGCTTCTTTTAAGTATTAAATACTTAAATTGGTATATCTTGGACTTGGCCACGCCCACCCATCCAGTCACATAACCACAAGACACGCCCACCAAGACATACCCACTCAGTCACATGAACACAAAGACACGCCCACAGGGGACGGGAGGCATGTTTGTGCACTTATGCACGCCCCTTACAAACCTCTTAAGAAAGAGGTGAGGTCAATAGTAGACAGTCTAATATTTCAAATAATATCAAATATTTTATTTGATGCCTGGAAAACGATCTGAACTTGAGTGTAAAAATTTAGACAAAATACATCAAATTTTCTATGAATTTCCAACTTTTTTCACTAGAAAGTAATATTAATTTAATAAATGCTGTTTTGGTATAAATGATACATATTTACTTTTCAGTGTAGGATTTCTGAAAACTACAGATCATTCTTTTTTTTCTTTTTATAGCTGCCTAATCATTATGATAATGACTGCCCTACTGCTCCAGTACCATGTACCTATAGTGCGTTTGGATGTCTAGAAAAGGTAATTTAAATTAGTTTTATATATGCTGTGTTTGTTGATCTTAGAATAATATTTGCCAGACAATATTGTAATTAATGTAAAATGTATAAAGATTGATACCACTGTGATTATTAGCCCTGAAACAAAGAAAATTTAGACCCTCATAAGGCCTTCTTCCTGAAGCCACATGCATGCTCTTCCAGATCACACACTGCCTTTTGCAATGCTTTAGAAGGCCTCAGAAGCATTATTGTGATAAGGCAGTGGGTGATTTGGAGACTTGCATAAGAGCTTCTTACAAGCTTTTAGGAGGCATGAGAAGCATTGCACAATTTGGAGATCACATAGTCTTGGGAAGAAGTCATGGCACAAGAATCAGCTGCCTTGCATGGGACTAGGCATACCTTCTCAAAAGAGGAAGACAAAGATTGGTATTGGGGCTGAAATAGAGCCTGGGAGAAAAATATATATCTTGGTTTATTCAGGTATATACGATAGTCAAAATGTAGCCCATTTTTCAATCCAGCCTCTACCATAGAAAAAAAAACTTGTTTTCCCAGAAAATCAGTTTAGAATTTATTTTGATTCTTCCATGGAATGAGTTAATTCTGTAATTGCTAATGTGAAAGTACTTTGCTTTCATTTAGTGGGATTTTAGTTTCTTTCCAACCAATACGGTAGTTTTTTGTTCTGAATTATTCATTTCTTCTCTTGCAATAATTCATTGTAGATAAAATTTGCAGGATAGAATAGATTCTGTGTGAGAGGGGAGGAGCTTTCCAAAACATGCTGTGAAATACCTTGAGCTGCTAAATATTGGATGGCACATGCAGAATTTAAATCTCATATTTATTTCAGAAGAACAAGCTTGTCATTCTGGCTTTATATGACTTTACGCAGCTGGGAGTCTTCCAAATAACGTTAGATGGTGACATCCAAAATTCTAACCAGGATTCTAACTAACCACTGGTGATTAGGAATTGTAGCACATCACATTCTGGAGGGCTTTTGGTTGAAGTTATTCCAAGGTTAAAGTATATACTAATGTAAAAATAAAGCCCAATAAATAATACAATATTCATCATCATCATCATCATCATTACCTCTATATATTCTGTCTCTGTTTCTGTCTCTGTCTCTGTCTCTGTCTCTGTCTCTCTCTCTCTCTCTCTCTCTCTCTCTCTCTCTCTTTCTCTTTCTGTGTGTCTGTGTAGTCTCAGTTTACTAATGGAATGGAAATTTGTAATAATTCTAAAATGGGGATTAACTAATAAGCTCTGGAAAATGTTGGTAAATCAGGTCTCGTGACTTTTTAAAGAAAAAGGAATAACAGCAGAAAAGTATTTACACAATTAAGCAAAATATTTCTGCTTTTAGTTCATATGAAAAATAAAGTGCTTTAACAATGTAAATCTGTAAAAATGAAAATAAAAGATTCTAGTACGTTTTTATACTTTTACAGATTTTTAAAATTGCATAAATGTTTTTCGGCTTCTCATCTTAAACTGCTGTTTTGTAATCTTTATATATCATATGAGAATATTTATTCAAATGTTTATAATCAAAATAAACATTTATAGAGAAAAGATTATACACTGATTATGTTTCTTCTGTACTTAAATAAAAATATTCTGTTCAGTCTTCATATTTTCTAATCTATTTGCCCAACCATTAATGTTAGAGAGTTATTGTTACTATGTGAAGTGTTACATTCTTGTCAAATATAAATTTTAAAAACAAAGTTCTAAAAATGCCAGTTTATGTACAAAATGACATAATTCAAATATTACATTACTGATCAGTAATACTGGTGCTATTTTAAGCAGCTGAAAATACTTAGTTTTACACCTGAGGATTTTCATAGACCTTGATCTGCTTCTGACCATTTGAAATTCCTACAATATTAATAGTTCTGTTCTGTTCGGTTTATTCTTGTTTGTTTTTGATAATAGTAAGCAATAAAGCTACTTTTTGAATGCAGTATTTTCCCTTCTCCATTAAACACAGTCCTTGATTTTACTAAAAACAATATTCACCTTTGTTTAATTTCAGATGCAGAGAAATGATTTGGCACGCCACATGCAAGAATTTACTCAGGTTCATATGAGAATGATGGCTCAGACTCTTCGGAGCGTCAGTGTTACTACTCCAACTTCCATGAATTTTTCTGGAACTTTACCCTTTGACCCATCACTCTTTGCTCAAGGCATGCCACCCTCATGTGAGTGTAGCCCAGAGGTCCAGAACTTCAAGGAGACTATTCAGCAACTGGAAGGTCGCTTGGTAAGACAAGATCACCAAATTAGAGAACTCATTGCAAAAATGGAGACACAACAGTCCCAGATGGGAGATCTCAAACGCACCATCCGAACTCTAGAGGAAAAAATTGCTGACATTGAAGCCCAACAATGTAATGGTATTTTCCTGTGGAAAATTGAAAATTTTAGTGCGTACCTGAAAGCCCAGGAGGAAGAAAGACCCGTTGTGATCCATAGTCCAGGTTTCTACACAGGGAAACCAGGATATAAACTTTGCTTACGTCTGCATATCCAGTTACCAAGTGTTCAACGTTGTGGTAACTACATTTCTCTTTTTGTTCACACCATGCAAGGGGACTATGACAGTCATCTCCCTTGGCCTTTCCAGGGCACCATACGTCTATCAATTTTGGATCAGTCTGAAGGATCTCCAAGGCACAATCATGAAGAAGTTATGGATACCAAGCCTGAGTTGCTAGCCTTCCAACGTCCTATGGCCCATCGCAACCCAAAGGGTTTCGGATATGTAACTTTTATGCAGTTGCAAGCCCTAAAACAAAGAACATACATAAAAGATGATATTCTCTTGGTACGCTGTGAAGTTTTAACACGTTTGGACTTAACCAGTCTCCGAAGAGAAGGTTTTCAGCCTCGTAGTACAGATGGAACATCATAGCCTATTGTCCAGTCTTGATTGTTATGTAATTATGAAAACCAAGCTTGGTTTACATTATTTGGCTCCCTAAGAGGGAGTAGCAAATGAAGCTCCTGTTTCAAAAAGAAAAAAGTGATGATGTTAACCTGAAGTAGCAAAATTCTGATAGTACCACTTCTTCCTCCTTAGGAATAGAAGGGCAGCGATAATAAATAACTGCATTTTATGCCTTTTTTGCTATATGAAAAATATTTCACCTATAGCAGCTGCTTTTCTATCTTATTATATGAAGAATCTGCAGAACTGTAAATGAAGGGTGATATTCATAAAAATCACAGATCTTTGAAGCAGAAGTTAGATTGCCAGTCTGGGAAAATAGTATGCTTTTCAGGAAAGGGAAAAACATTCTTCTGTTATAAGACAAAATATATATCTAGTGCACTCTGTTGTTCCTTTTGGTGAGCTAAATAACTGACTGACTATTATCAGTTGCTGACGTGCTAAAAAGTGTAATTAAAACAGAGCCACTTACTGTACAGTCAGGAGTGGGCCAAATTCTATTGCTATTTGTAATTAGAGGATTGACAGTTAAAGCTATAAACTTTGTATTTGTATCTCAGAAGTTAAATTGTGAAATATGTCTACATAGAGGCAAATAGATAGTGGAATACCTCAGGATTCTGTCTTGGGTCCAGAATTCTTCAACATTTTTATAAATTACTTAGAGAAAAAGGTTAGAAGGGAAACTTGCAAATGCCACAAAGCTAGGAGGAGACACCTCAGAAGACATGCTCAAGGTTTGAAATGTTTCATTATGCTTGAACAACTGATCTTTATGCAAGTAAATACTATTCAGTGGCAAAAAAAATATGTCAGGTTCTGCACCTAGGTGGGAAAAAACCAGATGTCACAGGTAGAAGATAGACAGTATCTGGCTCAGCCATAGTACTTGTGAAAAAGATCTCATGAAAAAGATCTAGTAGACCACAGATTAAGCATGAGCCAGAGAAGAATGCAGAAGAGAATAATAAAGATGATAAAGGACTTGGAAGGTAATTCTTCTGAAGAACAGTTTAAAAACTGGGCTTGTTTAGCCTAAATAAGAGAAGGGTAATAGGAGACATGGTATCAGGGACACCAGTCTTCTGGTGCTTGAAGGGCTGTTGGGTTAAGAAAGTATGGATTGATTCTCCCTAATGCCTAAATGTAGACAACAATTAATGGTGTATTTCCCAGAGCCATTGGTACTCCTTCAGTGGAGATTTTCAAGCAAAAGTTGGACACCATTTGCCTTGGATTATCTCAGGATTCCTACACTGGGAGGGAAGACTTGATTATAAAACCTCCAAGCTACCTTCCAATGGATTCCATAGAATTCCTATTATTTCATGAATTGAGTATATAAGCTAATAAATTAGGGCTAAATTGTGATTCACACACACAGTTAGTTTGTGACTTAAGACCCATCCTCAAAGTTACCACAATTGCTCCTCTCCTGCAGTCACATGACTGCAATTCAAGTGTTTGGCAACTCTTTCATATTTAGTTGCAATGTCTTGTGGTTATGTGTCTGCAATTTGTGACCTTTCCAGCTGGCTCCTCACATGCAAAGTCAATTGAGAAAGCTGGATTCATTTTAATGACCACATGATTCACTTAACCACGATTCACTTAGCAGCAGTAAAAAATGGCTGCAAAGTCTGGTCATGTGATAACTTACTTAACAACAACTGCATTGCTTAGTATCTGAACTTCTGGTCCCAGTTGTCATAAGTCAAGGACTACTTGTATGACATGCATACTTGTTCAGTGCTCTTTATCATTAAAGCAAGAAAGTCAATAGTCATATCTTTGTAGATTTGGTATTAATTACAACTTCATTCTTGCTTTCCCTTCCCAGAGAATTTAGAGTTAATCCATTCTCAACTACTGTTAACATGATAAATTCGGTTTGATGTATCTAAAAGCTCACTGCAGATCTCTTCTGGAGTAGCTTAATGTGACATCAACCTGATTGCCTCAGGACATCTTTGCCCTGATGAAATCTTGAGGTATCCTTGACTGATGTTTCCATGTCAATATGTCATTTGCACTGCTTAATCCTATCATTTGCCCCTTTGCATTTGGGGGGGGGGGGAGGGCTGTGATGATAGATTTTAACTGTGATTCTGCTACAAATGTTAGTAGACATGTTTCATTTTTACCTGGAAACACTGTTGCAATCTGTTAGCCTTAAAGGGAATTCCCCTTCTTTTAAAGGTGATTTGGGATAGGAATATATGCTTGCATTCTGCAGTGTATTAGTTTATTTTGCTGACATATTCGGCATAGATGTTACAATTCTCAAGAATGTAATTTTTACCCAGCTTCAGATTGGTCTGATCTGAGCAAAGCTCTAACATTTTTGCGCACAACAGTTTGTATAGAAATGTGCTACTTTGGTGCATAAACATGCTATTAGTGCTAATTGTAAAAGTTATCACCTTGTATACAGATGTCTCTGATCAAAATTCATTGATGTTGACAAGATCCTTTTGGTGAAAATGCTCTCGATAATACCTGTGTGACATGAAAGCAAAAATATGGAGTCACAACCAAAGTTAACTATAGAATGAATATGTGGCTCTGATGTGTGAAAAATAATCAAGGCAGCCTTACCTTTACTTTGAAAAAAAAATACTGATATAACTAGTACTGGTGGCAACAGTTAATTGTCCAAAGTCTACATAAGAACATATGACAGTAAACCTGTAGCTCTATGAGAGCGTAATCTTCCTTTACAGTTTTATAAGAATAATCAGAGTATGGTCCTTGCCTTCCAAACAAATAAAAAGCGACACAGCAATGAAGCAGTCATGGAAAAACCCTCAGATTTTGAATTGATCCCTCAGATTTTGAGAGCTCTTATCAGAACACTGCCTGTGAAAAGACACAAATGGGGACAATGCTTATTTGAACCAAACATTTCCCAGCATCTGGGAGTGAAATAAAGTATTACTTGGTGCCATAATGCGAATATGAGAGTGTAACATTACTATTCTACATTTTTATAGAACAGAATACTTACATATTCAGAAGCAAAAAGTTCCATTACTTTTTCTAAACTCACCCCACACAGGGCCTGAAATTGTGTTTTATTTCAAATAATTGCTTGTCTATTCAGAACACAAACCTTTATGAATACTGATTTGTACCATATAATTTTCTATTCTCATGCCTTTTATGAAAAAGAACAGTATAGATTATTCTTTATTTAAACTTGATGTAATTGTAGGGATGTCATTTTTGATGAAGTAGTAACTCCTTATGTGATATATTTCATTTACTTATCCAAAAGTAAACGTCACTCATTGGAACTTATTTCTAACTATCTTCTAGTAAGCTAAGAAGAAGAATACTGGCATCTTTAGATATTTTTATATACGAAAGTATTAAGTATTACAATGTATCAATTTACTGCATATTTACAATGCTATTTTGACAAAAACTCCCAATTTTCCAGGGCACATGATTATGAACAGTAATTTATTGTAATAAGCATTAACCTTTAAGGAATCATATTCCATTCCGTTTATAGTTTATAAACTATTGGATAGCATATCCTGTCTTTGTCAGTTGCTGTTTCAGATTGCTATAAAGTATCCTCTGATAAAATAAAGGTAGAAGCTGATTACTATATGGGCTTATTTCAGCTTCAGGTAGTTTTATGGACAACTGTTAAGTCGACCTGAATACACTTTCAGATAATGAAATACAGGATTCCAGTCTCATCTTTTATTTAAAAATTGTTTAATACATGTCAAGATTTACATGTCTACTTTTTGTCTATTATTTAAACTAATTTTATTTTCCATCACTAGCAATATTTTAGCTTCTGTTTTATCCTGTTTTTTAATTCAAAATCTTCGAGTCCTAATTTTGGAATTCATTGCGGATAGACATCAATAAAGTCTAATCCATATCTTAGATATCCTTTTATTTTGAATTACTTGTTTTTTAGCTTCCTTACTACACATATCTTTTCATTGTATATATTGTGTTTATCTGTGTAGTATGCCACTGTTTTTATTCAGTGTTTTATATTCTCTCATATAGTGGGAATAGGACAGGAGGAAAAATTAGCTGGGTGCACTTTTTAATACAAATTTCATTAAAAGGTATAAGCTGTCATAAACTATAGGTCACTAGTTAATATGCATGGAGTGGAGGACAGGTAACTCATAGACAAGTTTTATATATGTGTGTGCACAAAAAAACCTATTTCCTTGGAATACAGAGAAAATATCTTTAGATCAGATAAAACTGATTAAAAGAACACCATGTGAAGACATGTTTTTGCTGCTTGCACAGGTGTCAAATTGATCACGTCATGTGACGTGATGTTTTTTGTCTTTGTGGAGCCGGGTGGGTGTGGCCTGCGCATGATACATCCTGTCCAAGCGCCGCCAGTTTGACACCGCTGCTGTATTGAGGTCAAGTACTGGAAGAGCTGTTTTCTGCCCTCCCAAGGGTCCGAAAGTCTTTCCCAGGCCTCTGGGAGAATGAAAATGGCCTCCCCAGGCTCTGGAACCCCACAGAAGCCAGAAATGGGCCCGTTTTGCAACTTCCGGTTTTTCCAGGAGGGCCATTTTTCACCTTCCCAAGGGTCTGGAGGCCTTCCCTGGGCCTCTGGGAGATCGAAAACAGCCTTTCCTGGGCTCTGGAGGCCCACCGGAAGAAATAGGCCTGTTTCTGGTGGGGTGGGCGGGGCCAGCCAGTCGCTTGAAATATTGGTTCAGCGAACCAGATGGAAACTTAACATCCGGTTCGCCCGAACCAGTAGGATCCCAGCCCTGCTTCTGTCCCTTTAATATGCTTTGGGAGAGAATAGAGATATTTTCACTCTGGGAGGCTAAGCAGATCTATTTTAAGTTTTCATTTTTATTTTTTTAAGTGCCATTTTACCACAAAGTTCTTTTATCCAATAATGCAGGCTACCTCTGCTGAGTGCTGGCTTCCAGCAGTTCGGCAGTTCAAGTCTGATCGGCACAAGGTTGATTCAGCCTTCCTCCTGAAGTTGATAAAATGAGGACCCAGATTGTTGGGAGAAATTTGCTGAGTCTGTAAACTGTTTAGAGAGGGCTGTAAAGCCCTGCTATTGCTATTAAACATACCCATGAAGCTCAGAGAATAACATAAACGACACTGACAAAATAGCCTAAGTATTGTTGGGATAAGGAAAAGGTAAAGGTTCCCCTCGCATATATATGCTAGTTGTTCCCGACTCTAGGGAATGGTGCTTATCTCCGTTTCAAAGCCGAAGAGCCGGCGCTGTCTGAAGACATCTCCGTGATCATGTGGCCGGCATAACTAAATGCCAAAGGCACACAGAACACTGTTACCTTCCCACCAAACGTGGTCCCTATTTTTCTACTTGCATTTTTTTTACGTACTTTCAAACTGCTAGGTTGGCAGAAACTGGGACAAGTAACGGGAGCTCACCCGTTACACAGCACTGGGAATTCGAACCGCTGAACTGTCAATCTTTCGATTGACAAGCTCAGTGTCTTAGTCACTGAGCCACCGCATCCCTTATTGTTGGGATACCCTTATCCCTTATTGTTGGGATACCATATAAAAATACTTACCTCCTATATTTTTTTAAATAAGGAATTGGAAGATGGTTTTCTATTTCATTGAAATGTCAGATTATTGTAATATATGTTGAACCAGGTACCCAATACAAACATAAAGTGAACTACAACGGAAAAGTACCACTTAAATTAAAATGCAGGGTTTCTGCTTTAAGTGAACTAATGCTGTGACATAATCCGTTAAATAAAAAGTGCTAGTAACAAAGCCACACTAAAATATTACATACTGTCAATGTTGCTAATGCCTCAGAACAATATTTAACAAAAATACATTGTGTAATAAATGAACTAATGTAAGACCCAAATACAATTCATCGAAAGCATTTTATAACATTCATGGGCAAAAATTATCACAGAAGTAACAAAACATGGACAAACCTAGACTTCTTGATCATTGTTTTATGTAATGTCCCCAGTCAGCAAGCTCTTTTTTAATATGTGTAATGTTTTGCTTAACTTTTCATACAACTTTTACAAAAATGTTTTGTCAATCAGTGAGTTCTAAATACAAGAATTGTCAATGTGTTTCTTACAGTTTGGCTGTCAATAACAGATGGAACAAAAATGTGGTTGAATGGGGAAAAGACATTAACTTTAGCAATTAGTTTCTCATTTGCATAGCTGCTCAACTTTATTTCTTTAATGCACATGTGTTCATGGTTTTCCTCTTCCTGTTTTGAACAGGAGGAAGTCCTAGAGAAACTGGGGCATTTCTTGCTTGCTTATAATAAAGTGCATTTGAGTCTATCTTGAGTAAAGACAAAATAGCAAAAACCTTTATGCTGATGAGTGGAATGTACTGTGTTTCAGTGCTGCATTATATGAATGAGCATAAATTTTCAGTGATGGGGATTGCAATTCCTTCCCCAATTGTAGTCCATTAATGGGAATTGTGAATTCAGCAGAAGTTTTAATAGGAGAACCATCTGCTGTAGTGTTTCTAAATGCTTAACTGTAACTTGTATGGTTACAAATCTTTTTCAAGGCCTAGTGGCTACTGAAAATGTTGCTTGCCTTGCACATCACAATCTCCATTTGAGAAAATGAACAATTTGTAACTGGTCAGAAATGTTCGGTTTTTCAAAATAAAAATCGTCATGAAAAGTCCTTATTTCAAGACATAAAATAAGGTAGCATTCAACAAATCAGAGCATGACTTCATGGCTTACATATGTCTATGTTAAATGTAGCACATTAATGCCATACCTTCCAGATATTGCTATATGCTTCTATCAGTATTTTGCACACTGGCTTTGTTGATGTGCTTAAGTGGAATTAACTCATTTTTATATAGTAAGTTATTACTAGTGGCCCATTTAGCTTACGCTTCTGAATATATAGTAAATGAGTATTCTAAATTCTAAAAGAAGTTGAGCCAGATTTTTTTCATGAGCATGTCTTTGATTAAAGTGGCCACGAAGGGGCAGTATTATTCTACTGTATTGAGTTCAACACTGCTGTTTCAAAACTTTGAAAGATGCTTTTAGTCATTGCTAAGATGAGGATTTTAAAATTCTGCTCACTGGCCCAACTGCAGTCCTGTTTAACTAAACACACGCTCTATAGCATGAAATTTTCCCTTGCAGCACTTGCCAAGTAGTTAGAGTTTAATGCTTTCTTTTTGTGTTGAGATTGCACAATCTAAACGAATGATAAATACTAAATGGAAATCAACTATTGAGGCTATAAGTAAACATCACAGCCACAAGGAAACAATCTCTTAAATAAATTGTGAGCGCTTCAGGGGAACCATCAGTAGCAGCAACTCCTCATCACCTTGTTAAGAGAGACTTAAATCTAGGGCAGAAAGAAAAAGAAAAAGTCACTAAAAGTATATTCAACAGGATAAAGAATGCAGATGTTGCCAGGTTAGATTCCATTTCTAATGCCTTTGAGCCAAACTCTTGGAAGAAGCATCTTCCTCTGATCCCAAATCCATCTCATCTATTTCTATTCCAAGTCTGAGCAAGCCCATGAAGATTTCAGTTACGACAATTAGAATGGTTTGAAAGAATGTTTATTCTGAAGGGATTTTCCAGCTTCCTAAGCTGGCCCACAGCACTGTGGTTTTCTGTCTCCCATCCAAGTAGTAATCATGTCTGATCCTGCTTGGCTTGCTGGGATTGACCAAAGTCACCAAGGTACTGCCACCCAGATAGACTTAAAAAAAACACACACACATACAAAATGGATTTTATATTTAGCTAGAGTATAGGTCAGAGTTCCCCAACCTTTTCTGGATTGATGGTCGGACGGGGGGGGGGGAGAGCAGATGGTTTTGTGAGTGGGGCAGGGGCACCCATTGCTCATCCAAGTAGACCCACAAGTATTCGCAGCTCTTGCGCAAGTGAGGCCCCAAGAGCCCACGACATTCACATGAGCGGGGCTTTGAGGGCCTGTCATGCTCATGTGAGTGAGGCCCCGAGCACCCATGATGCTCACGGAGTGAGGCCATGAGGAACTACAATACGAGTGGTCCCTGATCGCCCACAAAGCTTGCATGAGTACCCATGAGCCCCCACAATGTTTGAGTGGGATCGCAAGTCCCTGCGATGCTCATGTGAGTGGGGGCTGTGTCGGCCAGCCACTCACATGGCCTGGTTGCGTATAGGCTGCTGCCCAGTAGTGGGCCACAGCCCACAGATTGGGGACCCTTGGTTCAGGCTATCATTTTATCTAGCAAAAACTAAAGATTTTCTAGATTAGGAAGATTGAAAACAAACTGAAAAGATTTCCAAAATGATGATCTGCTAGACTGTCCCATCTGGGCATTATGCTAGTCACTTTTCCCCAGCATGGTGGGGTTAATCCAGGGATCTATGAGGTTATTAACATATGAAAGGGATCCCCCCTAAAGAGTTTGGATTGGTCCACAAAAAAAGCTTTTTAAAATTGATATAGAGACATGCTGGTTTATTTAGGGATATATTACAATACATCTATATGATGATATCCTAATGGTACGTGTTGAATGGAGTTCCTGTGAGTAGAATTGTGTTTACAGATACTTACTTTGATACTGTTGGAAGAAATGTCCATCTGGGTTCA